>CM055910.1:18792950-19392950 GCA_029582155.1 Panopea generosa
CCAGACTATGTTTTACATAGCAGTTACTTCCCTTAGATTTGTTCATTTCACGGTGTCTACTTCTGTTGTGAAAACCCTGGTCTTTGGAAATATGATACGCACAAGATCGCCAATGAAATGCTTAAATTCAATTGTTCATGCTTACCGGTACGCACATTTATTATTTTCAATGCTTTTTTTGTCAATTTCAATGCTTATTTACGCAAATACACACCTTATCTGGAGCACTGGGGAGTATTTATTAGAGTGGGGGCTTTAATAAGGGAATATACGGTAGAATAAGAAACTTCAGGACCGACAAAAAGGTTCAGTTTAGAGAGATTTCTGGATTAGAGGAGTACAGATTAGCGAGGTCCCACTGTACCCGAAAGTAGTTCCATAGAAAATTTACAGTAGGCGTTCAAAGTGGTGTGAGTGTGAAAATGCACTTGACAGGTACTATTGCAATGTGAACTTGTGAAGGGAATATATTTTCCCAGAGAATGGTGCAAAATTGAGTGGACTGGTAGCTATAACACACAGATGGAACTATTTCTTAGATGGTAAAAATTTTGTATAATTTGGCTGATTTGACCTCTGTGTGTGAAATAGGGACACCTACTTTAGCTTTGAGCAAAGTTGTGAAATTGGAAGCAGTTAATGCCCATGTTTTTAACTGTTTTTAGCTCTACTGGCCAAAGGCCAGAAGTGCTTATGCGATGGCACGTCTGTCGGCCATCGTCTGTTAGCAGCACTTTCTCTGAAATCACTAGGCCATTTAAACTGAAACTTCACATACATGTTACTGTTGCATAGGAGACTATACAGAAGATTTTCTTTTTTCGATTTGAAATTCAATATGGCCAACGTTACTAAAAATAGTCCAAAACTTAAAAAAACTTCTTCTCATGAACGGCCCAACAGATTTTCAAAATGTTTATGTAGTAATGATGACCAACTATAGTTTTGTTAGATTTGTTCAAATGGTGTCCCTAGGATTAAATATGACCCCGCCCTGAGGGTTCAATTAGGGGACACATGTCATTATAATATTTTTTTTTTTTTTTTTTTTAAAATGGAGATGATTTTCTATATTTTCACAGAAGCATTGTTTGGTGAAGGAAATTCAGATTTGTAAAAATGAATGGGTTCCACTGTCTTAAGGGGTCAGGAGGGGCCCCAAAAGGGTAAAAATTGGGAATTACTAAAATTGTTTTCTTCAGAACCGGTATGTCAGATTTGTTCATATTTGGCATAAATTATCCCTATGTGTAGGGGTTTGATTGCAGATAAGAATTAAGGGGCTAAAATTTATAGGGGCCCTGTAAGGGGACTTAGAATTTTACATAGGGATACTATGGGAAAACAGAGAACTCTCTTTTTCTTTCATCTTTTCAGAAACCACTAGGCCAATTAAACTGAAACTTCACATGCATGTTTCTGATGCATAGGAGAAAATACAAAAGATTTTTTTTTTCGATCTGGTATTCAAGATGGTCGCAGTTACTAAAAATAATCCAAAACTTAAAAAATCTTCTCATGAACGGACCAACAGATTTGCAAAATGTTTATGTAGTAATGATGACCAACTATAGTATTGTTAGATTTGTTCAAATGGTGTCCCTAGGGTTAAAAATGACCCCACCCAGAGGGTTCATGAGTCAGTAGAGCGTCCTCAGGCCCTCTTGGGCCTCTTGTTAGCTTTACTGGCCAAAGGCCAGAAGTGCTTATGCGATGGCGCGTTGTCTGTCATCTGTCGTCTGTCATCTGTTAGCAGCACTTTCTCTGAAACCACTAGGCCAATTAAACTGAAACTTCACATGGGTGTTCCTATTGCATAGGAGACTATACAGAAGATTTTTTATTTTTCAATCTGAAATTCAAGATGCCCGCCATTACTAAAAATAGTCCAAAACTTAAAAAATCTTCTTCTCTTGAACGGCCCAACAGATTTTCAAAGTGTTTATATAGTAATGATGACCAACTATAGTTTTGTTAGATTTGTTCAAATGGTGTCACTAGAGTTAAAAATGACCCCGCCCGATGTTTCTATTGCATAGTAGAATTTCAAAAAGTGCTATGGCCACTATGAGTCAGTAAAGCGTTCTCAGGCCCTCTTGGGCCTCTTGTTTGTGTTCTGCTTGAATTGAATTTCTCAATGAGTTTGGAGTACAACTGTAAGTGTGACAGTCTATTGTGCTAATATTACGGTCTGTGTGAAATTAATGGTGGTCCAGCTTCTGTATGGAGATGGCTGTTGTGAACGGTGTATTGTAATTTTTGGTAATATTTTCTGCAGGTAGTAGATATAATTATGATTTTTAAATAAGTTATATACATGTGTTTATTGGCAGTTAATAACGATTATTGAATGATGCAGTTGCAAATTAGAGGTAAGTTTATGTGTTTTCTCGGGCCATGAGTGCAGTTTTGAGGCTGTTTTTTGGTTAAAGACTATTTGTCAGCCTCAGCAACATGGATGCAGCTTACAAACAGTATATATGTACAACAAACCTGGATAAGCGCAGTGTTTTAAGTGAGAATGGCGTGTGTGTCACTTGGACTAGCGGGACCAAAGGGTTGGTGTGTCAGCCATTTATGTCACAATAAATTATGCATAAATCAGGACCACCTTTCCCATGAGATATAGGAACGAACAATGAGAAAGAGTTGTGTGTGTCTGCTGGAATGTGCCGCAGACATGGGCAGTTCAAGGCGTGTCTAGTAGAGTTTTAACGATTTGTTGCAATTATTTTTACATAGCAATTAGCATGCTCTAGCATATACAGCAGTGTAGTGTACACATAGTGGAACATGCTTAGTGTGATTTAGTTTAAATTCAGGTGAAGTCTATTTAGCTACTGTTTCTGGAAGGTTTAATGACAGGTTTAACACAGGTAGGTTAAGTTTAATTTTTAATTTGTCAATGTTTTCTTGTATGCATTGCACATTATTATCAAAACAATATATTAAAATGGTCACTCACTCACTCACTCACTCACTCACTCACTCACTCACTCACTCACTCACTCACTCACTCACTCACTCACTCACTCACTCACTCACTCACTCACTCACCTACGCACGCACGCACGCACGCACGCACGCACGCACGCACGCACGCACGCACGCACGCACGCACTCACTCACTCACTCACTCACTCACTCACATATAGATATAAACATATTCTATTCTGTTCTGTTCTATTCTATCATTAGAATTTATTATTTTCTGTCTCTATTTATCACAGTTCCAGCATTTTATTGTTATGGTCACTCCTTTTTTTAAATAATCAGATTGTCTATTGTTTTTGAGATGTCTATACCACCGATGGCAAGACTCAATTTCACCATGACGCAAAATTATAAGTGTTGTACTGCTTGTTGTACTTTCCGTGACTTCTCATGTCCATATACTCCAATTTTTTAATTAAAGCAGTAGCTTGTTCATTATTGTGCTGGAGAACAGCTGATGCACATCTTCCACCATAGTTACGAGAGAAGTTCACATTCTTAGCAGCGCTTTTTGATAGTGTAGCATTAAATGACTCCACTGATTGCGTGTTATAATTAAACTGTGTGCTTTCTATTACTTTTTCACATATTTAAAGCGTATTTTGAGTATATCTTTTAACAGTTTTTTATCACTTTCAGTCATTCGCAATGTGGTGATCTTGTGTGGAGCCAAGAATACAGAGCGTTTGAATCAGCACGATTTTTGGCCTCCCCCACATACAAAAGAGTTTCTTCGACACTTGCAGTCACCGTCATAGCACTGTATTGTGGATTTCAACACTTTCTTCACAGTTTTGATCATGGAAGGTAAGTCACCACAGTATAACTCTAGCACTTTCTTCACAATCAAACTGCATCTTGATTTTACGTCCAGTGCAAATAACGTCTTTTTTAGATGCTTCTTGTGTGATGCAGCCAACAAACATGTCTTTGCTAAATGTTGCAGAAATACATTTTCGCACTTGTGACCGTCCTATGCGCACTGGATTGGCTTGCTGCAGGATTATGTGACCTGGAAAAATGGTGCTCTGAATGTTGAGCTACATTTAGCAAGGTTGCTGTGCAGTCTGCGTGTCCTGGGAAATTCACATCATAGCCTTTTGATCGTAAATGCGCACCAACATAGCACAGTTTGTTTTCGACTCATAATCCAGTACGAAATGATTTTCCGTCATAGACTTGGCAAACGAACCGCGGATTTCTCTGCTTAGACCTTGATCAGACAGAGTTGTATGAAGCAGTTGGAACTTCTCCTCCATATCTAACTTTGTCACTTTGACTGTTTCTTATGCCACTTTATTAGTTGTCTTTTGCATTGCATTCTTAGTTGGTGGCGGAATGTCCATTGACGTAATAAGAAGACATGTGACAGTCTATTGTGCTAATATTATGGTCAATGTGAAATTAATGGTGGTCCAGCTTCATATTGCATGGGGGCCGCCATATTTGTTAGCTTATGCGATGGTGCATTGTCTGTCGTCCGTTGTCTGACGTCTGTCGTCTGTCTTCTGTTAGCAGCACTTTCTCTGAAACCACTGGGCCAATTAAACTGAAACTTTTTTTTTTTTTTTTAAAATGGAAATGATTTTGCCTATATCTTCACTAAAGCATTGTTAGGTAAAGGAGGTTGAGGTTTGTAAAAAAGACTGGGTTCCTATGTCTTAGGGATCAGGAAGGCCCCCAAAAAGGCACAAGTAATTGGAATTAGTAAAATTGTTTTCTTAAGAAACAAAATTTATAGGGGCCCTGTAAGGGGACTTAGAATTTTACATAGGGATACTTTGGGAAAACAGAAAATTCTCTTTTTTTTCCATTTATTCTGAAACCACTAGGCCAATTAAACTGAAATTTCACATGGATTTTTTTATTGCATAGGAGACTATACAAAATATTTATTTTTTCTATCTAAAATTCAAGATGGCCACCGTTACTAAAATTATTCCAAAACTTAAAAAATCTTCTTCTCATGAACGGTCCAACAGATTTTCAAAATGTTTATGTAGTAATGATGACCAACTATAGTTTTGTTAGATTTCTTCATAAGGTGTCCCTAGAGTTAAAAATGACCCCGCCCCGATGTTTCTACTGCATAGTAGAATTTCAAAAAGTGCTATAGCCACTCTGAGTCAGTAGAGCGTCCTCAGGCCCTCTTGGGCCTCTTGTTTTTATCACATGACAACAATAGGACGAGTGATTGGATACTTAATGTTTGTCGTGTGGTTCATGAGAGAGAAAGAAAAAGAAAGGAAGAAAAGATAAATACACACTTTCTGATCTCCTGATAATCAAATTGCCCAGGTTGGTTCCGATAGCACTTGGACAAAGTTTGCACTTTTTCATTCTTAAGATCTCTATATTCTGTATTTGTAATTATAATTGGTAATTATTCGTAAAATATTAATTAAGAATGTACGCCTGCATATTCTTCTTGGAAGGCTCTAGTCTTGGTGTAGTAGGAGAAAAGGATATGAACTTAAAAATAATGACGGAATTCAGCTCCAGGGAGCTCGTGGAAATGTACTGGAAAGATGCAGGGAAATCAAAGCTGTTTCACAGAGTAATAGTGCATATTCATGGTAAGTTTTGAGCTGTATACAGTACCACGATGCTTTTTAAAACACATTTCACTTTTTGTAACACTGTAGAAACCTATTAATCTAAATTTGATAATTTTGTTGAAAAAAAAAAAGAGAAATATTTTTCGTATGTTTTCGGAAGTATTGAAATTGCTGAACATAGCAATTGCGCAATGGGCATGCGCAGGAACTGGCATTTTTGTTAACATGGCCGAAAAACATTGCGAAATTGCAAATTCAGGTCTCATGTATCAGTCCTTTAAACCGGGCATGTATGTAAACGACCAGAGAAGCTACAAAAGGGTCTTCTGTATCTCTGCACTATCCTCCAAAAATCTAAAATGACTAATAATCTTGAAGGCGTCGTCAATATGGGAAACCGTTGACAGCGATAAATAAAAATCTGATCTTTTCTAATTGGAAGTCGTTTAAAATGGCTTGAATTTGTAACACTTCTATTCTAAATTATTTGACATTGGAAACTTTTTGTAATTATAACTTTGTGATTTACTTATGAGTTATTGTATTCATCAGCTAGCAGAAAGGAAATGATGACATTATTCGTTTCTTCATAAAATTTGCACATGTATTTGCAGCACCCCATTTTGACGCTGTTGCTGTATTTTATTGACTAGCGTTAACTGGATATTTTGGTACCTTAACATATAAATAATTGTCATCTGAAAACAATATGTGGTTTTAACTTCAAATACTATAAATCTATTGTTAGTCAATCAATGGTGACATAATTTATTTGTGTTTAAATGTTTCAGAGAATAAAGACATCTTGACAAAGTTTGCCACCAGAGCAGACTCGGCTGTTTTGAAGAAATTAAAGGTGAAACCTCTATTAGTTCCGGAACAGCTATTTGAATTACCCTTCGTTGGGAAAAATAACCATTCAGGGAAAAGGAAGTCAAAACCAACGGAAAAAATTCAAAGAGTGGGACAAACGAATTGGATCAAAGTAAAAAAAACAGATGGTAAAGGTGATTTTTTGGCAAAAAAAAAAAGAAAAGAAAACTGAGACAAAAAAGGTATGCACTTTCTCGAAAAAAAATCTCTATTGTCTAAAATAGAGAAGAAGAAATACCAGGATGTGACAGAACTGCATTCTTCAGTTCTGAGGTCAGCGATGATCGACCAATTTGTGGACCAGCCAGTGAGGGAGTCGCTTGAAATGGAAAATTTAATAGAAAATCCACCAAGTAAAAATACAACATTACTTGAAACCTGGGATCTTTGTACTGATGTACTGTCAACACTAAAATAAAATTCCAGGTAAACCTTATAGTTATTACCATATTCCGTCATATAAACAGTTACACTATCCCCACCCATGCATCAATTTTGGTACGTGTTGTGTAGTTTTATCAGTAAAAAGCTGATATACAATGTTTACTTGCTTGTGAAACAATTATTAAACTCATGATCCCTGGGTTGATAGTCAGACGCACCACTGACTGAGCAAATCAGCCAAACTTGTTATTTAGAATTCCAATCAATAAAAATGGGATCTTACGTATGGATTATTATATCTTGTTTTGGAAGCGACCGTCTGTAGTGATATCTTAGTAATATTTGCAATATATGCTTGGATTTAACAAAAAGTTACAAATATTTATCCATTCAAAAAGTTAGGCGATTATGGCCAGAATAACAATTACAATAAGGTTGAGGTTTTGCCTTGAATTGAAAAAAAATTGATAGACAGTGGCTTATAATTTGTAATCTAAATACTACATGATGTTTATGAAACTTGTAGTTTGCATAATTTGACCTTGTATGCTGTCTTAGTGCCTGTCTATTACTGGACCTTCAACAATAAACACAGCGGAAAAACAATAATATCAAGTTTTTAAGAAGTCTGCGGCCAGTTCCAATATTGAGATTTTTGAGTCAATATGGCCCAAAATGAAAATCTTGTATTTTCAACAAAATCTGTTTCAATCAGTCATATTTTGAGCTCAAATAACATTTACACATGAGTACTGGTAGCTACTTTAGATGATTATGTTTTCCTTCTTGGAACAATTAAGAGTGCTGTCTGTTATTTATTTGCCTTTCTCTTTTTAATGCAGTACCAACCTAAGAAGTTCATGTGGGGTTTTACCAATACACAGAGGTAAGTACTTCCAGTTGTTTTATATATTAGACATGTGGGGTTTTACCAATACACAGAGGTAAGTACTTCCCGTTGTTTTATGTACTAGACATGTGGAGTTTTACCAATACACAGAGGTAAGTACTTCCCATTGTTTTATGTACTAGACATATGCGGTTTTACCAATACACAGAGGTAAGTACTTCCCGTTGTTTTATATACTATCATGTGCAGTATAACCATGCAGTGCCGATTAGCTCAGTCAGTTACGCGTCTGACTATCAATCCAGGGGTTGTCAGTTCGAATCCCCGCCCGGCAACAGTCTCCGTGATGGTTGATATGCGACATTGTGTCTCATTATCATCTTTCTCTCACCACTGATTGAAAAGGTATCAGTTACTTGCGGAGATGGGGTGTGCTTAAGTACTGGTTAATCCCAGGAGACATTTGTTACGTTAATTGATCTTCTGTTTGCCTTCGATATTCAATCAATCAATCAGTATTACAAATACACTGAAGTAAGTACTTCCCCTTGTTTTAGAATCTAGAGATGTGCAGTATTACCAATACACTGAGATATTTCCCATTGTTATATCTACTAGATATGTGCGGTTTTACCAATACACTGAGGTAAGTCCAATACACTGAGGTAAGTACTTCCCGTTGTTTATGTACTAGACATGTGCCGTTTTACCAGTACACTGAGATAAGTACTTCCCATTGTTTTATGTACAAGACATGTGCGGTTTTACCAATACACTGAGATAAGAACTTCCAGTTGTTTTATGTACTAGACATGTGCGGTTTTACCAATACTCTGAGATAAGTACTTCCAGTTGTTTTATGTACTAGACATGTGCGGTTTTACCAATACACTGAGGTAAGTACTTCTCGTTGTTTTATGTACTAGACATGTGACTTTTTACCAATACAATGAGGTAAGTACTTCCTGTTGTTTTATGTACTAGACATGTCAGGTTTTACCAATACACTAAGGTAAGTATTTCCTGTTGTTTAATGTAGTTTAACCAATACACTGAAGTAAGTACTTTCCGTTGTTTTATATACTAGACATGTGCGGTATTACCAATACTTCCCACTGTTTTATATACTAGACATGTGCGGTATTACCAATACTTCCCGCTGTTTTATATACTATACATGTGCATTATAATCAATACTTCCCGCTGTTTTATATACTAGACATGTGCGGTGTTACCAATGCTTCCCGCTGTTTTATATACTAGACATGTGCGGTGTTACCAATGCTTCCCGCTGTTTTATATACTAGACATGTGTGGTGTTACCAATGCTTCCCGCTGTTTTATATACTAGACATGTGCGGTGTTACCAATGCTTCCCGCTGTTTTATATACTAGACATGTGCGGTGTTACCAATGCTTCCCGCTGTTTTATATACTAGACATGTGCGGTGTTACCAATGTTTCCCGCTGTTTTATATACTAGACATGTGCGGTGTTACCAATGCTTCCCGCTGTTTTATATACTAGACATGTGCGGTTAGACATGTGCGGTGTTACCAATACTTCCCGCTGTTTTATATACTAGACATGTGCGGTGTTACCAATACTTCCCGCTGTTTTATATACTAGACATGTGCGGTGTTACCAATACTTCCCGCTGTTTTATATACTAGACATGTGCGATGTTACCAATACTTCCCGCTGTTTTATATACTAGACATGTGCGGTATTACCAATACTTCCCGCTGTTTTATATACTAGACATGTGCGGTGTTACCAATGCTTCCCGCTGTTTTATATACTAGACATGTGCGGTGTTACCAATGCTTCCCGCTGTTTTATATACTAGACATGTGCGGTGTTACCAATGCTTCCCGCTGTTTTATATACTAGACCTGTGCGGTGTTACCAATGCTTCCCGCTGTTTTATATACTAGACATGTGCGGTGTTACCAATGCTTCCCGCTGTTTTATATACTAGACATGTGCGGTGTTACCAATGCTTCCCGCTGTTTTATATACTAGACATGTGCGGTTAGACATGTGCGGTGTTACCAATACTTCCCGCTGTTTTATATACTAGACATGTGCTGTGTTACCAATACTTCCCGCTGTTTTATATACTAGACATGTGCGGTGTTACCAATACTTCCCGCTGTTTTATATACTAGACATGTGCGATGTTACCAATACTTCCCGCTGTTTTATATACTAGACATGTGCGGTATTACCAATACTTCCCACTGTTTTATATACTAGACATGTGCGGTATTACCAATACCTCCTGTTTTATATACTAGATATGTGCAGTATTATCAATACTTCCCGCTTTTTTATATACTAGACATGTGTGGTATAACCAATACTTCCCGCTGTTTTATATACTAGAAATGTGCGGTGTTACCAATACTTCCCGCTGTTTTATATACTAGACATGTGCAGTGTTACCAATACTTCCCGCTGTTTTATATACTAGACATGTGCGGTATTACCAATACCTCCTGTTTTATATACTAGATATGTGCAGTATTATCAATACTTCCCGCTTTTTTATATACTAGACATGTGCGGTATAACCAATACTTCCCACTGTTTTATATACTAGACATGTGCGGTGTTACCAATACTTCCCGCTGTTTTATATACTAGACATGTGTGGTGTTACCAATACTTCCCGCTGTTTTATATACTAGACATGTGCGGTGTTACCAATACTTCCTGCTGTTTTATATACTAGACATGTGCGGTGTTACCAATACTTCCCGCTGTTTTATATACTAGACATGTGCGGTGTTACCAATACTTCCCGCTGTTTTATATACTAGACATGTGCGGTATTACCAATACCTCCTGTTTTATATACTAGATATGTGCGATATTATCAATACTTCCCGCTTTTTTATATCAGTGCTCCAAGAAAAAAAAATTTGGGACTTGCCCAGGGCAAGTAGATTGAAAAAATCTACTTGCCCTGGCTGAAAAATAACTTGCCCTGATCAACGGTACACATGCCCAGATTTTTATTACCAATACACCTTGCGGTATAATATGAAATATGTAAACATAGACTTAAATGTATTAATTTTATGTAGGGTAAGCTCCCCATAACATTATGCATGTCTAAATCACAAGTTTTAGAGTTTAAATAAGACCAGGAGAAGTGAGAGCTATCAGTATGTTGTTTTTAATCTTTGTTCTTTATTAGCATAAAAAAGATGCTAAATATTCAATCAATCAATCAATCAATCAATTGTTCTTTATTGACTATCATTTCTGTTCTGTCGATTCAGTGGCAGTGTGGGAGCACGAGTATATTTAAAACATTATTTTAAATATCTTTCTCTTGTTTTCTAATTATTGCTGTCATAACATACAATAATGGCAATGTCAAGCATAAAAAGCTATTCAATCAATCCAAGAGAACTTGGCAATATGATAAATAAATGCAGTCTATGATAGCCTTCAAATATCTAGAAAGTGCAACTAGTCAACTATATTTCAAATATTAAAAAAAACAACATAATTCATCTTAATTGTTGTTTTCAATACTATATTTAAATCATGCCAAAAAAATATACGCTGAAACTATACAACCAAAAAACAATGTTTATTACTATAATACCCCACCCACATTTTTCTTTACCGTAAACTCAATTTCAATATCAACTTTCACGTTTTCACAGAAGAAAATTTATATACATACAGTTCCAATTATTGTAAATCTACGAAATATTTATAAAATTACCAGAACCTAAAGCTAACATTTTACATAACGCGATCGATCGCAAATTATCTGCAAAAACATTATCAGATTTTAGAAATCGTTACCATTTTGGCAAAGGGAGGTAATTTTATACTCTTCATAATGGAGAATTTGAGAATCACCCGCGAATAGCGTCATCGTCTTTTTTTTTAGTCTTTGCTCGGGTAGGTGGTAAGAAACGTGTTACCTTGTGCGTAGATATCCGACCAATCAGAGCGGTTATTAAAAATAGATAACTTTATATTCAAAGCTATCCACCAATCACATTAGAGGAATTAAAATAGATAAATGAATATGCATGAGAGGTTTTCCAAAGTCGACTTATCGGGCATGTGGTATAAACACCGCAGGGGTCAATTGTTTATACTGATTAGTTACGGTCTTTAAACAACAGTTTGACCTATGTCGTTTCGAATATTTGCAGACCTGTGTATTGTGAAAACTAGCTTGTCCGATTTTTTAAGACAAGCCCGACGGGCAAGTAACTTTGAAAAAGGCACATGCCCGGATCCAGATTTGACAAGCCCCGGGCATCGGGCTATCCTATTCTTGGAGCACTGTATATACTAGACATGTGCGGTATAACCAATACTTCCCACTGTTTTATATACTAGACATGTGCGGTGTTACCAATACTTCCCGCTGTTTTATATACTAGACATGTGCGGTGTTACCAATACTTCCCGCTGTTTTATATACAGTCAAACCTGTCTTAAGCAGCCAGCCAAGGGAAAGGGCCAAATTGGCCGCTTAAGACAGGTGGCTGCCTACTACAGGGTCATCAATTTTCACCCAGATTAGCGAAGTATTTTTGTATATTGGCACAATTTCACAACCTCAACACGTCCATCCAAAGTGAAACACTTCCGTTTTGGTGGCATTGTTTACACGCTGACAATCAAAACGTTTATGATTTAAGTCACAATAAATCATTTTCAAATTTTATATTTTCCACAATTAGCGCTTTTTACAAGTGTGAACTTAATGAGTAAATTCCTTATCGTTCGTTAAAAGCACGAACAAACTGCCATTCTAATTATCGTCTCAAAAACGTTAGCTTCTTTAGTCTTTTTATATGCCGACTTTTTCACAGTTAACGTGTTTACACAAAACACTTTGATCTGACGCGAGCTAAAAATAGAGACGTGAAAATTATCACGCACTACACTCGTGTTTGAGTCGAAAAAATTGCGATTATGTAAAACACAATAACAGCTTTGTTTGGTTTGAGTCAGAAAAATGGCGAATATGTAGAACACAATAACAGCTTTGTTTGGTTTGTTTACGGCCAATTAAGAAAGTTTAAACTAAAAGAAACTTATTTTAAATTAAAGATTTATTATAATTATTTGATTTATTTGGTTTTTAGTACTTTAATTAAATATTAATTCTGTGGCCGTAATGAAATTTTTATATGCCAAAATCGATATTTAACGGTTAAATTTGTTCATTTGGTGGCCGTTTTAGGAGGTTTTTAATGCATTTGGGACCAAAAATGTTGGCCGCTGGCCGCGTCGGCCAGGTGACCGCCTATTGCAGTTAAATTATATAGTAAATTTCGACGGGAGGGTCTGAAACTGGCCGCATAAGGCAGGTGGCTGCTTATAACAGGTGACCGTTAGTACAGGTTTGACTGTACTAGACATGTGCAGTGTTACCAATACTTCCCGCTGTTTTATATACTAGACATGTGCGGTGTTACCAATACTTCACGCTGTTTTATATACTAGACATGTGCGGTGTTACCAATACTTCCCGCTGTTTTATATACTAGACATGTGCGGTATTACCAGTACCTCCTGTTTTATATACTAGATATGTGCAGTATTATCAATACTTCCCGCTTTTTTATATACTAGACATGTGCGGTATAACCAATACTTCCCACTGTTTTATAAACTAGACATGTGCGGTATTACCAATACTTCCCACTGTTTTATATACTAGACATGGGCGGTGTTACCAATACTTCCTACTGTTTTATATACTAGACATGGGCGGTATTACCAATACTTCCCACTGTTTTATATACTAGACATGGGCGGTGTTACCAATACTTCCCACTGATTTATATACTAGACATGTGTGGTATTACCAATACTTCCCACTGTTTTATATACTAGACATGTGCGGTATTACCAATACTTCCCACTGTTTTATATACTAGACATGTGCGGTATTACCAATATTTTTATTTATAATTGATAAATTCCTGGTTCTGTAACATGATTTATTGCAATACAAAATTCTTTGTGATACTGGCATATTTATTGAAATGTCAGGTTCTGGATTGTATCAAAAAGTCATACATGTTGAATTGTGTGTTGTGTCTGTATGCCCATTAACATACAGACTGTCTGAAATATTATTTCAGAACAATAGCAAAGTAAAGGCTTTATTAAGACATATTTATACTTTTTCTATCATTAATGTATCCCTTGTAGCGGTCTCTTGAAAGGTGTTGTATTACATGTATCACATATATTGCAAACATATCTGTTTAATGGTACATGTACATATATTTTTCCATGTCTCTCTTTAGATTGATGGTGGAGATGGCAACACTTGAGGAATTTCTAAGCCAGATATTGGTAACAATGACTACCAGTATGTCATAACTGACCTTGGTTATCAGCCAGAACAACAGCTCAGTGAAACAATACCAAACTTTACTAGTACATCTGGTTATTCAAACCAATTCCCACAAATCGTTGCGCCCTTGGAGATTGAAAATACACAGTTGAGTCACCCCATTGTTTCTGGCACAGACCTTCAACATACTGAGTATGTGACAGTTTCAAAAATAGCCAGACCAGTGCCAGAACTGAAACAAATATCAACTGTTTGTACAAGTCCTCCTTCCAGTCCATCGTTTATTCCTGGCTCAATGAATCAATACAAAGTAGACTCCCAAAAGTGAAGAAAGTGACCACACCAGGCAACCCTGTCTCGCCCAGTAAGAATGACAGTAGGACAGCGACTGAATTGAGTTCACCTTTGAGGCGCTCCAAGGAAAAATACACTTTCTGTTTGTTCAAGCCCAGACGATGCAGTAAGAATATTATTCATTTTTGAAAATAAGATTTTTTTCATAATGTGATTATTTAAAATATACTAGCGGAAAAAAGAAACTGCATGGGTATAATATGCTATAACTTAGGAGATATATAAGAAATCACAAAAAAAATTTCAACAGGGTTTTATCTGACCTTTATTTAACACCAGCTCAATTGATATGGTTATTGCATCAGCAGCGTCTTGGATAGAGATCAGTTTTCAGAGATGTTCTCTAAACAAAGTTCATATCATCAATACCGTGTATGTCCACCATTGGAATCGATGCATGCTTGGCAACGACAAGTGTGCTGAAAAATGCCTGGGGAATACCATTCCTGATTCTCACAAGCGCACGTGACAGGTCAGGTAACGTTAACAGCTGATTTTGGAGGCGACGTTAGAGACGCTGCATCTCTATTCTATAGGCAACATATCCAATGACATTGCAGGCCAGGGCAGCACATTCACATTGTTCTCAATCTCAATCAGTTACGACCCGCGCGATGTGTGGGCGAGCGTTATCCTGTTGCAGATGGAAGGACATGAGGCCGTATGATTTCGTCACGGTATCTGATGCCTGTAAGTGTGCTGTCCACACCCAAAAGAGCTGTTCTGCCACGAGATAAGATGCCATCCCACATCATGACACTATCTCCGCCGAATGGACGTCGTTGAATCACACAACTGTCATGGAAATGTTCACCAACACGACGGTACACTCTAGAACGACCGTCGCTGCTGTCAAAATGAAACCTGGACTCATCCGTGAAAAGAACATGTGCCCAGTCCTGTTGCGTGAAGTGTATGTGTCGTCTACGTGCTACACGATGACGTTGCTAGAAAACAGGACATATAGCTTGACGTCGTGGACGTATGCCTCGTACAAGCAATCGATTAAGTACTGTTCGGGGACTAATTCTTCTAAGGCCAGGAAAACTTCTAGCCGTCAAGACTAGGAGATGAACGACCCGGATGTACATATGCTTTTACACAGGTTTAGGCGCCAAACGTGTTTGCAATTGACTGCTGGCTGAAAAAAAAAGTGAAAACAAAGACATTGGCCAGACAGACAAACTACCTATGCAACTAATGCACTGACCAGTGTAAATGACCGAGAGGGATACACGACTTACCTGTGTAAAGTTTCAAGCTTTAATTTATAAAATTGAGCGATACATGAACATTTTACACATGCACAGTTTCTTTTTTCTGCTAGTATATTTTCATAAAATAATTTTTACATCATTGATCATTTTAAATTGTATCAATGCTGTGAGATTTTTTCAATTAGACTCTTAAGTGGCATGCAGAAGGTCATAGATCCCTGGCATGGTCATACTGGTGTCATTGTGATGTGACTGGTTGGGGTATCATACCATGAGTCTGCGGCATGATATTTCAATGTGGCAGTCTCATGTAGACACTATCACAATAGGACTTGTTGAAAGCGACACTAAACACCAGATGGCTTTATTAAAGATATTTCATTTAACTATTCTCTGAAACAATAACATCCAGGGAAAACTGGTAGTTGTTAGCTCACCTGGGCCAAAGGCTCACAGGTGAGCTTTTGTGATCGCCTGGTGTGCGTCGTCTGTCATCCGTTATTAACTTTTAGTTACTAACAACTTCTCTTCTGAAACCACTGGGCCAATTTTGATATTACTTCACAGAAATGTTCCTTGAGTGACCCTCTACAAGTTTGTTCAAGCCATCTTGATTTGTCAAAAAAACATGGCCGCAAGGGGGCGGGGCAAGTTCAATTAGTAAAAAATTAAAAAATCTTCAGGGTTAAATATGACCCCGCCCCAAGGGTTCAATTAGGGGACACATGATAATATAATATTTTTTTATTATTTTTTTTTAAAATGGAAATGATTTTGCCTTTATCTTCACAGAAGCATTGTTTGGTGAAGGAGGTTCAGATTTGTAAAAATGACTGGGTTCCACTGTCTTAAGGGGTCAGGAGGGGCCCCAAAAGGGTAAAAATTGGGAATTACTAAATTCATTTTCTTAAGAACCAGTATGTCAGATTTGTTAATATTTTGCATAAATTATCCCTATATGTAGGGGTTTGATTGCAGATAAGAATTTAGGGGCTAAAATATAAAGGGGCCCTGTAAGGGGACTTAGAATTTTACATAGGGATACTATGGGAAAACAGAAAATTCTCTTTTTTTTTCCATTTATTCTGAAACCACTAGGACAATTAAACTGAAACTTCACATGGATGTTTCTATTGCATAGGAGACTATACAAAAGATTTTTTTTTCTATCTAAAATTCAAGATGGCCACCGTTACTAAAATTATTCCAAAACTTAAAAAATTCTTCTTCTCATGAACAGTCCAACAGATTTTCAAAATATTTATGTAGTAATGATGACCAACTATAGTTTTGTTAGATTTGTTCAAATGGTGTCCCTTGGGTTAAAAATGACCCTGCCCGGAGAGTTCAATTAGGGGACACACGTCAATATAATATTTTTTTTTTTTTTTTTAAATGGAAATGATTTTGCCTTTATCTTCACTAAAGCATTGTTAGGTGAAGGAGGTTCAGATTTGTAAAAATGACTGGGTTCCTATATATTAAGGGGTCAGGAGGGGCCCAAAAAGGGTACAAATTGGGAATTAGTAAAATCGTTTTCTTAAGAATCGGTATGTCACATTTGTACATATTTGATATAATTATCCCTATGTGTAGGGGTTTGATTGTAGATAAGAATTTAGGGGCTAAAATATATAGGGGCCCTGTAAGGGGACTTAGAATTTTACATAGGGATACTGTGGGAAAACAGAAAATTCTCTTTTTTTTTTCATTTATTCTGAAACCACTAGGACAATTAAACTGAAACTTCACATGGATGTTTCTATTGCATAGGAGACTATACAAAAGATTTTTTTTTTCTATCTAAAATTCAAAATGGCCACCGTTATTAAAAATAGTCCGAAACTTAAAAAGTCTTCTTCTCATGAACGGTCCAACAGATTTTCAAAATGTTATGTAGTAATGATGACCAACTATAGTTTTGTTAGATTTGTTCAAATGATGTCCCTAAAGTTAAAAATGATCCCGCCCCAATGTTTCTATTGCATAGGAGAATTTCAAAAAGTGCTATAGCCACTATGAGTCAGTAGAGCGTTCTCAGACACTCTTGGGCGTCTTGTTTATATGCTTTGTGCTGTAGCTAGCCACTACGTACAATAACCAAAACCAGCTTGTATATATAATTAAAGTTATTTTTTTTAAAATGAAACGAACAAGTAACACTGCATGTTTTATCAAATATTTTAATGACGCAAACAATATTCGGTTCGACTGTCCCAGCTTTGGCTAGCAGTATATCAAAGAAATTACGGATGCAAACACAATCTGATGAACTGACAAAACGCTATGGGTCTTTGATCACACATCGAAGGCGTGCTACATAGCGATAGACTTTTCCGTTTAACTCCCCCTAATATCATTAATGGTTTAGTAAAAATTGATTTTGCACGGCAGGTGATAAAACAATCAGATTATTGGGTCAAATGATATTGCTGCAAGGCTTATTTCACAGGTCATCATGGCATGGTTAGAGCAATTTATGAGATTTTATACGATCGATAGAAAATATCTGGACCAATTTTTTATTAAATTTTGAAAATATCTGGACCGATTTTTTATTAAACTTTGAAATGAAAATCGGTTTTGAACTTCAGAAATCGGTCCAAAAACCGAAAAACCGACAATTTTAGAAGGCCTGCTGTGTATATAGACAGGGTGATTGAATAATGACAGAGAATAAGCATATAATGGGGGATGAGATACTGAATGATGAAATTGTTCTGGATGAATATATGGGGATAGGATGGGTTAGTAAGATAATGATAGAGGATGAGGGTGTGACAGGTACAGGAGATATTATACCAGATGTTGATAAGGAAAAGAAGAAATTTGAAATTGAAAATAATTCTGAATCCAAAAAAAATCTTCAAGGGAAATATGTTACTATAAGATATAATGGTACTTTGTATCCTTGTGTAATATAAAGGATAAACAAAGAAATTAATGTTCAAGTTAATTGTTTGCACTATATTAAAGGCACAGAAAATCTATATTTTTGGCCAAAAAACAGATACTTGTTGGTATCCGTATTATGATATTATGTCAATTATTCCGCCATTGGAAAATAAAAAAAAAATAAATACAGGTTGTCAAACGATGAAATGAACATAGAGGGGGCTGGTGAAATGGTGACAGGAAATGAGTGTGCTTTAGGTCTTGATACTTTTGTTGATGAAGATATCAAGAAAGTGAGAGACTGTGAAAAGGGGACAGTAGATGGGAGTACCGGTATGACAGGTATAGAGTGTGTGTTGGATGGTGAAATAAAAATAGAGAGTGAAGGTACAATGCAGACAGAGGATGAAATTGAAAGAAAGATTATACCAGTTGATAGAGAATGACGGTGAAAAGGATATAGGTGATATGATAGGGATAGATACCAACAGTAAAACAATGACAAATGTCGGTTTGACAGATATATAGTTTGATATTGATTGTGAATCAGAAATAGATAGGGAAATATTGACATAGAGTTGGGAAGTGATGGATAGGGATAGTAAAATGATGGAAGGAGATGGGAGTGTCAAAGGTAGGTATAGTAAAACAGGCAGACAGGATGCGGTTCTAACAAATAGGGAAAGTGAAATAGTGACAGGAGATGCTGGTGAGATAGATAAGGCTAGTGAAATAGTGACAAGGGGTGAGTTTGTAACAAGTAGTGATGGTGAAAAAGTGACATGGAACTTGAATGTGACAGGAAGAACTACTGAAATGAAGACGGGAGATGAGGTTCAGCCATGCAGGGATAGTGAGATAGTGACAGGGGATAAGATTGTGCCAGGTAATGAGATAGAGATAGATGGAGAGACTGTTTTGGATGGTGATATGGAGATAGGTAGTGTTAGTGAAATAGTGACAGGGGATGAGATACAGAAAAATGCAGAGATTGTTATGGATGAAGTAAAAGGTAGCGATAGTTTTACAGTGACAGGGGATGAGGATCTGAAAAAGGATGAAATAGAGAAAAAAAAATTTTTTTATGGAGATAGGTAGGACCAGTGAAATAGTTATGGGGGTTGAGGATATGACAGTGAATGAGATAATGAAAGGTGGAGATACTTTTTTTTGATGAATCTAAGTGCATAGATAGGGCTAGTGAAACAGTGACAGATGATGAGGCTGTGACAGGGGATGATGGTGTGACAGGAACATTAGATATAAGACCAGATGTTGATAACAGGGAAAAGAAAAAAAATTGGAATTGGAAACAATAATTCCAATTCCCCAAAAAATTTTCATGGGTAATATGTTAATATTATAAGATATAATGGCACTATGTATCCTGGTGAAGTAAAACAGATAAACAAAGAAATTGATGTTCAAGTTGATTGTTTGCACTCTATTCAGGGCACAGAAAATGTATATTTTTTTACCCAGAAAAAAACCCCAGATACCTGTTGGTATCTGTATTCAGATATTATGTCAATTAGTCAATCATTGGAAAAGATAGGGAAAAACAGATACAGATTGTCAAGAGTCATTTGACATGATATCCAACATGATATAACAATTAAATTTTAAAGAAATTAATAATGGTATATTTTTATGAACATTTGTTGTGGACTGCTGTTAGAAATAAGCAGCTTCCATTAATTCTTGTTTGTTTCTATAATAACATCATTTTTTACTGTGACCTCTCATAAGAGAGAAAGAGAGAAAGATAGAATCTTAACAACTGATTAAAAGTATTTGTTGGAGCATTTGTGCATCAAGCTGTTTGTTATAGTTTGCTTTTTCATTTCTTTTTTTATGAAATAAACATCCATTCTAGTTAAACTCATATAATACCAACAGTTCTTTGGTACTAACATGAATGAAATTCTAATAGAAAGTTAGGTCAGCATCTCTATTGTATAATATAAAACTTGATTTATAATACTTGCACCAGTGTCAAGGAAACATAGTTTTTAATTGTGATAAGTAATTCCTGTTACCATTCATTATGTCATTCCTGTTACCTTATCATTCCTGTTACTGGATGACATTCTTGTTACCTCCATATTTTTATACTTTTTTGAGAAAAGTAGGATATATTTCTGTTACATGACTTACTTAAAAGATGCAAGGCAATATTTCTTCACCATTATATATAAACTTCAGATAAAACTCCAAGTTGTTCTTAAGAAAATTTCGAGGGGTTTTCCCAAACAGGCTTTCTAGTTATAGCATGTTTTGGCAGAAACAAATTAAAAACTGCAAGGTCAGAGTTTCAAAAAGTCAGAACCAGCCATCTGTACATTTTGAAATTTTTCAAGAGCGCAATTTTTCTTTCTCAAATTTGTAAAACTGGACTTTTTGAAACTCTGACCTTGCAGTTTTTAATTTGTTTCTGCCAAAACATGCTATAACTAGAAAGCCTGTTTGGGAATAACACATTTTGAGAAAAGCCATCGTTTTAAAATGCCATAACATGATATAAGAAGTTATCATATTACTCATGGTAGCTGAAGAAAAAATAAAATAAAGATTTGCCAAAAACATCTTTATAACAATAACTGCATATGCATGGTATCAAAAGTAACTAAAATGCTGACAGATCTGAGGAATGAACCCGCTATAACAATATAAGACATTCTGCTTGTGACTATGTGAGGATGTTACATGTGTATTTCAGATACATTAGTGAGTCATCAATATATAACATTATTTAGCTAAACAAAAACCATCAATTACATATGAAAATAAACACACATATCTATTACATCTTTGTATACCAAGTGGTCAAAGCAGTTTAAACAAATATTAGGATGTAAAAATAACTCCATATACCATGACAGTTACTTTACTGGTTTGGTTTAAACATATTTTATTTCTATTTATTATATAGAAAGGAGGTTGGGCCACAAGTTCTTCCAACATTAGATTCGGCCCTCTCCCTACTGTTTAACATATAAAGAGTAAAGGTACTTTAGTCTGTTCGTCACATTTTGTTTGGAAGACAGGCCTCGGTAATATTCCTGATATTCTATTGGAATGATTCCCGATTTGCAAAGCTGAATTAAATTTTTCTTTTTGGCTGAAGATATAGAATTTCACTTTTGTATTTCCTTAGCAGATTTTTTCACCTCGAACCACTAAGCTTGACCTTTTGAAACTTTCCATCCATGTCGTACTTGAAGAAACATGCATCAGGGTCTTCTTTTGTGTGCCTTATCCATCTCATTTTGGTCCAATCAACTTTCATTCCTGATTCAGATCGACATGGTGTCTTCACTGTCTGTGTTTCCGTTTCCTTAAAGTTAACAAAATCGGTAAACTTCATTGCCACGACATTGTAGTATGGAGCCTTTCGTCTTGCCATAAGAAGAACTGTGTGTCAGTGTGAGGGTACATAAATTTCAGTTTTCCTTTGCGCAAATTCTATAGCAGCATGCATTGACTCCACTTCCATGTGTGTGTGGCCACTTTTTATGAACCTGTGGTCAATGATTTTGATGTTATCAATTGCTGTTACAACATGAAAAAAACCCAGCTAGCAACAGTTATGTTTATATTCCATCTTGTACAGGCATCTGAGTACAAGACCACATGTTCAACACTAGCAGGCAATGACTTCAGGTGAAGTAGATGGCATGTTGCTATTTCTGAAGATTCCCCTTTCTCATTTACTTCTGACCAGAGGTAGCAACTTGCTTTTCCATTTCCTATGCTATTTATAGAAAGGTTATAGCAGCAAAATAGTACATTAGACTTACAAGGGAACATGGAGTATAAAGAACTGATTGTAAGTCAAATGTTGCTACTTGCAGACTTGGGTTAGACTTTGCAGATTGCTTATTTTTATCTTTTTCTTCTCTTGCTCTTTGCGTTCTCTCTTGGTATTTGTTAAATTCTTCTTTTTGTTGATTAGTATCTGTTCCTTCTACATCAGCAGTGTAATACTATGCACATACAGTACATTTCAAACTTTTCACAATCATCATAATGTTCAGTTACTCCTGGTATTGAAATATGTGCTAATTGTATTGGCAATTTGTTGGCCAATAAGTTCAAGCACTGGTTGATTTGGGTTACTTGTGTAAATAGTGACATGATGTCCGGTGAAATTTGCTAAAACTAAAGGCAGAAAATCAGCAACTGTGCTGGACCCGATCCCATCTTTTCTAAGGTTATCTACTTCAGTTACATACTCCTCTAAAAACAAATTCTCTTCATCTGGTTGGTATTTATTTATGAAGATACAGATATAGTCTAACATATTCGCTTCTAGGTATTCACACAAGACATTTCTTAATTCTGAAGCAGTAAAACCTGTAGGACTGGAAGTTACAACATCTTCGAAAAAGCAGTTACCAAACGGTAAAACATTCACTATGTTATGGTTATTGCTGTTTAATAGCTGATCCAATTGGTTTGTATGCATTTGCAGAAGGTCTTTGTTAATGGGAAGATTAAACGAAGCTTACCTTAGGGAAGGTGAAGTTTGATCGATATTTTATTAACTGCAAACCACTTTGGGGATCACACAGAGAGATGAAGTAGCTGCGTCCGAGAATCAATCAAGTTTATTCTTGATGCAAATAAATCTATATCAAGTTCGGGATATTTCAATAAAATTGCTTGAAATGTTTTTTCCCTTAAAGACCATTCAAGGTCATCATTAAACTTTCTAGACATTTCATATGCCTCCTCGTTCTTCACCCCTGAAACATGTGCGGCACTCAAATGTATTTTTATGTCTAAAACACCAAAACCAAATGTTCCTTGCTAAACTGTCTAGCTTGGTCTTTTTTTCCCCCAAACTTATTAATATAGGCACAACTAGTGGTGTTGTCCATGAATATGCGGATATGTGTGTTTGATGTGTGTTTACACAAAGACATAAGGGCTAACTGACATGCCTTTAATTCTAAGATGTTTATATGCAGTAATTGTTCCTGTAATGACCATTGACCCCCTGTTTTCAACTCGGTTGTTTTGTTTACTGCTCCCCATCCTTGTTTTGAGGCATCCGAGTAAATAACCGTCTTCGGTTGTCCCTGAGAGACCAATTTGTTTGTTATTGGGAGATTGATGATCAACCATTTTATAAGTGGCCTTATATGGGAAGGTATTCTCATGAACTTATCAAATTGTCCCTTATAAATGCGTAAATTCTTCTCCTTAACTTTTTCTAGAGGTTTATACTACAATGGCGCATATTGGACCCTTGGTGCAGCTGCAACCATTTTCCCTATCAGTTTCGCAAATTTACGTATTGTTATTTTAGATTTTCCCAATATTTTATGGCAAAGTGAGATTAGTTCATCCCTTCTGATTAAAGTTAATTTTACAGACATTGTTTCTGAACACAGTAGAAATCCTAAAAATGTAATTTGTTTACACGGCATTAAAACCGAATTTTTGGGATGAACAGTTAAACCAAGTGTATCCATGAGTGTGACTGTTGACAGTACATTTTCCCTACATTTTTCCCAAGATGACCCCTGTAAACACGAGGAGTCTATGTAAGCTGTACTTATATAACCTTTTGCTTGCAAATTTGCAAATACTGGTTGCATGATTTTTGTAAAAATTCTTGGGGATGTAGTTAAACCCATGACAGGTGCAGTGAATTGATACTTTCTTCCTTTGTGCCAAAATCTAAAATATTTTCTATCTTTGAATCTTATTGGAATAGAGTAAAAAGTGTCCGACAGATCAATTGAAGCAAAATAACAGTTCTTGCACATTGAATTTACAGCTGAGTGTAAGTTTCCATTTTAAAATGTATGTTTTCCATACAATCCGAGTTGAATTGTTTTAAATTTAAAACGACACGTATTTTTCCATCTTTTTTGGGCCTAATAAATATGTTCGATATATATTCATCAAGGTCTGGTGTACTGCAGTCAACAGGTTCTATGATCTTGTTATTTAAAAATCTATCTAGTTCTTAATTTATTTGTTCCTGCTCTAACTTATCAAATTTTATTGGTTTTGGTATTGATTTTTGATATGGTGACTTAGATAACTCTACTTTATAACCAGAAATAGTCTGCAGTACCCATTTATCATTTGTTATTTTAGACGAACTATTGTAATTGTTTTTGGTTTTTCCTGCAACAATGTTGTCAGTGTTATTTACCAAAGATATCTGGCTGTTCACTAGACTTACTTTCATTTCCTGTGTTTGTTTCCTGCTTCCTGTTTGTAGTAATTCTTTTTCTGTTGCCACTGTTGTTTTGGCTTTTGTATACGCTGGTGACTGTAGTATTGACTGCTGTGCGGCTGGTGTTGATGGAAGGTGTTTCTGTTTGGGGGAGTGTTTCTCTGTTGGTACGAAGACTGGGTCTGCACACTCCCCCTTTTCAATAAAAAAGGTTTTGCTGGCGTCAATCTGTGTTTTCTCCAGAGCGCATTTCTTGCGTTTTTGACGCAATAAATTCTCATCTGACGCAATCAACTTTGTTCAGTGCGTCCACTATGACGCAACCTTAAAAACACAGAAATTCAAATTACGCATATTTGTTTTGGCAAGCTGGTTTCAGAGTTATTTTTACAATGCCAGCCGATTTGACAGATCACGTGGTCTGATTCAGGGCAATCCCAGTCATGCGATTCTACCAAGTTATATAAACGCTTTAATTGGTTACGAACGCTTTATTGATGCAATCGCATAGACGATTATGATCACATACATAATTTTCCGCGAAGCAATAGTGTAGTTTGAAGACAACATCTGTGAAAACAAACGTACCCTGCAACAATAGTACTGACATATACCCAGTTTTAGGTTGTTTGTATATGAAGATGAAATGTGGAAGCGTGAAACTTTTCATAAAAGTTGTTTAAATGTACGAACGATACTCTATCTGAAAAACTTTTTATTTTGTTTTCTATAAGGTATCGAGACGCGCATGCGCAACATTTTAATACCAGTTTAAACTTCGGCCGGTCCAAGTTTTACAGCAGTATTCCCGGCGCCGTTTATGTTTCTGTAACGGACGATTAAAAAGTTGTTGAAAAAATAAATTAATTTTATTTTGAAAAATGATTACTTAATTTCAAAAATTTAATTAATTTTTGTGAAGTTTCCATTAAAATGTATTTTATATTATTTTTTTAAGATAAAATTTCTCTAAAATGAGTAGCTTTGAAGAGAAATGCTTTTGGAAAAAAGAAAACAAAAACAAAGTTTGTTTTCCAAAGAGTATAATGCTAAACATGTAGCTCAGCAAATATAAAATATTGAAAGAATTTTAGTGTTTTTCATTAAAAATAGTTAGGGCCTTGGTGATTAAGCTATGGCCATAACATTTGAAAAGTTCACGACCAAAGGGACAAAATCATAAAAACAACTACTAAGTTTCAAGTTGTTGTAACTTATTGCCAGAATTGAAACATTCGTTTCAAGTTAAATTGTTTTGAAGTTGTTATCTTAAGTTGCAGTTTTGATGGAGAAATTCGTGTGAAACAGGAAGTAAAACTTTTAGTAAAATATGTATTTTTTAACTCCATTTATTCATGTTGATTAAGTTTAAAACTAGTCAATTGATGACCCCCAGATTTTGAAAATGACCCCTAGATTTTTAGTCAGTGGGTCATCAATGACCCCCAAAAAATTGAAGCTGGAGAAAACACTGCGTCAATTGGATGTCTTTTTCATTCAATGATTTTATATCATCCTTTATCTTCTCTCCAAACAGCTTGGTTGCTGATGGCACTGTTGCCATACACTGCGCTTTAACTTGTTGCAATATTTCCTTGAAGAGCATTTCACGTCTTACTTTATTATTGAGTGTTATTGTCGACACCATCATCTTATATGTGTCTGTGACCAGCTCACGTAGTTTACCTTTGTCCACTTCTTTGGATGACTGTATCAGGTCCAATGTTTTGATAACCGGGACCAGACATTTTGATATTTGTGCATTTGCTTTCTGCATTTGAACATCACGGCCCTTTGTTGTCCTCTCTAATTTCCTCCAAATAAAGGGGTCAGCCAGTGGAATTTGTAAATTTTCAACATTTTCTGGTCGTTGATATTTATCTTGAAGCTCCTTAAATTTATCTTCATCAAATGCGCCTCTCACACTGGAGTTTGCCACACGTGCCATCTTATCAGACACTTTCTCCCCAGTGGTTGTTTTTTCCTCAAAAAACTGTTTCAGGTCCTCCAGTAGATTATCCTCATTGGTCTCTTCCTGGTCCTGGATCTCAAATAACTGATCCACATTATCAGCATTTATGTCCAAATTTTCTACTACATCGACGATCTCACTGTCAGACGATACCGGTTCCCCCATATGTTCTTGTGACTATCTTTTACTACAAGATGGGCCTTGTTTCTCATCCAGTGGTAATTTCTTTTCAATGAAATCACCTCTGTCTGTAATTGTTCAACATTTTCAGCCACGGTCGATAATTTTTTGCTGTGCTTTGATAGTTCCTGTAGTGTGTCTGTCATTGTTTTCAAGATTGTCTCCCCTTTATCTATGAATTTCAACATTTCACCCTTTTCAGTTCCCTTTTGTTTTTCAAGGGTCTGCACATGCGCGCCTTCACTTCCGCCCTGGCCGCCTGCCAACATTTTTGCGCGGTAACAAATCTGTGAAAGACAAAGAGAAATACTAAATGTCCGAAAGCAAGTGCCAAAATGGTCACTATGTAATATATAACTGAGTCGTTGAATTTTTCGACTTATTCTCAAGCTTTACGCCAATTTGTTAATTCAACATTATTTGTGCTTTACGCAACCATAGTCTTTATTTGTAGATTACGTCAATCGAGATTTTTCCCGGACGAACGAAAACGTGTACGAATCGGTGATCCGATGCTTTATTGATTATTTACTTTCGTCATTGTTTCAGGGAATGTTCCTGTCAGGTCGTTACGACTATGCCTTTACGGCTGCACAATATTTATATTCATTTACGGAAAGTGCGGAACATATACTTTCACTTTCTCTAAAATTCATAATGAACTCAAATGTTTACATCATTGGAACAAAGGTGTTACGTTCGATTAAGTGACGAGTAAGAAAGAAAGGGATCTAGAAGAAATTGAAGTAGTATGAAATTAACGTAAGTTCTTACCAACAAAGTGAATATCACTTCCTTAAATTTTATCCTCGATAAATTGGACAAATGAAAACAATTTTTGAATAAATTTGCTCTGAAAAAATCTCGACTGTCTCAGATGCTGATAAGCCTCGCATTGATTCTCGGACGCTGACGCAGCTACGTCATCTCTCTGTGGGGTCCACCAAAGGGGTTATGCAGTTGATAAAATGGACACTTCTTGTTCAACTTACTGAATCACATTTTTATCTGTTCAACAGCTTAATCACTCTCTACCACGTTGGTATTTATTGTTGGTACATTAGTGCTAGGTTTCTTTGTTTCTGATGCAATACTTCTAGTTCTTTTAACTGATCTTTCCAACATACTTTTAAACCATTAATTTTGTTCTTCTGTATCTGTTAAATTAAGATCTTTTGTGTCAGGTTTGTAAGTATCACTGTCAGAATCAGTTATCATATCATTACATTTTGTGACTTTTTCACATAATGGCTCAGAGGCGTATCATCATCCAAACTACTAATATATTTTATTTTCTGTCTTGTTTTTCGTTTATTTGATCTTTTTGGCACAGTTTCCATCGGTCCCTTTGTTCTGTTCTGAATTATCTATGCATCTATGCATGGATGGCAATGGTCATTCACAGTCACACTACTTTGAAGTTGTGCTGTAGACGCAAATGCCTCGCTCAGTGTCATTTATAACAGGTTTGTCTGGTGTTTTACACTGAGATATAATGTTGTCACCCGTAGTAGGCTCATCTGGTGTTTCACACTGAGATATATTGTGGTCAGTTCCAGCAGGCTTGTTTAAGGTTTCACACTGAGGTGTTATGTAGTCACTCATAGTAGGCTTGTCTGTTGTTTCACACTGAGATGTATTATGGTCAGTTCCAGCAGGCTTGTTTAGGGTTTCACACTGAGATGTAATGTTGTCACTCGTAGTCTCATCTGTTGTTTCACACTGAGATGTATTATGGTCAGTCCCAGCAGGCTTGTTCAGGGTTTCACACCGAGATGTAATGTTGTCACCCATAGTAGGCTCGTCTGGTGTTTCACACTGAGATGTATTATGGTTAGTTCCAGCAGGCTTGTTCAGGGTTTCAAACTGAGATGTAATGTTGTCACCTGTAGTAGGCTCGTTTGGTGTTCCACGCTGAGATGTATTATGGTCAGTCCCAGCAGGCTTGTTCAGGGTTTCACACTTGAGATGTAATGTTGTGACCCGTAGTAGGCTCGTCTAGTATTTCACACTGAGATGTATTATGATCAGTCCCAGCAGGCTTGTTCAGGGATTCACACTGAGATGTAATGTTGTCACCTGTAATAGGCTTGTCTGGTGTTTCACACTGAGATGTATTATGGTCAGTCCCAGCAGGCTTGTTCAGGGTTTCACACTTGAGATGTAATGTTGTCACTTGTAGTAGGCTGGTCTGGTGTTTCACACTGAGATGTATTATGGTCAATCCCAGCAGGCTTGTTCAGGATTTTACACTGAGATGTAATAATCTCACTTGTAGACAGCTCATCTGGTGATTCGCACTGAGATATATTATGGTGAGTTCCAGCAGGCTTGTTCAAGGTTTCACACTGAGATGTATTATGGTCAGTCCCAACAGGCTTGTTCAAGGTTTCACACTGAGATGTATTATGGTCAGTTCCAGTAGGCTTATTTAAAGTTTCACGTTGAGATGTATTATGGTCAGTCTCAGTAGGCTTGTTCAAGGTTTCAAACTGAGATGTATTATGGTCAGTCCCAGCAGGCTTGTTCAGGGTTTCACACTGAGATGTATTATGGTCAGTCCCAGCAGGCTTGTTCAGGGTTTCACACTGAGATGTATTATGGTCAGTCCCAGCAGGCTTGTTCAGGGTTTCACACTGAGATGTATTATGGTCAGTCCCAGCAGGCTTGTTCAAGGTTTCACACTGAGATGTATTATGGTCAGTCCCAGCAGGCTTGTTCAGGGTTTCACACTGAGATGTATTATGGTCAGTTCCAGTAGGCTTGTTCAGGGTTTCACACTGAGATGTATTATGGTCAGTCCCAGCAGGCTTGTTCAAGGTTTCACACTGAGATGTATTATGGTCAGTCCCAGCAGGCTTGTTCAGGGTTTCACACTGAGATGTATTATGGTCAGTTCCAGTAGGCTTGTTCAGGGTTTCACACTGAGATGTATTATGGTCAGTCCCAGCAGGCTTGTTCAAGGTTTCACACTGAGATGTATTATGGTCAGTCCCAGCAGGCTTGTTCAGGGTTTCACACTGAGATGTATTATGGTCAGTCCCAGCAGGCTTGTTCAAGGTTTCACACTGAGATGTATTATGGTCAGTCCCAGCAGGCTTGTTCAGGGTTTCACACTGAGATGTATTATGGTCAGTCCCAGCAGGCTTTTTCAGGGTTTCACACTGAGATGTATTATGGTCAGTCCCAGCAGGCTTGATCAGGGTTTCACACTGAGATGTATTATGGTCAGTCCCAGTAGGCTTGTTCAGGGTTTCACACTGAGATGTATTATGGTCAGTCCCAGCAGGCTTGTTCAGGGTTTCACACTGAGATGTATTATAGTCAGTCCCAGCAGGCTTGTTCAGGGTTTCACACTGAGATGTATTATGGTCAGTCCCAGTATGCTTGTTCAGGGATTCACACTGAGATGTATTATGGTCAGTCCCAGCAGGCTTGATCAGGGTTTCACACTGAGATGTATTATGGTCAGTCCCAGCAGGCTTGTTCAGGGTTTCACACTGAGATGTATAATGGTCAATCCCAGCAAGCTTGTTCAAGGTTTCACACTGAGATGTATTATGGTCAGTTTCAGTTCCAGTAGGCTTGTTCAAGGTTTCACACTTAGATGTATTATGGTCAGTCCCAGCAGGCTTGTTCAGGGTTTCACACTGAGATGTCTTATGGTCAGTCCCAACAGGCTTGTTCAGTGTTTCACACTGAGATGTATTATGGTCAGGTCCAGCAGGCATTTTCAGGGTTTCACCCTGACAGTATTATGGTCAGTCCCAGCAGGTTTGATCAGGATTTCACACTGAGATGTATTATGGTAAGTCCCAGCAGGCTTGTTCAAGGTTTCACACTGATATGTATTATGGTCAGTCCCAGCAGGCTTGTTCAGGGTTTCACACTGAGATGTATTATGGTCAGTCCCAACAGGCTTGTTCAGTGTTTCACACTGAGATGTATTATGGTCAGTCCCAGCAGGCTTGTTCAGTGTTTCACACTGAGATGTATTATGGTCAGTCCCAACAGGCTTGTTCAGTGTTTCACACTGAGATGTATTATGGTCAGTCCCAGCAGGCTTGTTCAGGGTTTCACGCTGAGATGTATTATGGTCAGTTCCAGCAGGCTAATGTTCAGGGTTCCACACTGAGATGTATTATGGTCAGGTCCAGCAGGCATGTTCAGGGTTTCACACTGATATGTAATGTTGTCACTCATAATAGGCTCATCTGGTGTTTCACACTGAGATGTAATGTTGTCGCTCGTAAAAGGCTCATCTGGTGTTTCACTGATTGATGTCACTGGCAGTATGCTTGCCTGGGTTTTCACACTGAGATGTATTATGGTCAGTCCCGACAGGCTTGTTCAGGGTTTCACACTGAGATGTATTATGGTAAGTCCCAGCAGGCTTGTTCAGGGTTTCACACTTGAGATGTAATGTTGTCACCCGTAGTAGGCTCGTCTGGTGTTCCACACTGAGATGTTTTATGGTCAGGTCCAGCAGGCTTGTTCAGGATTTCACACTTGAGATGTAATGTTGTCATCCGTAGTAGGCTTATCTGGTGTTCCACACTGAGATGTATTATGGTCAGGTCCAGCAGGCATGTTCAGGGTTTCACACTGAGATGTAATGTTGTCACTCGTAACATGTTTGTCCGGCGTTTCACATTTAGATGTATTATTGTCATTTGCAGTAGGCTTACCTATTGTTCCAGACCGAAATGCATTATTCTCATTAGCAGTAGGATTGTCTGTGGTTTCAAACTGAGATGTATTTTTACTGCTGGCAGTAGAAATGTCCAAGATTTCACAGTGAGAAGTAATAGTAGGCTCATGCATGGTTTTACACTGATATTTATAATTGTCAATCGCAGTAGATGTGTGCGGAAATGTAAATCTATCACTCACAATAGGCTTGTCCTTGGTTTGGCTCTGATATGTTCTAGTGACACTAGCAGTAGATTGATCAATGTTGGCTTGTCCTATGTTTCACATTGTAAAATAATAGTGTCACTCCAATCACTCCATGTGTAAGTTATATTTATGTAATAATCAACAATGTAATGATTTGACTTGTCAAATGAGGTTTTGAAAACTAAACAAAAACCAAAATCAAACATTAAAACGTCTGATGCAATTTATGCACACATTACTGTATATAATTTGAAGCTTTATCTCTCATAGTTCATGGCAATACTTTATTTATTATATTAAATTGAAATAATACATATCATTTTAAGAGCATTCTTTTCAAGTATTATAAAATTGTATGTATTTATTAAATATTAACTCTGTGTATATGCATTACTATCTTACCTTTATAAAATATTCATGTTCCAAAATTATTTATAAACTGTTCACACCCTAACTACAACAACACATTTTTAATTATCAAAATCACTAAACTTATTATCGATATAACTGGTATTAACCGTTAATTAACATTCCACGTATAGCAATACACACTGCCAGAATCACTTATGTTGATGAAAGCTGTTTTAAAACACTAAAAAGGAATATCCACTGATTATATTTGCATCTACCACAATGCTCTATTTTAATAACTCTTAAACTGGCGCTAATACTATTAAGACATTTAGAGAAAATACAAATACTATGTTTATATGGATATTGCTGCAATGAATGAACTAATTGTATAGGTTTAATGTTGGCCAGAATACAATATTGCCACATGGCAATGTTTTGGTCGGTCGTATATCAGGTTGAGCAAAGTTCAGATTACAGCCAGAACCAGCTATCCCCAAATATATTGTTCTTGATGTACTTTTTCATGGTAGTTATTTAAAGAGGACCAAGCTATATGAATTCACCCTTTGCTCCATATAGGTTTTACCTTATCAGCTATCACTGGTCAATACAGTTGACCAGTATCTGATAGTCAATACCCAATAGGTAACTGATAAGACTGCATGCATTATCTCCATACAGCTTATTGGGAAAATGCTCAAGTTTGACACCTCTGTTAATAAACTCCTTTTTACAGTGTGAAATACTGATTTTATAGTTATGGTGTATATGTGAAGTTTTTGTAGAATTAATTTCTCTTTCTGGTGATGTAAATTTTTCAAATATTGGACAATTGTGTAACAACATATAGGTTTGTGAAGTAAGGAAAAACATTTTTTTTCTGCAAAAATATATTTTTTATGGTAATATACCATATATATTTATGACCATTTCATGTAAATAAACAGTGTATAACTTAATAAATAAATTAAAATTCATAACAAAACATTCATAACAAAACATTCATAACAAAACACTATATAGCAGAAGTATATAAAATTATATTACAATCCACACACAAGAATCACACAGGTTTTTACATCTATCAGTCCATATCACAAGAATGCTATAAATATAATTATAATTTGTAACACTTTTGTAAACATTAAAAAAAGGATGAGTTGATTATTTCAATTTCAAATTTAAACTATAATGTATGATAAAATTGATTTCTGTAATAGTGAAATCACATACCGGTATACCACAGATGACAATTCCCATTTTGTAGTCCATTTTAGGTAGAGCTAGTCCATTTTAGGAAAAACAAGGTAAATGAAGTTTATCACTGTTCATCTTTTTATGAATTGAAAATGTAAATGAAAATAGAAATAACACTTTTTTAATAACATTTGTAACTTTTGATTTTATGAAAAACAAGAGAAAAGAAATTCATCACAGTTCATCTTTCTATAAATTGAATATATAAATGAATATTGAGGTAATACTTCCTAAATCAAATTACAAACTTTCACTCTATCATTGTAACTTTCCCTTCTTTTTTTTTGATATAACACTTCCTAAATTAAATTTCAAACTTTCACTTTATCATTGTAACTTTCACTTTTTAACTTTTTGTTTGATTTGATTGTGAAAACATTTCCTAAATTAAATTTAAAACTTTCACTTTTTAATTTTTTGTTCAATTTGATTTAACTTTTTATAATTTTTTCTTCACTGGTTCGCTAACCGATTGTGGTATGCAGCGTGGCAACCTTCCCTGCACAAGTGCACATTGCATATTTGGCATCCAAATGTTGTGTCCTTCCTCTCTTTCAGATACCAAGAGTGGTATTTACAGACCTTCCTTGCATTCGGCATTCGGCAGCTAACATTTTTTTATTAACATTGACCATTTTTTTATTCCAGCCTTATACCTCTACTCCCACACATATCCGATTTACATAATGCAGGATCCTGGTTAATCATTTATTTTTTCAAACCTATTTCTATATCTAATCTACCCCCTCCCCCCCCCCCCCCCCCCCCCCCCCCCCCCCCAATTTACATTATACAAAATCCAGTTACACCCACCCCCTATCAATTTATTATTATAATTATTACCACCCCACTCCTGATTTATATTGGAAGAGTCTATTTTTCTAGCCTTATACCCCCTCCCCACTAATTTACATTATGCAGAATCCAGAGTTGTAAAAAATAAAGTTGAAAATTTGTTTCCCACCAACCAACCCCATAAATCTATCCACCCCACTACTGAACTTACAGTTGCAGTGTCCGGATTTTTAAAAAAAAAAAACCCACCACCCCTGACCTTGCCACCCATACTTTTTGTATTGTAAAGACAAAAAACCCTCCCCCTGATTCGATTTACACTATGCAGAGTCCAGAGCTGCTAAAATTGATATTTAAAATTAACATATTTAAAATTAAAGTTTATCTTAGTACTGATAATTTAAATTATTTATTCAATCTAGCAAAGTCAATAAACGAGTGGCATGTTTTTGTCATACCATCTTTATTTCAAACTGATTAAAAGTTTTATTTATTCTGTTATTTATTTTGTTTCTATTGATTCCACCAGAAAGTGAGAATACATAAATAACGGACAATTTGTAACGCATTTGTTTTGCCTGTTTGAACTAGTTACATATTTACAAAAAAATGATAAATCGTTATTTACAAAAAGTTTCATAAAAACACACACCCTCAAATCAGAATAATTGCGCGTCCATTCATGATTCTGATCCTCGTCTCCGGAGTGAGAGCTATCATCAGATGAATCAATATCAAAGTCCGAAAACCCAGAAAAATCAGACTCATCAGAGTCGCTATCTAAAAGACGGCGAAAATCAGCCATAATTTGAATATTTAGATCAAAAATTTCTAATAACACGGTCGCAATGAAAATTTTGATGTTCTAAAACAAACTGGCCGATTGTTTTCATTCACATCCTATATATACTGTTTTTATTCAACTTGATCCTCTATTCTCAGCGGGACACTTTTTAATTTTAGTTAATTGAGATAACGATCAAAGGATTATTACCGAAATTGCAACTCGGTATATCACTTACCACATGTCATATACCACCTTCAAATTCTCCCAACCGGCGACAGCTGCCAGCTGTAAAAACAAACCAAATCTTCAAAGATGCCGATTATTTTATTTTGATTAGTGATGTGTATATCGTATATAAAGTAAATACCCGTTATTTTTAGAAATATGACCTTGTTTCAACTGGATTATTCCAGATCGCGCACACAACTTTCACGCGTGATTTATGGGAATGCCCTCTTTTCATTGGACGCTATTTATGCTGTTTATGCTGTTTCTGATCAATATCAGAATTTCAACATATTTCAACACAAGTTTGGCATCACACATTTTTTTTAAAATTAGCTATTTGATTTAACATAGATATTCAGATAAATTGATAACGAATTCAAATTTTATAAACAAATAATAGAACGGGAGGAAAAATGTTAGCGGTTTTCAAATGTATTTTTTTCTCAATTATGCGATGACTTTATTAATTAGTTGTATTGGTAATAATTCTTTAAACAACTTAATATTTTACTTAACTTACATACAGTTTAAGTTTATTTTTTTTTAATAAAGATCCTCTCGTATATTGAAGTGGTATGCAAATCATATTAATCTTAACAACATAATCAATAAGATATTATAACACGAGGTTCTTAAAAGAAGTTATTAAAAAAGAATTATGGTCAAATACCGTTTTAAGCTTTATTAAAAACACATGCGCTAATATACACATGTCTGTTTCAAACAAAATTTTATATAGTTATATAACCGTAATAATTTTCTTTTAGAAACAACAACATAAAGATTAAAATATCATTTAAATATCAGTGCACTTGTCCCGTTAACTCAGAAAGAAATGAGTCTGACTATCTATCAACCCTCGGGTCGTGAATTCGTATCCCCACCCGGCATTATTCTCTGTGAATAGTGGAGCGCTTAGACTAGTGATAAAGCACCGAACCCATGATCGGAGGGTCGTGGGTTCGATCCTCTGCTACGGCTATCTGTGGTGTCCTTGAGCAAGACACCTTTTCCGCATATACTTAGTACTGGTCATACCCATGAAGATTTCGAGTTTGATTTGCCTAAGTTGTAAGAACTTGTTTCACAATCCAAGAAAAATTAATAAGTTGAAAAAATAAAGACATTATGTCTCATTGTCATTCTGTCTCTTAAAAGTTTATATAATCAATTAACCGTAATAATTTTATTTATTTATAGTAACACAAAATCATCAATCTTTATCTTTATTTTATCAAGGAAGTATGGTAAGTTTCAATTTACATTTTTGAAGCTTTTAATTGGGAATTTTTACTATTCAATTGGGAAAAAAAGGTACTATTTGCCATTGGGAATATGACCTAATAACAGCTACAAAAATGGCAGAAAAAAAACAACACTGCCATATATAACACATTACGCATACTTAGTTTTAGTGTCAGAGCGGAACGATACCTGTATGTTTTATCGTGGTCTAAGGGAAGTAATTGGATTCATCTCTACAATCATCAAAATGCGCAGGGGCAGTTATCGGATAACTCTTGAGAAATGTCTGAAATAGTCCAGTATGAATACATTCAGAAAAAAAAAATATTTTCCAAAAGTTCAATATATGATCTAGAGATTTACCATACATTTTTCCAAACTTATTAAAACTAACAATATTAATTTGTGTATCTTATGATTTTGTTGCTTGTAGTATTGGTAACAGGAATGACATTTTCATGTAGGCAATGCTTAAACCACCATCATAGTTTTTTTCCCAATAATATCTGTTTGTCTAGAAACCTTGATCATGTTTATTAAATGTGTTATGTTTTTATTAAAAAAAAAAGTTTTGATATTAAAGGCACATTTTTCTATCTTTTATTCAAATGAAAATACACAACATCTGTAGAATGACCCATATACTAGAGTGCCTTTTGATGAGCTACAAGCTCAACATTGAATATCACTGAAATTATAGATTAAAACATGAATAGAAATAGATTATTTTAGTTACTTTATTGTAGTTTCTACATAGGCCGCAAAAAAATATTGACGCAAAAATCTACTGATTTTTAATCCCAAATAAACGGATCTGAAATCTCAATTCAGCAAATCCATAACATGTATGTACGTGGCATTTTTACCTTTGTACCATCTCAACTACTAAATGTCCCCACTGTTACATCCACTTTACTAACCACACTACAACACTAGGTGGACCATTTACACCAACCATACCTCCAATGCTGTACACTCTACACACACCATACCAACTACACATCCTCAGTACTGTCTATATCCACTGTACCATCTGCATCCACCATACCAACTACACATCCTCAGTACTGTCTATACCCACTGTACCATCTGCATCCACCATACCAACTACACATCCTCAGTACTGTCTATATTCACTGTACCATCTGCATCCACCATACCAACTACACATCCTCAGTACTTTCTATATCCACTGTACCATCTGCATCCACCATACCAACTACACATCCTCAGTACTGTCTATATCCACTGTACCATCTGCATCCACCATCCATACCAACTACACATCCTCAGTACTGTCTATAACCACTGTACCATCTACATCCACCATACCAACTACACATCCTCAGTACTGTCTATATCCACTGTACCATCTGCATCCACCATACCAACTGCACATCCTCAGTACTGTTTATATCCACTATACCGTCTGCATCCACCATACCAACTACACATCCTCAGTACTGTCTATATTCACTGTACCATCTGCATCCACCATACCAACTACACATCCTCAGTACTATCTATATCCACTGTACTATCTGCATCCACCATTTCAACTACACATCCTCAGTACTGTTTATATCCACTGTACCATCTGTATCGCCATACCAACTACACATCCTCAGTACTGCCTATAACCACTGTACCATCTGCATCCCAACTACACATCCTCAGTACTGTCTATAACCACTGTACCATCTGCATCCACCATACCAACTACACATCCTCAGTAAAGTCTATAACCACTGTACCATCTGCATCCACCATACCAACTACACATCCTCAGTACTGTCTATAACCACTGTACCAGCTGCATTCACCATATCAACTACACATCCTCAGTACTGTCTATAACCACTGTACCATCTGCATCCACCATACCAACTACACATCCTCAGTACTGTCTATATCCACTGTACCATCTGCATCCACCATATCAACTACACATCTTCAGTACTGTCTATATCCACTGTACCATCTGCATCCACCATACCAACTACACATCCTCAGTACTGTCTATAACCACTGTACCATCTGCATCCACCATACCAACTACACATCCTCAGTACTGTCTATAACCACTGTACCGTCTGCATCCACCATACCAACTACACATCCTCAGTACTGTCTATAACCACTGTACCGTCTGCATCCACTATACCAACTACACATCCTCAGTACTGTCTATAACCACTGTACCGTCTGTATCCACCATACCAACTACACATCCTCAGTACTGTCTATAACCACTGTACCATCTGCATCCACCATACCAACTACACATCCTCAGTACTGTCTATAACCACTGTACCATCTGCATCCACTATACCAACTACACATCCTCAGTACTGTCTATAACCACTGTACCGTCTGTATCCACCATACCAACTACACATCCTCAGTACTGTCCATAACCACTGTACCAGTGTACCACCATACTCCATACCATCCTCACTGCCCACATTGTAGTTTATTTAATTGGGTGGGTGGACAGGCAGGCAGGCAGGCAGGCAAGCAAGTAGGTGAGATCATTATGATTGAAACATTTAACTAAGATTTCATACAACTTACAGTTTATGTATAAGAAATAAGTTGCCTGTGAATTATGAAGGATTAATTTGCAAATTATGAATCCTTCGTGTGCTGTTTCATCATTTAGTCAGGAGATGCAAATTTTCCATCCTTCTATACAAGTCTTTGATATCCACAAATTATGAATCCTGCTTGTGCTGTTTCATCAACATTTAGTTAGGAGATGCAAATTTTCCATCCTTCTATACAAGTCTTTGATATCCACAAATTATGAATCCTTCGTGTGCTGTTTCATCAACATTAAGTCAGGAGATGCAAATTTTCCATCCTTCTATACAAGTACTTGATAGCGCACAGAATATGAATCCTTCGTGTGCTGTTTCATCAACATTTAGTCAGGAGATGCAAATTTTCCATCTTTCTATACAAGTCCTTGATATCCACAAATTATGAATCCTTCGTGTGCTGTTTCATCAACATTTAGTCAGGAGATGCAAATTTTCCATCCTTCTATAAAAGTCCTTGATAACGCACAAATTATTAATCCTTTGTATGCTGTTTCATCAACATTTAGTCAGGAGATGCAAATTTTCCATCTTTCTATACAAGTCCTTGGTAACGCACAAATTATAAATCCTTCGTGTGCTGTTTCATCAACATTTAGTCAGGAGATGCAAATTTTCCATCCTTCTATATAAGTCCTTGATAACGCACACCATAAATCCTTTGAATTCATTAACCACCTATATACAGCTATATACAGACAATTGTGAGTGTATTTTATATTTCTTATAATATTCCAATCACTGCTGTTAATGACAGGTGTAAGAATTATTTGCGACATCGTATTTTTTCAATGGGACGAGTTGTCTTTGTCTTTAAACGTTGGACGAGTTGTCTCTAAATGTGGAACATGTTGTCTAGAAACTTGTGGTCAGTTTTTGTCTTTGGGACTAGTCCTGTACCAAACCCATCACTTTGACGTCATCTGTAGTATTAAATATAAACACTGTCAAGGTCATTTCAACATTTCAACGCTTAATACTGATTTATTTTTAAAAAAGGAATTTTCCTGTTTTAAATAATAACCATTTATGTTTCACAGGTAACAAATCCTGCTGGAAATTATAGCCAATTACTTATCTTCTGTACTAAAGAGTATCCTACGAAAAACTTACAACATTTTTTTTAAACCATAATATCATTACTTTTTGCAATAATTTTTATCCGTTGCCAACGTTCATACATAGAGCGGAGTGAGTGATATAGAAATGGGCTGTGTCCATCCGTCTGTGTGCATCCGTCTGTGTCCATCCGTCTGTGTGCATCTGTCTGTGTCCATCCGTCTGTGTCCATCCCCGCACCGTATCTCCTTAACTTGTCATTGGAATTTTAAATAACTTGTCCCAAGTATTCACTAGGACAAGATGAAGTGTCATGCTAATGACTTGGGTCTGTTCTTCAAAGGTCAAGGTCACAGCTCCGTTTGTCCGTCCGTCAATCTGTCCACTGCTGTTTTTAAATAAATTGGCACAAATGCTAAACAGCCCAAGTTTTTCTTTTATAACTTACATATTTAGGGTTCGATTAAGAACATCACACCAGTGCTCACTTGGAAAAGACAATGTGACAGTCGGCTACATATTTCAGTTAATGGCATTTACATTTACATTACCGTAAATTGTTTGCAAACTAGACATGATAGTTCCTTGGCAGTAAGTTATACACAAGGAAATTCTTGTTGAATATCGAAGGAATCTATTCATCGAGAATCGTTTGCAATTTTCTTGTTTAAGGTATCCAGGCCCGCATGCCCGACTTTCTAATCTTGGTTTAAACATCAGGCATTTTTCCGTGTAATTTTATTGGACGGGAAAAATCCAGAGATCAAAGTGGATTTTTTCTATACAGCAAATATCTACTAAGTAATTGATAATAAAGTTTAAACAAAATTTCTACCCATCAACCCTGTTTTTAGCTCTACTGGCCAAAGGCCAGAAGTGCTTATGCGATGGCGCGTTGTCTGTCGTCCGTCGTCTGTCGTCTGTCGTCTCTTAGCAGCACTTTCTCTTAAACCACTAGGCCAATTAAACTGAAACTTCACATGGGTGTTTCTATTGCATAGGAGACTATACAGATAATTTTTTTTTCAATCTGAAATTCAAGATGGCTGCCGTTACTAAAAATAGTCCAAAACTTAAAAAATCTTCTTCTCATAAACAGATTTTCAAAGTGTTTATGTAGTAATGATGACCAACTATAGTTTTGTTAGATTTGTTCAAATGGTGTCCCTAGGGTTAAATATGACCCCGCCCCAAGGGTTCAATTAGGGGACACATGTCATTATAATATTTTTTTTTTTTTTTTTTTAAAATGGAAATGATTTTGCCTATATCTTCACAGAAGCATTGTTTGGTGAAGGAGGTTCAGATTTGTAAAAATGAATGGGTTCCAATTTCTTAAGGGGTCAGGAGGGGCCCCAGAACGGTAAAAATTGGGAATTAGTAAAATCTTTTTCTTAAGAACCGGTATGTCAGATTTGTTCATATTTGGCATAAATTATCCCTATGTGTAGGGGTTCGATTGCAGATAAGAGTTAAGGGGCTAAAATTTATAGGGACCCTGTAAGGAGACTTAGAATTTTACATAGGGATACTATGGGAAAACAGAAAATTCTTTTTCTTTCATTTATTCTGAAACTGAAACTTCACAATCATGCATGTTTCTGTTGCATAGGAGACTATACAGAAGATTTTTTTTTTTTCGATCTGAAATTCAAGATGGCTGCTGTTACTAAAAATAGTCCAAGACTTAAAAATCTTCTTCTCATGAACGGCCCAACAGATTTTCAAAATGTTTATGTAGTAAAGATAACCAATTATAGTATTGTTAGATTTGTTCAAATCTTGTCCCTAGGGTTAAAAATGACCCCACCCTGATATTTCTGTTGCATAGGAGAATTTCAAAAAGTGCTATGGCCACTATGAGTCAGTAGAGCGTCCTCAGGCCCTCATAGGCCTCTTGTTTAAATTCCATTCATTAATAAAGTAATAATTGAACTTTGTTTTTTCATTGCAATACCGACAAGAAGATCCGCCATTTTGTTTATGCAAAGGATAGTAACCTGTTAGCATCAAGAAGCTGTATTGGCATATCTGACACTAATTATAAACATTTTCTACATTAACACTTAATAAATTGATTTTAAATGATAAATAACATTCAAATAGTATTTTTTTATTTATAATTGTTGTGATTGCTAAAGAAGTGTGTCTGTACATGTTAACCTATTACAAAATATCAGCGTCAAGAAATCTGATAAATAACATCAAGAAGCATAGTCTTGTAAAAATTGTTTCAAAATATCAGCGTCAAAAAGCGTAACTTCGTAAAAATTGTTTCAAAATATCAGCGTCAAGAAGCATAACCTCGTAAAAATTGTTTCAAAATATCAGCGTCAAGAAGCATAACTTCGTAAAAATTGTTTCAAAATATTAGCGTCAAGAAATCTGATAACTAGCGTCAAGAACCATCACGTTGCAGAAATAGTAAATTGATACATAAAAAATCGACATGAAGAAGCATATAACTTATATTTTCCTATAACTATATAAAGTACCCATTACTTACCATCCATATAATAATTTATTACTGCTTTGCACTTGACATTATGATAAACTATATCCATATGATATTTTTTAACAGAGTGAAATTTTTCATGAATAATAAATTCAGTTGGATTATTGGTATTGCGAGTTGTTTGTGTTTGATTATATAATTAGATGTTTGGTTACTCAATAAATTAAATGCCGTCATCGAAGCTGCTCAAAGGTGCAAATAACGAAAACAGTGTGTGCCTTACTTTAATTAAGTTTCTTTACAAACAAACACAAGCCCGCTTACATGCACATTTAGCGTGTAGCTTGTGGACATGTTTGAGTTAATGTAAAATAATAAGTATAAAATGAAATTAAAATTTATCATCGACACACAATTGTGTATCTCAGCATTGCTGTACGCTCAAAGCTCTCATAGCTGTCATCTATTGGTTTGTACTTGCTAATTCATATTTGAATTGTTATTGTGTATTTTCCATGCGTTTATCTGACACAAACTGGTAGTATTTAAAAATAACTTTATTAAAAACGTGTCAACACATACTGGTAGTATTTAAAAATTTCTTTATTAAAAACATGTAAATTTGATAAAATATTTTTAGTGAAAATTTGATAAAAAATAATTTTAGTTAAAATGGCTTTTCCATGTGGCTTTTCCACAATGGTAAGAATTGTGTCAGATCGTGCATTGCATGTGAAGGTTGTGATCAGTGGTTCCATGTTAGATGTTAAAAAAATAACAAAGTCACAACTGGCTACTTTGACTTCTACATTTTGTGACTTCATTTGTTTTGGCTGTACTTATACAAATGGGGAGTTTGATTACAAATTATCGCATGAACGTCTTGAAAAATTTTCTGGGACGGGGAATCTAAATGAGGGTATAGTAATTGAAAAGCTTTTGATGTGAAAAAAAACGTTGAGTGAGGGAACTGATGTTACATTTAGCTCAGGGAAATTCATCGAAGATAGTGTGTCTCAAAATATGTCTGTCGGCATGTTGGTCCCGAGAAAATCACCGATTTTTGTTAGCGGTGATGGGAATTGTCTTTTTAATGCAATTTCTATGGCATCGTTTAGGCATGAAGAAATGTCTAATGAAATAAGAGTCAAAACATGTATTGAACTGACAGAAAAGTCAGAGTACGAAAATAGTAACATCCCTTTGCTTTTGGTATCACCATCAGTAGATGAAGCGTGCCAACAGACTGCTAAAAACCATAGTTTCTCCTCTGCCTGGGCTATGGTCGCTGCAGCATCAGTCATTGGATGTCCTATCCAGTCAGTGTATCCACCTAAAAATGGTATTTTGGACAAAGCAATTGGTATATTAAACCAAACTTTCCAACCACTTGGAAAAATCTCTAAATGTGATCCAATTTTGGTTTTATGGACACACACAAATTCCAATTTCCAGAAAACGTGGACACCCAACCATTTTGTACCTATAAAAGGTTCTGCGGACATATCAGTGATAGATATTGACAGCGAAGAGGAGTTCTCTGCATTGGGTAGTCCATTGGTAGCTAGTGAGAGCTATCGTAACTTCCCAACAATTTTCCATTCAACGGTAATTGAACATGACACCTTTAGTACTCCTAATCAAAGGAGACATCAGAAATTGGCGATGTTAAAAATTTCAACAACTTGGAAAAAAGTAAAGAGTCGTTTACAGCTCCGTTAAAACACAACACTAAATCTAGTAGTTCCACTATTTCAAATGAAAGTTATAATAAGACAGAAGTTTCAATAACTGAAAATGACAGTAATATTTAAAGTTTGAATGGAAAATTTATAACAACTGATCAACTCATAAGTGTACTGACGGAAACAGAAACCCAGGTTTTAAAAGAAATACCAAAGTCCACAAAGGAAAATATTTATTTTAAACTTGATAACACAGCCAATTTAGCCAGAAAATTAAATGGAAAAAAAATGGAATTTTGGGACAATTGTGGCACAAAATCTACATCTACAAAAACAACTTTCTTTGTAAATCAAAATTAGAAAACAAGATCAATATTGTAAAGATTAAAAGAATTGATGTGCCTTTGCAACCTCAACCAAAAGAAAATGCAATTTTTATTCTCAGGCGGTATTACGCTTCTTGAACTCTGTACTTCATAGAAATATAGCAGTATAGCCTATTCTACCAGATACCGGTAAATGGAAACAGATGTCAATAAACCAATACCCAGCTGATAAGGTTTCTGCACCATTCCCATAGGGGATATTTAAAAATACATGCTGATTACACACCCAGTTCATTAAAGTCATTATTTCAGTAAGAAATATTGATTTTATACTTTTTTGTGTATGTAAAATTTGTTGCAAATTATATTTTCTTTATATATATTTAGATATATGGGTAGAAACTAAATAGATTTTGTTTCATTTCATTTTTTTTTAAATTCAATACTAGTTTATATATCTTGCTTATAAAGTTAATATTTCCGTAAGATATATTGGTTTTATACTAGTTATGTCAGTGTAAACTTTGTTGAATATTAAATTATCTTTGTGATGATAAAAAAAAAATAATTCTATGACAATGGAATACAAAGATACAAGGATATAAAACAACAAACCTTTTCATTTCAATTCATTTTTAATTTTGACGCCAATTTATACGTACCAATATTTTACAATGATATTTTTATATGTAATATAATTCAAACAAATAAACTAAATAAAATAATTAAAATAGGAATGAATTTAACTGTGTGAAATGCAATCCTACATGAATATAAACATCCGGTCCTTGAAAAATAAATTGAAATGTGTTTCTTTTGCGTTTTAAATTGGGGATATTTGTGTTATTCTTACGTAATTCTGGTCAGTTCAATGAAATCGTGTGGTCACTGATATGACACTTTGTACAAATAGATGCAATTTTTATAAAAACTTTAAATAGTAACCATATAATGTCTTCCTTCAATGTTGTGTACACGAATATAAACTTACGATCTCTGAAAAAATAAATTAAAAGGTCTTGTTTTTGTGATTGAAAATATGGAGTGTCGAAATGCGTCTTTATGAGAATGAGACCATGCGTCGAAATGCGTCTTTATGAGAATGAGACCATGCGTCGAAATGCGTCTTTATGAAGGACACTAATTAGGTGTCCAGATGCATATTTATGAAGCAGGCGGTAGGGTCGTTGGAATGCGTCTTTATGAAGTATATGGTTAAAAAGGGAAAAAAACTTTTAAAAAACGCATCTCTTGGTTTAAAAACATGCCGGGGTTTCCAATTGAAGCAACATACCATGCTGTTGCAGAATATATAGGTAAGTATCCAGCAGAAGAAATCTCAAAACATGGTAAAGCGCGTAAAACAAATCAAAAATATATTAGGACCTCGCCTCAAACAAAAAAATATTATGGATGCTGTACAATTAAAAAAAAAAACTGTAAAAGAAATTTTGAAAGAACAATTTGGAACAGAACATCAGCCACGCGATTCTTAAGTAATCCATGATGTTAAAGCTAAAATTATTAAAGAAAATCGCACCAGAAACATGCAAAATATTCAGGCAGTTATAAATATGGCGCCGCAGCCACATCCCTTTGTAAGAGAAGTTGTTCAATCATTTGGAAAGCCCCCAAATATTATATGCTACACGACAATCAGCTAAAACATCTTTCAAAAGCTATGAAAAAATCAGTGATTGGGATTGACAGAACACTTAATCTGGGGGCATGTTATGTCACAACGACCGTGTTTCAAGATTTTGATTTATTATGCAAAGGAAAAGAAATGGCCCCGATAATGTTGGGGCCACTATTTTTACACTGGGACAGTTCATTTCATACATATCAACGTTTCTTTACCCATTTGGCTGCCGTCCTAGAAAATCCTCTTCAAGAATCCCAGTTAGGAACAAATAACTTATGCATAGGGTCCGACCAAGAAAAAGCATTAGTAAAAGCAATAAAATTAAGTTTTCCTGGTTCGAAACTCACACTCTGCACGCGACATTAAGAAGAAATCTCAAAAGACAATTAAAAAATAAAGTAGGAATGCCTGAAACCCAATCAAAAACAATAGTTCGAGATATTTTCGGACCAGACGGTTTATTTACATCTTTATAAACTTTGGTGGCCTTTTTCAGAAAAAAAAAAATGAAATTGAAGAAAAATACAAAGTACAAGTCGGGCACTACTTAACAGAAAAACTTAGACCATCTATTAAAGAATTTATTTATAATGTTCATTAAACAGATAATTGGGTTCCCATAAACAGGAAAAATAATCACTCTGAGTCTATCAATCATAATAATATTAAAATTTAATTTAAATTGGAAACCATCGAAAATGCCCGATGTAATAGACATCGTAGAAAAGGAGGTGTTCCACCAGGAATCATTGGTTAGGGGAGCCTTGTATGGCCATGGTGATTTTGAGATGGCCCCAGATGTCCGTTGTCTACAAACCCCATTTGCTACTTATCACCAAAAAGCCCATAAGAAGTTAAGTGTGGAATAGGTGTATAGTTAGATGAAATGTAGATCGAGATATAGTTTGATGCTTCTTGACGCTAACAGGTTACTATCCTTTGCATAAACAAAATGGCGGATATTCTTGTCGGTGTCACAATGGAGAAACAAAGTTCAATTATGACTTTATTAATGAATGGAATTTAAAAAAATCAACTGATATATGTTTATTTAGATATAATATACACATGGTTATTTCCTGTTGGTAACTTGTATTAATAATAAAGCTCTTGCCGCTTCTTGACGCTAAATAGTGAGACCCCTCATTTGCATCAAATCTCCCCCATTTCAAAACCCTATCTCCCTCATTGCTTTCCAAAAAGGTTCACATGTATGGTATTGTCAGTGTATTAATCTGACAACCACTGGTAAACTGGTTTCACCCTAACCGTTATCATGTGCAATCTTTTCATTTTATTTATTTTTTTTTTTTTCCAATTCACTTTCCCGTTTTATTTCTTCTACCAGGCATGTATAGTGTTATATAAACTTATTACACACACGTGCATGGGGTGTAGACTGAGGACACATGATTTCCACCTTCAAATGAGGACATCACTTTCCAATTAACCTGAAGCTTTGAAATGGTGTTTGGATGTTCGCCACGATTTACTTTACGGCATTTGATATTTATTTTGTCTCTGTAATGGTAATTTGTATGTGGATATTTCACGGTACAATGGGGACAATTCTCACACTTATACACTGGGGACCGTACCAGTCTTTGGAGACTTTTTCTCACACACTTATGCACTGGGGACCATACCAGTCTTTGAGGACTTTTCTTCACACACTTATACACTGGGGACCGTGCCAGTCTTTGAGGACTTTTCCTCACACACTTATGCACTGGGGACTGTACCAGTCTTTGAGGACTTTTCTTCACACACTTATATACTGGGGACCGTACCAGTCTTTGAGGACTTTTCCTCACACACTTATGCACTGGGGACTGTACCAGTCTTCGGGGACATTTCCTCACACACTTATACACCGGGGACGGTTCCGTCCTTCGGGGACTATTTCTCTCACACACAAGCACTATACGAGGGCTCAATAACCGCAGATCCCCGCTCTAAGTTCCATTTTGTTTAGTTCAATGTTTTCTCGTTTTCTCGTTTAGGGCAAACCCATCGTTTTACCCAAAGACTTCCAGTATCGCATTGAAGATGTCCTATGCACCGCCGAATGAGTGATCAAAATTGTATTTTCTGCCATTTAACATTTGTAAATGTTGAGTTCTGCCCAACGTGTGGCTAGAGGGCGTGGACGGTAGCAAACATTTCCGCTGCCGCCCATGAACAGGTTTAATCAAACCGAGCATGCAATGTTTTCATTTTTGTCGAGTTGGGTTCCCTTCTATTCTACCTTTTGCATATACATGTAAAGGTATGATTTAATAATTGGATGTGAATCTGAATGTATGTGAAGCTTAATTTATCAAGAAGTGAACGCTCAATTATGGCACATTTTCGCTGTGATGTCATTTCTTACTCAAATGTGATATGTGTAGGATCTAAGACAGAGACTTTATGATGACACCGTGTCACATTATGTAAATATATTACATTTGTTTTCAGTGATTATATAAGTTGTCCATACATTGCTTTACAGGTCAGCAATTTCTAATGTTTTGTAAAAAAAGTGAGGGACAGTTGTACTATTACACGGTCAAGGAACTCTGTCACAACGTAGAGTGATTCGCGTCGACAGTTTGTCACAGATTCACGTCGACAGTATTATTGTTTTGTAAATTTTGTCACAGTTGCTAGTCGATAGCGGGGATATAATCGCTGATATGTTAATATAATCAAACGTATGAAGTATATTTTTGACATTCTGGGGAATGTAGTATATTATAAGTAAAATACGATCAAATTGAACATCTGATTATGAATATTTCTTCAAGTTTTAAATTTTTAAAATGTCACAGGTTTGTGACGACAGGGTAACGGAGGCGTGTCGATCCTTATTTTAATGTCACGGATTCGGTGTCGATAGTTTTAACATTGTATAATTGTTCAACCCTACGCCATTACTGCCATTTACACGTCGAGTCTCGTATAGAGACTGTCCGGCATATAGTTTTAGAGCATTGTCGTAATGTTACAGATTAAGTCGGTGAAAGTTAGAACCGACACACGGAAGCAAAACAATACCTCGGTACTTGCAACACAATAGCAATAGTCATGTTTCGTGGGACTTCCGCTGGTAGTTTTAAACTCTACATATAACGAATCATTTCAGGGGAAAATTGTCACTTTTGATACGTATTGACGTTTTGAGTGATGTATTTATCAAGCTCATCGATTGATGCATGTCTTGTTCTCAATTAACTGCCCAAGTTTGAGACTCGGATTAAAGTCTTCCGTTATTCCCCATAATTCGTTTTCTTTTATCTAACAAATAAGAAATTTAATTACCCGGTAAGATTTGAACTTGGAACCTTTTCAAACTTTTCTGGATAAGTTAATAAAACACAACACATAGGTAACGTTATCTTCGTTTTTTTTATGAAATAATAAAACAAAATGTACACAAAAACTATCATGATCTGCTGGGGAAAACATGAAAGACAAGTTAGGGTAACGTGAATACCTGCAAGTATACTAATGATTCTGGAGATGTGCTTATTTACACATGTCAATATATCGTACATTGGACCCACCTCACAAAAAAATAAATCTTGTATTCATGTGTTTTATACGTTTTATATGATCATATGATCATTTGAAAGGGAAAAAGATGTAGTAATGATATCTTATATATAGGCTCTACTCAGCAAAAAAGAAACGTCCCTCTTTTTTATAACTGATGTAGCTCTGTCTGTTTCATGTCCAATGTACATGTATTTTTTACCCTGACGATGTTGAGAATGAGATCATATGCACTGTGTACATAGCACTTAGTGCCCAGAACATTCATTTCCACTTTAACCACGTGCACATGCGGTCAACATGTTTTGCAGTCCACGTCATACGATTCATGCAATAGAGGCCAATTTGATGTGTTTTTTTTAGTTTTTCACAGTTTTCAACATGCGGATTTCTGAAAACGGACGCAATAAAATGATAGTGGGTGGGGTAACGGCCATAGTGGTCGCATTCCAGTTATGGTGCTGTCGCAGATAGAATTAGCGACCTGAGGCACGTTTCCGATATACCTGAACAGTCACAGCGACCTGGTAAATGGTAAACCTTTAGAGACAAAGACCGGAACCGAAAGTTGACGTGCTTACGTCAAGTGTCTGTTACCACGGCTACCTTCGCTGCTTGGCAGCATGGCATTTCAGTACAGACTATTCCTTACCGTTTGCGTTGTAACTCCCAACTAATCAGAGTGCGAAGCGCCCATACACTAGAACTGGTCAAATAATGACCTGACGTTACCTCGCTGCATGCTTTTATGTGTGCGACGTCATCTGAACTGAAGTTAAATGGCAGCCCATGTTCACCTGGCAATACTTGAACCAGGTCAATGTTTTCACATGGCATGGTCGGAAGTTTCCCTTGATCCTTGCAAAAATTGAGAATATTTGGGTCATAAAACCACCAAAATAATAATCTCTATGATTTAGCTTAGGCGTTGCTACGGGGGTCGAGGAATTTGCCAAATGCATTGGTTTTGCGTTACGTTACGTCGAAACGTCGTAAAATTATTGAATACATACCTGCAAATGGTAGATTGACAAATTCTTACTCAAACTCGATTACCTAAACTTACATAACGAGTCTGATAGTTTGTGATTTTTTATTTTACACCCCCCCCCCCCCCCCCCCCTCCCTCAAACACACCCACCGACTTCCATGTGGTATCACTATGAAAATGTTTGTGCTAGCCAGACTAAGCGAAATGACATCAATCCGTAAATAAATGAATGGTTTTGGTACATCCCTCATTTCCATTTTTGTACATAGACACATGCATAGGTAAGACATTATTTGGCTAGTAGAAAATACCACGTAACTTCTAACCGGCTTAGTTTATCTACTTTCTCGTTCCTGGAACGATGTTATCGGCAGAGGAAAGAGGTTATTATCTACTGACAGTCATGACATTCAATGTAAAATGAAATATTTTATTTTCGAAAATATGAGCTGTTTCATTGGTGGCTGAGAAAGGACATCTAATCAATGATAGGCCTTCATCCAGATCACAATACAGCGAGGAATCTTCGACAAAAGATATGTCCATTCCTGTCAACAGTGTCGACTAGAATCTGTGACCCTGTAGAGAAGAATCCGTGACATTTAAATCAACATCGACACAAACCTGTGACACTTGCAGCTTTTTTCAAACGGAATTTCTCACATGGTATAAGTAAAAAGTCAATTAGTTATCACTCTTTTTTTAAAGAAAATTACTTAAACAACAGTTATAAATGATATTTTGCACTGATTAATGTTTTTATTGACAATTTCATCTCTTCTTTCGTTTTACATACATATATTTAGCGAGGATTTATTAATTATTGTGTTTTAAACATTTACTAATTCACAATTGGTTGATTGGAACATTTAAAATGCTAATTAATATTAGATGAAACTCGATCATGTAAAAAGTTTAAAACCTATAGCTGTATCCAGTAAATAATTGACTTTATACATCAGAATATGCCGTGTTTTCCTGCATCAGATCGACGTGAATCTGTGACAAACTGTCGACGCGAATCACTCTACATTGTGACAGAGTTCCCTGACTGTGTATTATATCTCATTTGTATGATATTGTTCTATTTGTTATGATGTACAAATGTCACTGTAATAAAGGATCTATCTGTCTATCTATCTTTCTATCTATCTACTTGGAAGAACTATTTTACAGAGCGTATTATTGTGTAATTCGGCTCACGCAGTTTTGTAGGGGTATATCAAGAGACTGATGCAAAAATGAGCTATCTATTTGAAACATAGTAAATATTAGAGCAATATGGTGTTCTGATGCAAAACTACATGGATAGTATTTTCTATACAAAAATAACTGATTCTATATTCTCTCTTGTACTGGAACACTACATTATTCACAACTGAACATGTTTTCTGTTATATCCCCATGTTGTATATGTTTATACCTGGGTGAAAACAAATGTTCTGTTCTGTTCTGTGTTCTGTTCTGTTCTTATTATTTTGATTACGAATTTGAATAGGTTTAACATAATTGTACGCAATCAAACTGTATTACCCTATTGTTGTCTGATTAAAGAAAATTGTCACTATAATTTGTTTGCGTATATAGCAAGTCAGCATTTTATGATATGAACATGTGAAAAAATTTTGGCGTTTTCCTCCCTGCATCCCGCAGTAATACATGTAAACGTATCAATAAAGTGTATTTAAGAAAAGGAATCTTGTTTATGTCCATTAATATTTAAAGATACAAGGGAACAAACAACCACCGTTCCGATGGAAATGCATTACTGATACAGACTGTGCGTTCACTATCAAATGTTAACCTCCTTTTGTTGAGTACAGTCAGTAAATTGCGGTTGAGAAATATATGCGTTGTTATTTAAATGGCGGAAATTGATGGAAACATGAAAACGGCCAATATAGCTAAAATAAAACCATCGTTAATAATTCCACGTATACAGCAATTATGCTATGTGTGAATTTTTAAAAGAAATGTGTCATTTCAGTGTGAATTCTAATCTTTGACATCCATAAACTTCTGACAACAGTACGTACGTAATTTTGTTGTTGCTGGGTTATGCTTACTTGTGTTGGGTGCGCAGCTCTGAAAGCTTGGCATCAGACTTTTGGCATCATGCTAAGTAAAGCCATAACCATAATTGTCTATTACAATCACTTTAACCAATTGGTGACCTTTGTGCATAGAACAGGAAGTTATAAGCATACCTCTTCTCAATACAGTGTTCCGTTAGGGTCGTTACGCTCTCTTTGTAAGATGATGCGCGAAGGTAAGATGGCGATAATGCGATGTTAAGATGACGATCATGGCATCATCGCCATCTTACCGTTGCACATTATCATCTTACCATTGCGTTATTGTGCATCGCCATGTGGCCATCTCCATCTTACCATCGCCTTACCGAGAGAGCGCTATGACCATAACGGACCACCGTATCTCGATATAAATGTATGTGCCATCTTAAACATTTATAACGGTATCCGTTTTTTTTTAAATCGAATAAGGAATATTTGCAAAACTAGTTGTGTGTACTTCAATAACGTTTTCACGAGAAAATGTTGCAATCACTGGAAGTCTGGCACAAAGTCAGTCAGTGATGTTGAATACATCCAACAATACAAACAAAATACACATTGTACATGTTTGAATCGCCTGTCCTGTACATATAAATCTAACACGATAAGCTGAGCTTTTTTTAAATAATTTTGTTATGTATACAAGTGTCAAATTATCGTGTTATATTTATAGTTCTGCTAAAAAATGGAACTGTTGTTTGGTTACAACGAGCAGGTGAGGAACTTAACCTACTACAGCACACTATTCAAACAATGAATCAAAGTCTGTTTTTGATACACTGGGCTATTAGTACTTTGCGGAACGGAACGGAACAAGTGATGGGGCACCAAACAGAGAATATTTGTTTCCATACTTATATATTCTACATGTGGTTTAATAAACATGCAGACAAATGGAGGGTTTGTATTTACTTACTAAACCATTCAATCATAAATGCGGGTTTAGCAGGGCAAACTTCTATTAACTGTCTCTTTTATGAGACGATTTGATGATAATATAAATAGATAAATAGTAAAAGCATGTGTGTCTTTTCTTCATAATGCTGTAGGATATAAATATCTATAATGTGCCGTGTTGTATCTATAGTGAAAGCTAGTGAGAAATAATCGGCAGGTATTCATTAAGAACTGGTCAAACTATGTCCAGTATATTCATTTTTAATTTGGTGAAAATAGATACTTTATCATATTAAAATAACATAGCTCGGTTTTATTGAACATGTTATACTGCACTGTCAAGCCAGCATTGCGTATAACTCAATATTTTCAGTGGTTTAATGTTATACAAGAAGAACACACGAAGTATGTTTTTGTTCCGTTCCATTCTGCATGATACAGATACCCACACAGGTAACTGTAATTTGCGGAACGGAACAATTTGCGCTATATATATTATATTTATTATTGAATAAATATATACACTATCAGTAGTACATTATCAAATGAATATTGCAAAAGAATACGAGGATAAAGCAGGCAGAATCAATTAACGAAAGCGTTATTATACGTGTGTTTGGTGAATGCATTTTTTCAGAGGTAGCATTCGATTTGCTTAAGTGTTTAAGCGTTGTGTGTTCTTACCCACAAATACAAATTGAATATCTTGTGATGAAAACACTTTTATTGCGGGGTGCTTTGTCCTGTGCTGCATTATGAAGCACCTCTGTACTTGTTACTATATATGTTTAGATCTATGATTCCAAAGAACCATATCGGGTATTATGTATTTTTTCTTATTATTCAAATATACGTTTGTGTACATGGGAAATGTCCTCAGATGTTGGTACACACTGTCCTCAGTGGCTGGTTTACTCAGTCCTCACTTTGCCCACACATCACACAGATTCCAACGATGATTATTTATTTTAACGAAAATGGACATATATAAGGGTCGTTCATAAAATTTCCGAACTGTACTCCTAAAATTACAATTTCTTACAGTATCTTCACAATAATAAGTGCCGTAGGAAATGACTGATGACACATATTTCGTATGCTTCTGTCACGTATAAATTTGTCATCCAGCTGTCAAAAGAAACCCGTGTTCATAATCATGCAGCACTCTGGACATTATGCCTAGGTCACACATTCACGGATTTGACGCCGGATTAGCTACGGATACGATCCGGCATCATTCGTAGCAATCTGTATTGGTCCGTAGCTTTCCGTATTGTAACCGTAGTCATTTGTAGTAGTACTTGTATATCCGTGACAATTTTTGAACATGTTCAAAATATGACCATGGATCAAACAACCGTAGTATATCCTTACTAAACCGTATTAGAATGTACTGATCCGTTTTAGTCCCTATTAAAACCGTATTAATCCGTACTTATTCGTAGGCCCGAAGTCGTCAAGGATTACACCACGTATTTGCTAAGGATACAATACGGTTTGTTACGGATTTGTCATGGAACGGCGTGATCTCATTACGTTGCATTACGGATAGGGATCAGTCAGGTTTCTCCAAATCTTTTACGGTTTACCACGTTACATCACGACAAAATACGGAATATTACGGTCCACGACTGTTAATTACGAATTAATACAGTATATATACGTACTAGGGCTGCGTATTGCCAGGATGTGTCTGATACAATACGCATTGCAATACGGCATCTCGGATACGCAATACAATACGGAGGTAAGAAATCAAAAATAAGCTTTATTGGGAAGAAAAGCTTAAAATTCAATACTTTTAACATGTAACATGTTTGAAAAATGACGTCAAACTTTAATTGAATAGAAACTTAATACTAAAAGTACTCTGATGGTGTTTTCTTATGATTAATCGAAGAAAATTGTGATTTTTCCGCATAAAAAGACTTTACATGACATTTTGAATGTGAACTGAGTGTACGGATTGCTTATTGTGATCCGTGTCACTCCGTGGCGGTTCGTACTATTCCGTATCAGACCGTTCTTATTCGTGCTAACCCTTACTTATACCGTAGCAAACCGCTTTTCATCTGCAGTGCATACGCCCTGACACGTGTCGTTCCGTATTAAACCGTGTCATTTCCGTATTAAACCGTGTCATACCGTAACAATCCTTATCACTCATGTCACCAAATGGCCCTTTTCCTACATTTTCCTTGGTAGATACGTCAAAACCCGTAGTCACACCGTTGTGCATCCGTATCAGACTACTGAAAATGACATTTCCGGGGTCATCCGTGAGATTTAATCCGTAGTGGAACTGGCGAGGTGATCCGTGAATGTGACCTAGGCATTACGTTTTGTGACGTTATATCTTACGGCAAAGAAAATGGAATGAAGTGTTGAGAGAAAAGTATTTTTTCGCCTACTGCAGCATATTTCCGTCTGCTTCTGGTGCCAAATTAGTGTCCTTCAATATTTTTTTTTTGAAAACGAAAACTATCCCTTCTTATCTAATACTTTCCTACGTGATTTTCGAAGTCTCGTGCAATCGCAAAACTTGCGTTTAGTTTAGTAATATCAGTCTAACTTAGTGAATAGGCATACCTTTTAAACAAGATAATTACTACAATGTTGTATCATTTAATCATAATCGAATGCACGCAGAGGACAGGATGCTTGGGAACATAATTAAAAGGCCTGCCCGGTTCGAAAATCAGCCTTTTTTCCTGATATCGCCAATCAATGCTGCATTTGCAACATCATTAGTATTTCATATAATCCTCCACAAGCTGTCATTAAACGGATTTTTCTGCTTATGTTGAAAGAATTATTTGACAATGTGCAATATCACATTCTTGCTTTTAAAAAAATCCGCATATCAATACTCATCCCATTATACTGGAGCGGAGTTCAGATGGTTATACAAACACCAAATGCAGGATTACACCTTCTTGATTCGTACATTTAAAAATAATGTACCTGGCTGGGTATTCAACTCTGGTGGGATATTTGCCATAATGAAATTTCTATGCCTATCTCTTAACTGGCTGGGTACTCGAACCTAGCTGGGAATTCGCTTACCTGGTGTATGTTGAATACTCAACTCCCAGCTGGCTGGGTATTCATCTCTGGCTGGATATTCGCCATAATATAATTCGAATACCCAACTCACTGTTAAATATACGATGTCTATAATATAATTTAAATTGTTTGAACCTGTATCAGATGAATAATATTACAATCAAACTTTCTCCATATGCAGTCATCAATAACATATAAGTTTATCAGAAAATTCCGAGCTTTTAATATACGGTGTATATCAATAGATTTTTTTATTAAAAGAAGAAAACGCATGTTGCGGTTAAGCATAAAACTCTTATTTTAAAAATACAAATGCTGTTAAATTGGCAAGTCAATATAAAATATATACAAAAGTGGTTAAAAAATCAAATATTTAGTTTTTATTAGATATTCCTGCACTTTTTCCAACCTTATAAAAGATGTAAGGGGATCAGTATATGCTTCCGTTGAAATGCATATTGACCATCCTTATATTTTTAATATAAGTTCATAAAATGCGTTGAATTTATATGTTGTAGCAGACACATAAAATCAAAGTTTAACTACATTATATTTTCGAAAGAATATACAAAATCTCCACTTTCCAACCTTCATACTAACATATATAGAAGTAACTAATCTTCACAAAATCGCGATTATAAACTATAAAGCACGTACATCAATGAATGTACATCAATTATTTTTGTTGCTACGTACATAATCTCAAATATCCGACATATTAAGTATATATAACACAAATAAGTAGGTATTATTTCATGACCCAGTTGATATAAAACGCGGTTGAATGTTCACTATGTCATCAGAAAGTTGAATGAGCATGAAGGATATGGTCAGGGAATTATTGATATTTTCGTTTGATTTCAATGGTTACTTTTGACGGACCACCTGCTGTAAGAATTTATTAAAATCACATGGTTCTTCATCTTTTCAGTTTCCTTGCCATATATAACCAAAAAATTACATTGAAGTCACTTCACAATTCACAACTAACGGCTCTTGATAGTTCAGCTGGAGACCACTTATTTCCGCAGCTTGTGGCTTGAAACTAAGTGACATTGCTGTTTTAATAGTTTTAAATATTTCCATGCGTTCTATAACATGTTTCGCATGTATTCTGACAAGCGCTTCTAAAGCCAGTATTTTGTTTGTAAAATATCTTTACAAGGAAACCTCTGTCTGCAATCAATATATCTCCAGGTTTTACTACATTTTGAAATATGCCTTTCTCATTTGCTAGATGATCACTTCAGGACAACCATGTCTTGAGTTCTTTTATCCGTTCTGTTGAGTAGGGTTGAAGTGTGCACTTCCTGCGAAAATGAAGCGTCACGTACCTGAAGATCAGTAACTAAACAAAATTGCACTTTAAGATAGTAATCATAGATAATATTGTAATCAATAGTATTTCACACATATTTATTTAGTTCCAAGATTAAAGAGCGTATATACAAGAGGCGTATCTGTGACGTAGTGGTTAATACAATGGAATCTCAATCCAGTGTTTTTCTGCAAATCTCATAATCATTCTGGAAAGCCTCTCAGGTGTTACTGAAAAATGTGTCCAGTCATTCCTGCCTATGTCAATATAAACTATGCTTTCTTCAAAGTGCGAGACCAATTGTACGTCATCCCACAAAGGATGATGATTTGGCTTGTTCTTCCACCACAAAGTTCTCCACCAATACCATGCATATAAATTTGCAATCTATTCTCATTTAAATTCATGTTAAATCTACGATTTCTAACTTACTGTACAATCTATCACACGTCACGTGAAAGAATGACCAATCGATGATTCACTGGCAAAATGTTAAGCCAGCCCATTGACAAGAGCTCTGTCAAGGCTCAAACGAACGTTAGAGTGAGAAAATGTTCTAGGGGGGTTCGGGAAATTTATTCCTAGATCGTCTGTGGTGTTCGTCAACATTTTCAGTCAATTATTTTACCAAGATTTTCATTTAATTTGTATGATTTTTTCAAATTTTGGTGTAATACATTTACGATTATTATGTCTTAGTATAGTATATACTAACACCGGTTCGGGTGGCTAACATAAGGTCAGACACAACTAATACACAAATCAATGTTTTTTACCGATTTATTAATAAAACCATAGTATTTATTTTCATGAATTTTGTTTTAATTAAAATGCGTGAGAAATTACATAGTCATCGTGAGACCGTGATTTCACCACCAAAACCGTGAGACTCACAGCGAAACCGTGAGACTTGACAGGTATGCATTGAGCGTCAGTGGTGCAGAAGTTACAGCATTTGCTTAGTAACTTGAAGGACCAAATGTTTGATCCCCGGCTAGGCCATTTGAGGCGGGTCCTTAAGCCAGGTACCTGATGCCAGACAGCTGTAAATTGGTAATGAGAACTGCTGGCTCTCTCTCATAAGCCACTAGTGGTTTGATCATGGCGTCCATTGAGTGATTAATCTAGGCTGAGAAAACTTGTTTCGCAAAGTATTGATACATGTGTATCTCTAAGAATGATCTCAACTATGGAGTAAGAAATCTAGATTTCTCATACGACAAATCGTCTCTGATCATGGTAAACATTTGTTCACAGCTATTAAACAAATTTGGTCTATAACCATTGAAATTAAGTTTCAAGTTAAAGCCAATAGTTAAGTGTAGACAGGCAGAAACTGACAAAATCAAGCAGTCAGATGCATCTCCAAACCAGTTTACCACTGGTAGGAAATAACTAAACTGAAAACAAATAGTCAAACTCAGAATTTAAGTGTTTATTTCATTAGTTGAACGAAAAACTGCAAAATACATTTTAAATTTGGTATCAGAGACATAGATTAGAACTACTGAGCACTGTGAAATATAAGCATCACCTAAAATGGGAAAAATTGGTATCAGAATTATTTGCAGTTTATAAATGAGCAACAGTTTTGAATCATCAGAAATGTTTTTAGTAGTCCACAGTAAAGAAGAAGAAAGTTTTTCTTTGTCACTGATAGTGACAGTATTGAGAAACAGTTTCAAATGCAACTAGTTTTGACAAGACCTGTCCATCAAAAACTTATTCCACTTGTTAACAAATATCTTATAACAGAAAAGTGCATCTTCTTAGTGCCAAGTGAGGACAGCAATCACCAGACATTGAGGACATTATGCACCTAACAATGAGGACACACACACATTCACACAAAAAAACAGAGGTTGCTTTTCTCAAAAACAAGAGGGTCAAGATGACCCTATATCGCTCACCTGGGACTTATGACAATATGTAACCAAACTTCAACTCTAAACTAAATATCATAAACACAAACATTCTGTTTGACAGTGACAACGCAAACCTTTTGACCAATTCACATGATTATTGGGTTGTAAATGTCACCTGTATGGCTGGCATACATAAGGTTTTTAACCGGGTGACCTAGGTTTTGGCCTCAGATTACCCATATTCATATTCAACCTTAATTTCATCAAGACAATCATTCTGACCAAGTTTCATGAAGGTCCGATGAAACACAAGGTTTTTCTATAATTTGACCCCATGACCTAGTTTTTGACCCTAGATAACCCATGTTCGCAATCGACCTAGATTTCATCAAGGCAATCATACTGACCAATCTTTAACCAATATTTAATTGTAGACAGGCAGAAACTTGACAAAATCAAGCAGTCAGATGCATCTCCAAACCAGTTTACCACTGGTAGGAAATAACTAAACTGAAAACAAATAGTCAAACTCAGAATTTAAGTGTTTATTTCATTAGTTGAACGAAAAACTGCAAAATACATTTTAAATTTGGTATCAGAGACATAGATTAGAACTACTGAACACTGTGCAATATAAGAGTCACCTAAAATGGGAAAAATTGGTATCAGAATTATTTGCAGTTTATAAAAGAGCAACAGTTTTGATTCATCAGAAATGTTCTTAGTAGTCCACAGTAAAGAAGAAGAAAGTTTTTCTTTGTCACTGATTGTGACAGTATTGAGAAACAGTTTCGAATGCAACTAGTTTTGACAAGACCTGTCCATCAAAAACTTATTCCACTTGTTAACAAATATCTTATAACAGAAAATTGCATCTTCTTACTGCCAAGTGAGGACAGCTATCACCAGACATTGAGGACATTATGCACCTTACAATGAGGACACACACACATTCACACAAAAAACCAGGTTGTTTTTCTAAAAAACAAGAGGGTCAAGATGACCCTATATCGCTCACCTGGGACTTATGACAATATGTTTTAAATGTCACCTGTATGGCAATGTGTCCAGTACGAATCCAGACCAGCCTGCAAATCCGTCGAGTTTGATCACGCACCATACTGTGTACTATAACCTCAAGCAAGGTAAATGCTGACTAAAAACGAACAGCATGTGGCCTGATTACACTGCTCGGATGTGAAGGCTGATCTGGATCCATGATGGTAGTAATTGCACTGTTGGTTTTTGTCATCGGGTGGCTCGTTAAAGTAATTTAAGGTATTTCAAGATAAACACAATCTTGTAACTGTAAATTTTTATTCAGAATTTCATTTGTCAAAAGTATAATCTACAAACAGTGAGACATGATCAAAATAGATCTATTGTAAATACACATTTTATATTTCAAGCAAATAGTAGAACAACAACTAATAACAGTTGATTGCAAGAAATTTACACATGTCTGCCATTCCACAGATTTAAATCAAAAAGTAAAATATCGCAAACGGATGTGATAATAATATAACCTACATTGATCTTGTTAATGTGAAATCTGTGTAAAAAATAAATAAATAATGATCTTCGGAAAGTCATTGACTTTACAGTACCATAATGTTTATATTATGATCGCAAGAATCAATTGTATACTCTTTTTAATTTGAGAATTTCAGTAACTTTCATGAATATCCAAATAAAACCATTCTGTCACAGCTTAATTTGACATTTCAGTCTTTATGATGAAATCAAGCAATTTGAAAGAATTTATTTTGATACCAAACTGTAATACAGCTTTGAGCTGGCTGTCCTTGTGCTAAACTGGTGGCAAAGCCCCTAACTATTCACCATGGTGTGCAAAAGGTTAAAAAAAAAAAAAATGCAGGTAGAGGCAAAATCAATCACCTTGTTATAATGGTGAGCAAACATTTTAATTACAATGTAGTGCCTATAAACGTATCCAAGATAAAATAACTAGCCAAAAAGCTATAAGCTAGAAAGTAACTATTTTTGTTGACCTTCACCTTTAAGAGGTCAGATTCCAACTTAATACTGCTCTATGGCTTATTAAACAGTAACATAAAGAAAAAAAGTAAAAATAATGATCATATACTGGAAGAAATAAACTTAGCAAGTTTTTAGTATGCCCATAGTATTCATGAAAATAAATCAAATGCCAATATTAACTTTTTTTTCATGTCAAAATAGTTTGATTGCAACAGAACCCGAAGTCTTGTCTCCAACCTGAGAATTGAAAATCAATTCTTAAATGTGCAAACATAAAACCGATACTTTAAGTGTTTCTGTTTGCTACCAAATCTTTGACACTGTACTGAAACCCTCAGTGTTTATTCAAAATATGCATAAATATTTACATAATTTTATTAAGCCTTTCAAGAATGACAGATCATTGTCAGTCAGCAATGTACATGTAGGTGCGGACGGCTGGTTATCGGCAACAAATCTGGTAAACATCTCAACTTTCAAAAGGTACACTAAATTGTCTTGAGGCCAAAAATGTCAAATACAATTTAGCCTCATGCCCCCAAAAAAAACAACACTCGGCAATGACTGATATAGCTTGAAATCATTGATACAAACACAAGTTCTGATCAAGCCAGTCTCTAGCTATTATGAGTAAGACCTGTAACAAGCAAAGTTATCTCATCATTAAGACTAAAACAGGCTGTTTATTGCTTATCTTTACTTTGCCTGAGCGCATGTTCCGGTTCTTCCTTTAACACATAAATATTTCATTGGGAAGAGTATACTTCATCAAAATAGAATGAAATAGAAAACAAAGTTATAGGAAATAATTGGTTTCTTCAAGAATTTCTATTGCTTTACTTATCCTTTGTAATATTTACAAAACAGGGCAAAGTTCTGGTAAATCTTGTTAAACTAATTTCCTTTGTTTTTACCAAAAATATAAAAGGTTGCAGAAACTAAATTCTGAATAATTCCAGTAAATATTTTTACAAGATGGCATTTTACAAGCACTGGCATTAAAAGAAATGAACCATGTCGAGCAAAAATGGTCTTTATTATGAATTACATCTTTAGAGAAAGTGATGCATAATATCAATATTATATTGCATCCTAAGCAAAAAAATGTTTTATCATAAATGACTTTGTTTTGAGAAAGTGATGTCAAGTCAGTTTGACATTTCAACAAATAGCAGTGCACATTTTTTTCAACATAGGCGAAAGTATAGATCATTTAGGATATGTTATATATATATATATTTGCAAGCATGGAATTTCTAGGTTTTTATTTATAATAATACAAACGTTTCCCTAGATGATAAATTATCAATGAAGCAACAAAAGATCCCGATTTATTCAGGCTTATTAACATTCATGCCAAGTTCCCTGCATTGAAATTATTCTCCTTCCTTCAAACAAATTAATTTTAAGTTCAGAACCTCATATACTTTCGAAAATGCTTAAAACTCAGAATAAGATCCTTTTTTGCTTGATGCAGTCCAATACAATAAAACAAATCTAAACACTTGATACTATACAACAATCAAAGAATGAGATTTCAATATCATCTGTTCATTTAAAATTTCAATATAAAGATTCCTCCAAAAGCAAGCCTGGAAATTTCATTAAAAAAAAACAATTCACAAATATTTCCACTTTGCATACATTACAACTTTATCCATTATTTTCGATTAGGTGTTTAAGACAAGGTCAGTAACATGAAGACAGCTTGTGAATTGTAAAGGTTTTCAAATTAGACAGCATTCCTGATAAGAGGAGTTGTGATTAGACAAGTTTTACTGTATTTGTTGAACCCTTGACATAATAATTTCAACAATGGACAGATCCAAATTTAGTTTTGGAACAATCCATTTGAAATTTAGGGTTATTGTCAACTTGAGTAGCAAAAAACATAGAGCCTTATAAGACTGCACTAATGTGCAAGCTGGTGCTTCTATACTGGTACTAAAACCTCACCTCACCACCATTGAGCTAACTCTGAAATGGCTAAAACATTCCATTGTATTTATGAACTGCATGCTACATTCCCCTCACATGATCAACTCTAACATATTCAAAGTAGGTTAATTATGAAATATTATATTCCAAATCTACTGTATAAATTTTGATCATGACAAATATCATGTTCCTGGTTGCTAGGTAATTTTAAAATGTGAGTAAAATATTAGGACAAAAATTCTAACAAGAACTGTCCGTAAAACAGCCAATCGACTATTCCACCGCTTATTAGTTAAGGTTTGCAAAGTTATTTATGAAACATAAAAGACTTGTAGAAAGTTTCAATGCAATACATCTAGTAGTAAATGAGCTATGGTGTAATATTTGTAGTTAATTGCACGCAAAACCATAACAGGTCAATTTATAAGTCGAAAAAGGGCCATAATTTGTATTAAATGCAGGATAGAGTTATCAAACCTAATTATTCATATAGGTGTGATGGTTGGGAAGCCTTGTAGAAAGTTTCAATGCAATACATCTAATAGTAACTGAGCTTTGGTGTAATATATGTAGTTGCACGCAAAACCTTAACCAGAATTTCTAAGTTGAAAAAGGGCCATAATTTGCATTAAATGCAGGATAGAGTTAACTAAATTGATTATATACATAGGTCTGATGATTGGGAAGCCTTGTAAAAAGTTTCAATGCAATTCAACTAATAGTAACTGAGCTATGGTGTAATATATGTAGTTGCACGCAAAACCTTAACCAGAATTTCTAAGTCACAAAAAGGGCCATAATTTGCATTTAATGCAGAATAGAGTTATCTAACTTGATTATTCATATACATATGATGACAAGGAAGCCTTGTAGAAAGTTTCAATGCAATACATCCAATAGTAAGTGAGCTATGGTGTGATATATGTACTTGCATGCAAAACCTTAACCAAGGTGTGACGCCGACGCCAGGGTGAGTAGAATAGCTCTCCTTATTCTTCGAATAGTCGAGCTAAAAATGGCTGCCATGGTAATAGAAAGCATGTCTTAAGTGTCTTGCTTTACTTTTTTTGTGAGCAGTGTTTGAGGGCACTGCAACGTTATGCTTTTACATTTTTTTTTCTGTTTTCAGCCAAAATACGGTTTCTGATGAAATGTTTTATCATTGTCCATGATCTCTGTTGAAGCTCTTCATGTTTATGTATGAGCTCCTCACACTGTAGTTTTCCAGGGAGTTTCTGCAGAAGTAGGTTTTTCTTCATCCCTGACAACACAATACGCTTTTCTCCTTCAGTCCACGGTCTTCTGCCACTGCAAACTGAAAATACAGAAACCAACTTCTACAGTTCTTGACCAGTGCTGTATCTTAAATACTGTTAATATCTATTGATGTCTGCAGTATATTTTTACAACTGTGTTGGTCAGTAGCTACTAGTAAAGAAATGACTTATCTGATAATAAATGAGGTTTGAACTTAAAACTTGCTTGATCAACATTCTGTTCTGATGTATTTGTTTCTCTCGTCTGACTCCAAAATGTCCTCCTACTATTCAGTGGATATTTTCAGTGGATACTTTGATAATCCCAAAGAAAAAGAATTCAGCATCCCATCTAGACTAAATATGTAAGTTATAGGAAACCAGATACGCCTATCGAATCACAAGTTACATTTTTGAGTGAGTGGAAAAAAACTAGTATGTTTAGTACTTACTTGACTTTGGTTTTCTAACAGGTGGTCTAGCTTCATGTTCACTATCACTGTCACTATCACTATGCAGCAAGGCAGCCCCTACAGGTATTAATACAACAAATGTATATACATGCAATTTAGTACGGGTATGCTGAAGTCCTCCCGTTGGGAAAGCTAACCAATATTCGTTCCAGAAATCTGACACGATGGCATTTCTTGACTACTTAAAACTTGGATACTAACCGATGATGCATGGATACACTGACATTAAATCTTTTCAAAGGTCATTGTCACATGATTGTGTGCATGCAGAAATCTTGGTTAAATCATGATGTTTTAGCTTTAATTTCAACTCGGTATGTAAATGCTATCTCTTCACCGCCATGTTCCCAAAAGTTTGATCACGTGACCAAGTGACTAACCTTTAACCGCAACTTGTAATACAATAAAGCTACTTGTATTTGTGTAATTCATAATAAATGGTCTGTTGTCATTTTGGTTAGATTTCATTATAGGGCTGACCCAAAACTTGTATGCTCGGCATATTAAAGTTTTGGAAGCGAGAACTAAGTTATTTCAAATGATCAACAACTAAGGTCACATGAGTCCCCCCAGAGAGAGGGGGCGTGGATATAGAAGAATCCGGGCATTTACATCCCTACTCTCTTACAAATACACCTCCTGGTTCTTTAACATGCTCAGTGTTTAGCACTAATACATGGGACCTCAGACTTAAGTCTCATTCTAAGGACTGTGTGGGTGGAGAACACTGAAAAAGCATTCCTGAAATATCATGCTTCGGAGCCGAGATTCGACCTCACAACCTCTTTGACAGTCAAGTGCGTTACCACTAGACCATCACGCCACCCTATATTAACAATAAAATATGCACCCGACATGTATTTCTGATAATGGCAATAGTATTAGATAAAGTTAATGCTTTCTGTGGATAATGACAGCAATACCCTACAAAGCTACACTTTCCTTGTAGGTTCAACAAAAGCTGAAGAAAATTAAATATCCATTTTTTCCTTAAATTTGGTAGAGTGTTTCCAAAAAGTAGTAGCTTGTATCATACGACAAACCCACTGCTCCAGCCCTACATAGTTATTTAATCTTTTAAAAACTATATTTAATTAGATGGCTTAACAAACATTAAATTCTTCATTCATACCATTCAAGGCCAATAAATCTAACAATAATTGTCCCATCATGGTGAAAATCTGGCATGCACACAATTAAGATAAATACTTTTATTAAGTTTCAAGGAAGTTATACCAATACATTTAGTTACTGAGAGATACCACTTGTAATAGCCAAAATTACAAAGCGGGAACAGTGTGAACCTTATACCGAGGACAGTGTAAACCTGCAAATGGGGACAGGCTTGTCACTACAATAAACATTCAAGTTAAAAAAGGTTTTTAAGCAGATGGTTTACCAGTAACAAAACTGGCCCCAGCTCTGCTACTTAACTTATTTTCACAGGCAGAATATTAACTGCAAACTATTAAGAAGAACAATGGGTCACAGTAAAAGTATCAGAAGAGTAGTAGTAAATCCACATAATAAATTTCTTAGCTGGTCTCCATTTATCACCACTGTCCATTTCCTCAATTTCACTACAAGCTTCATCTGAAACCATTTGTAAACATGATCAGGCTAAGGGCAAGTGCAATAGCTCTACTTTCCTTCGTAAGTCGAGCTAAAAATCAATTTTTCACTCCAGTTAATCAAGAATTATTTGGTCTTAAATGTCTTCCAAATAAACACTGGCAATGTCCTTGACGATTTAATATTACAATTCTATTACTAGTATTTGTTTGATATGGCTTGATGACTTGACTAATTTCGTAGCAATCAGCAAAATATTACTTCTATCCCGTTACATATTTCTTGAATCCACAGGGCAGTCTTGAATTTGAGCTAGATATTAGTAAGACAAATATTCTAACATTTTTAAGGATTGAGCCAAAAGAGTGGGCTATAGTGTTCAAAAGTTTGATGTGCAAATGAATGATGGACATAGAATGTAATGAGTACAATAGCTCAAAATACATGTAAACACTTGTACTTAAGCACATTTCTACAAGTTTCATAACAAAAAATACCAATAAAGTGCTCTGTATCTCTTTGTGAATCCATACCATCAGGGTTAGGTTCTCGCCCATCTGCACCAACATCATTATCATCGTTACTAAGGTCAACCATTACTGTGTAAATAAACAAATAAGGACCATTATGGCTCTACAGCACTCACATGAGAAATCTGCTAATTATTAAAAGCAAGATTTCATAAAGACAAACATTTTGACAATGTTTTATTGTGAACCCATTAAAAATGTGTCTTCTAGAGCTTTCATATCTAACAGTTGACCTAGTGACCTTAAGTGTTTACAGGGTTTTTCTAAAATTTGGCCTAGTGACCTAGTTTTTACTCCAAATGACCCGATTTCAAACTCCTTAAAGATTTCAGAGACAAACATTCTGACCAAGTTATACAAAGCTCTAATCTAATATGTGGCCTCTAGGATGTTCAAAAGGTTTTTACAAGATTTGACCAGAGATCTAGATTTTGACTCCATGTGACCCAGTTTCAAAGTTGTTTGAGATTCATTGAGACAAACACCCTGACCAAGTTTCATGAAAATCAGTTAAAAAATGTGGCCTCTTTGTTCACCGGCAAATGCACCATGGATGACACAGACATTCAACGATCCTAAAAGTTCACCATGAACACTTTGTGCTTTGCTGAGCTAAAAAAGAACTCATCAATCTTATTCACACCAAATGAGGACAGTGTGAACTTCACACTGAGGACAGTGCAACCTTCAAATGAAGACATTCACAAATACAGTGACATTTTTGACAACATTGGCATGGATTTTTATTATTAACTGTAACCTTTCCTTGATTATCAATCTTATTGGCAAGAAGGTCCCACTACATACAAAGTATGACCTGGGTCATCCTAAGCAATTGTTGCAAAATATTTGAAAAATGACACATTTGGTCAAAATTTCATTGCTGTAGCTTTAAATTAATCAAGGAAGTAGGATCTATGTAAAATAAACAACACTTAGGGTGTGGTCATTTTTGATCCTGGGGTCATAATTTGAACAATCTTGGTAGAGGACCACTAGACGATGCAATGTACTAAATATCTAATCTTTAGGCCTTATGGATTTGAAAAAGATTTTCAAAGTTTTTCTTTTGCCATAATAACCAAAGTTTTATATGGATACTATTTATTTGATAAAATTTGAAAGAAAATCACTCAAGGAACAATTTTGTAAAATCATTTTGAAATCAGACAGACAGTTTCTGATAAGATTTTTATTTCCCATTAAATACATATAAGAAAAAGTGACCAAAACTCCTGGCAGCCATATTTTTTTACGAATCAAAATTGCAAGGAGGAATTTGGTAGAGGGACATCCAAAACACATATGTGTAAATTTACTTGTTAGTTTGGCCAGCAGTTTTTGACAATTCAACTATAGCCATTTAAGGAAAACCTGCCACGCCCCCTGTCTGTCATTTTTTAACGAGCATCCATGCCCTGAAGGCATTGGTAGGATTACCCAAACATATTATGAAATTATGAGATTTTCAAATATTTTCCTTTCCGTTAATCTGCATTAAACCACCAACTAAGGAAAAAATCCTATGAAATAATTTCAAAATTGGCCAGGTGGTTTAGGAGATGACATTTGAAGCAAAATGTTGACAAAGACGATAGACAATCACTGACCACAATAGCTCTTCACGAGCACTCTGTGCCCAGGTGAGCTAATATGTTTTTTGTAAAAACATGGTGTAAAACTCAACATTTCAAAAGGTTTCATAACAGAAAATACATTGCTCCATACCTTTCTGAGCATCCATATGTTCAGGTTCTCGCCCATTTGCCTCAACATCACTATCATTGTCACTGAGGTCATCAAGCACTGGGTAAATAAAAAGTATTGATTTATCTTACTGACACCAAATGAGGACAGTGTGACTTCACACTGAGGACAGTGCAACCTTCAAATGAAGACATTCACAAATACAGTGACATGTACAGCATGTTGCCTGTTGATAATATGACTTATTGTTTATGCATAATTCTGCTGAATTCCTTGAAAGAAATGGTACTAATTATGGACAGGAGCCTTGATCTGTGGACCCCATTGATTCCTAAGCCAATGCTCTACCTCAGTCACTATCACTGATGAGCTTTCTTGAAAGCCAATGGAGTCATTTAACATATTATACAGTATACACAAATCTTAAAAAACGCATGTTTGTTCAATATCCCCACCTAAATGATACATAGTAACATACATGTACATGAGTATCCTTGATTTGATCACGAAGCTTCAGTGTAAACTATATGTTAACTTAACAGTGACACTGACCTTACACAATTTCAACATGAATAAAAAATATACAATAAAATAATGTCTTACCAACATCATCATTTACATCAGTGTCCTCCAAACTTTTATCCTTCACCTCAGACAACCGTCCAGAATTCAGGCAATGTAGAACTTTCGACACCTGCGCTATTTCAACAGTCCCTTGAGGCAACCTGTAAAATTGTCGCTGCACTCTAATATCATGCCCCATGAAGCGAGCTAGTATATCCTGTTGGGTCTCAGTCAGTCCTAAAACTTGGCATAAGGTTCCCAGTTGTTTTCTAAGATTGGTAGACGTAATGCGCTCTGGGTGTTTAAGACCGGCTTCACTTGAATCTTCTCTTAGAACATTTGTTCCTCTGTATGGCCTGTTGTTATTGGGTGGAACGAAGATATACTTGCTGGTATAACCCAGGTGTTCCTCTAATTTCAACAGAAACTCAACATTCTCTTTCATAGTTGTAGTGAACAGTATGGCAACTTTTCTTCCACGCTTTCCCCTGGTCTCAACTCTTAAGTGCGACATACGTTGTTGTGTACAACTCTTGTTCAAATTTTGACAAGTTCCTCTTTATTTCCTCATCCACATTTGGATTCACTGATGCCTTCAAGAAGTCCTCTTTTTTCAGTCTCTGTGCCTCTCCTGACTGTTTTCTGTTAAACAGAATAATTTGGGCCAAAATGCATTTGCACAACTTTGTGTATTCAGGGATTTGGGAGTTTTTTGCCTTATTTATTTCCTTGCTGATATGTGCCGACAACACCACCACATCTTCAACTAGTGGCAACAATTTGACTGTATTGTATTTTGCAGTTTCTAAAGATTCTAGGGCTAATGATGAAACACGCTCATCCCACTCATCCTCATATAATTCTATGAAAGAATTCATTCTTTCTTTAACAACAACATCTCCAACTTCATTGGCCTGATTTCGCAATATCCTAGCACATTTTTTCAAACTGTGCCCAATTTTTAGGGCATAGGATGGGCTTCTGAAATTTTGACCTTCAGAATTGAAACCTGTAACATCCCTGGCAGCTTCTACAACACTTCTCCATCTCAGAGGGTTAATACACTGACCAAATTTTGTTATACTCTTGTCTTTCTTTTTCATTGCTTCCATAAATCTTCCTAATTCAGGCATACGCTGTGAAATGTGTTGGTGTGTATGTTGATATTTGCCAGTTTTTACATACTTTCTCTCTCCAAATTCCTTTATCAAAGTATCAGACTTTACTATTGAGCTAATCATATTGTCACGCATTTTCGAAATAACATCTTTGTTCAACCCAGCTGAGCAGTTTACTGGCACAAGTAATCTAGAGTTTTTAATTGGTCCATCACTTTTCACACCTACAGGTTTTCCAACACATGTTTTGTGATGTTTCCACAAGTCAGATGAAACAATGTAGGTTTACAATACTCACATGGGAGATATTTCTTTTCATTTTTGTTTACAGCTGGTCTGTATTTTGGAATAATCATACCCCTTCCTGTTTCACGAACTTTGTCATTGTGACAGTAATTCCCTTTTGCTTCCAATTCTACCCATGATTTCCTTCGTTCTTTAATTCTTTTTGGCAAACTCAGGATTTGGCCACTTCAATCTCAGATGCATGATGTGAAGCCATATGTCTTGACATTTTTGTGTTCAACTTACCGTAGTACAAACAGCACTGACGTTTCTGTGATCGTTTACTAGATACAGAACCAGAAGATTGAAGATAAATTTTCTTTCCAAGAGTGAATGCCTGATATTCAACCTTACAGTCACCATCACTCGAATCAACAATTTCACAGTCACTTCTTTCAGTGGAACTTTGATATGCCCATCTACTATTGACTGAAAAATCCACTCTTTGCTAACACACTGGTGTGAAAATATAAACATGAAAATATTGGTGGTGGTTATATTTTGGCACTACTGTTAATCTCGATAATTTGCACCAAAATAAATCATAGCCATAATTTTGTTAAAGATTAATGTGGCTTCTTTAAGATGCCTAATTTCAACAGGTACCGGTAAGATGCACAAAAGTAAAACACTGCCAATAAATGCAGATTGTAAAAACCGCCAAAACAGTATATTTAAATGTTATTATGAAACGGAAGAAAACAAATTGAATATTGTTATACTTTATTTGGATCAATAACACGTATTCTTGAAAGAATCTGTGAAAAAGATTACCCTTTAATATTGCTGGAAATATGTGGCATGTGCATCTCAAAAACGTTCTTATTTTGGAAAGACTTTTTTTCAAACAAGTTTAGACAGATGATGCAAATCAATGAAAAAATGAATGAACAGACGCCTCCTTTGGAGGTTATAAAGATATTGTTCCAGTGAAATTCTTATTTTCACTATTTGTTACCTTCTGTGATATCAATCCAATTTTTGCCTGTTATTTGAAACTCAAATGGCTGGTAATTTTCTTCATCAGACCATTCCCCAAACATTGATGCACTTTTCACAAGATACTTTGTCTGAAATATTAAGGAAAGTTGGTAACAATTTATAACCAAACCAGTAGTTTATACAGGAACAAACAAGCCACACTTGCGACCATGTTTGTTGTGAATCATGTCAAAATTGTTGATTCTGTAAGAGAGAAATCCAACAACTATTTTTGTAAAATTATCTGGCAAGCATTTTTTATGACTTTTTTTTTAAAAAAAAGGTTTTTCCAATTGATTGTCATGCTAAAGGGAACACACTTCTTACCAGGTCTTGAACTGATCCAAGCATGAGTGAATCTTTCACCCATTTTCTGCTCACGATTTTCACCCTTCTTCCAAGCAAACTCTTGAAAAACTTCAGTGTGGTACAAGAAGTGTTACCAAACTCAGCTGAAAAAAACAACACTTCCAAGTGATAAGCCACATAATGTTCAATTCGATTAAACCCTTGAGCTGAACTGCATTATTCAAAGGTACAGCTTAACAAAAGCAGATAACTCATTTTTTTGGTAAATGCAACGGTTATCAATCTAAGTGGGAGGAAATCCTGGTGCATAGCACAAAGTGTTATTCCTGCTGAAAATAATTTCATATTATTCGGATACTATTGTGTCAATTTTATTATGTTAGAAAAGAAGTAACAATAACCCCAGTTTCTCGTTCTCATGCGAAACAATATATCACTCAGGCCTACAGCCTTGGTGAAATATTTGTACGCATAAGAACTCAAAACATGGACTATTCTGCGATATATCACTCTTTGGAATGTATTATTCCTTAAATAGTACACCTTCAAGGGACACTTGTAAAGTACCAGTTTGCTTTAATGAATTGTCACACTGATCCATAAGGACCAAGTTCTTACCCTTAACCAGTAATTGTACTGGTAAAACAGACAAATGCCGTCAGCATTATCTCATAAATGTTCTACTTACAAGCCTGAACAATCAGGATATCCGCATCCTCTGTCTGGTCTGTTAGCTTAAACCCATCAAACAGCTTAAGAATCCCTGTTAAATGGAGTAAGGCGTTTTAATTTTAAAAATATTATAATACAAGGCCACCTTAAGGCTTGTGGAGGGCCTTGCCCACTGGCAAATGGTCTCGTGTTAAGGGGTTGTATACTCATATTATATTCTTAACACAAGCAAATAAAAAATTGACACACAAAAGATACTGAAGACGTTGCATTTATTGAAAAGAAACACTGCTAATAATTAAAGGCATCAAAAAATCTCAAAATCTTGATTTCTTCACGGTCAAGATCACTCAAGGGCTGTAGAATGAGTTTTTAACCATTCTATAAGTTTGTTTGTGATTTTACGGCCCGTTCAACAACTAAGGCCACATGAGCCGCTCAAATGAGGGGTTGTGGATACAGGAGAATCCAAGCATTTACATCCCTACTCTTTCATGAATAGATCACCTGGTTCTTTAAAGTGCTTGGTGTATAGCCCTGAAACATGCAAGGATTACCTGGGTTTCTGACCAGTACACCTTTACTTGGGTGGGAACATCCTACACTTGGGATCGGGACTCACAAGTTCCTGCAAGCCATTGTTATGGAACAGATATGAAACAGCTGACATAATGTGCCCCCTTTGGGCTGATAAAACCCTTTTGTTCCATCCCACACTTTGCAGGCAAATCAATAGTATTAGGTTAGGATTAGTTCCTGAATGTGCTACTCTATGTTGGAGGTATTGCCGTTCTATACTTTCAGGCCCAGGTTCGTGCCCATCTGTCTCTAAAGCTCTACCATCTTTTATGGGATCCGGTTCTTGCTCATCTGTCTTGACAGGGCTATTATCTTCTATGCAACCATATTCTTGCCCATCAGTTTCAACAGCGATATTATCTTCTATGCCATCCGGTTCTTGCCCATTTGTATCAACAGCGCTATTATCTTCTATGCCATCCGCTTCTTGCCCATCTGTCTCAACAGCGCTATTATCTTCTATGCCATCCAGTTCTTGCCCATTTGTCTCAACAGCGCTATTATCTTCTATGCCATCCGGTTCTTGCCCATATGTCTCAACAGCGCTATTATCTTCTATAGGATCAGGTTCTTGCCCATCTGTCTCAACAGCGCTATTATCTTCTATGTGATCAGGTTCTTGCCCATCTGTCTCAAAAGCTCTATTATCTTCTATGCCATCCGGTTCTTGCCCATTTGTCTCAACAGCGCTATTATCTTCTATGCCATCCGGTTCTTGCCCATTTGTCTCAACAGCGCTATTATCTTATATGCCATCCGGTTCTTGCCCATTTGTCTCAACAGCGCTATTATCTTCTATACCATACGGTTCTTGCACATCTGTCTCAACAGCGCTATTATCTTCTATGCGATCAGGTTCTTGCCCATCTGTCTCAAAAGCTCTATTATCTCCTATGGGATCAGGTTCTTGCACATCTGTCTCAACAGCGCTATTATCTTCTATGCGATCGAGTTTTTGCCCATCTGTCTTTTAAGCTCTATTATCTCCTATAGGATCAGGTTCTTGCCCATTTGTCTCAACAGCGCTATTATCTTCTATGCGATCGAGTTCTTGCCCATCTGTCTCTAAAGTTCTATTATCTCATATGGGATCAGGTTCTTGCCCATCTGTCTCAACAGCGATATTATCTTCTATGCGATCAGGTTCTTGCTCATCTGTCTCTAAGCTTATACAGACCTAGGTAAATATATATAATGATCAATTTCATTGACACCAAATGGGGACAGCGTGAACTTCAGACTGAGGACAGTGCAACCTTCAAATGGGGTCATGCACAATTAACATGCATTTTCATACATATATATTTGTAACCTTTCCTTGATCATTGTGACTAAATGTAATCCAAAGCCAACTCAACACACCAGCTAACAATATACTAAAGTCATCACACAAAAACTGGCCCTGTGCTTATAAAACCTTTTTCATGCTCAATTCAGTTTGGAGCTCAAACTTTAAATTAGGGATGTAAACCGATCATTCAGATGGTTAACCGATTACCAAATCACTAACCAAACAAAGGAAAAAAGAATACATTACGTGAAGGAATTTGATATATGGTCGCCTAAGGAACATTTCTGTGAAAATATTTTGAAATCAGGTAAATGGTTTCTGAAGAGAAGATTTTCAAAGTTTTCCATATAGACATATAGTGGTAACTAGCCCCGCCCCTGGCAACTATGCTTTTTTATGAATCAACATGGGGTGAAAGAATTTGACAGATGGTCGGTCACCTTAGGAACATTTCTGTGAAATTATTTTTAAATTGGGCTAATAGTTTCTGAAGAGAAGATTTTCAAAGTTTTCCATTTAGACATATAGTGAAAAGTAGCCCCGCCCACTAGCAGCCATGTTTTTTTACGAATCATTTTATGGGGTGAAGGAATTTGATTCGGGGTCACCTAAGAAGCACTTCTGTGAAATTATGTTGAAATCAGGCCAGTGGTTTCTGTGAAGAAGATTTTCAAAGTTTGATTGCTATGGCAGCCAGAGTTCTGCATGAAACCACTTTTATTGAAGGAATTTTGAAGAGGACCACCCATTTAGGAACATTCCTGTGAAGTTTAGTTGAAATTGTCACAGTGGTTTAGGAGGAGAACTTGTTTGAAGGAAAATGTTGACGAAGGACGACGGACAATCACCCTATCACAGTAGCTCACGCTGAGCACTTTGTCCTCAGGTGAGCTAAAAACACAAGTCATAATCCAATTCTCGTCTACAGTTCCAATTGTTTATTATTAAAACATGTGTCAGTTACATTGGACCAAGGACAATCACACCTACTCGGTGATCAACGAGATGTGTAAAAATTACAGCTGAGGGTATTTGATTAAACTAAATTCGAAGGCATACACCCGACATGGGGCCGAAACAATTTTTGATAAATAGTGTACCTTTTTCACATTGTATTTTTTTTTAAGTAAACAAAACCATAATTGAGTAAGGTAGGTCTACGCCGAGGAGATAATTTGCCGATCGCCAATGTGTTCGTAAATTGACAATTAGTATGTAGTAATCGAAATTCATCCTCATTTCCCATCAAATTAATCTTTATTTTGTTTTAAAAGTTTGAAGGTATTTACTGTACAATAAGCAGCTAGTTTTAAGCAAATCTATCGTTAACATTGAGCACCGAACACTTAGTGTATTTGCATTCTTGTTGAATGCACTGCTGTTCCCCCAAAACAGTGTCACTGTAAATATTTTAATTGTGATAGGTCCCGTATAAGGGTGTAAGAATTTGAACGGTTCGCTACTTCAAATCAATAGAATTTTGTAACGACATTAAGATACTTTGATAAAAATGTGTCTAGCATATTTTCCACATAGATCATAGTCATATGTAATCCTTTTATTTCATTGTTTCTTAAAACCTATTGTGACAGAAACAAAAATTGCAGATTTATAAGCATGGGGCCTGGTTTGATGTCCACCCATGATGTTGATCAAACAAGACGACTCAACAATGCTGTCAATTTGTCTTTCACCTCAAGTTCTCCCTCATCTGGCTTAACAGTACTATTATCATCTCTGAGCTCACACTGCACTTGGTAAATAAACAAGGGGGCCAGATAAAACTGAATGAGATTTTGAAAGAAAGCACACTGTGGTGAACATCTGTGCATAACTACTTGTATATGTATAAAGAGATTCAGAAACTTTTAATTTCCAAGTTTAGTTCATGAAACACAATGGTCCCGCTGAATCTTATGCCATTCATGAACTTGAATGTCAATGTCATATGAAGGTCAAGGTCATATGAAGTTCAAGGACACATAAAAATAGGCCAGTAAGAAGCCCTTGCCCAAACAGTTGCTGTTTCCAAATAAGAATGTGATGATTGTGTTCTGTCAAATAATGTGAAAATTAGGGCAAATTTTAATCTTTTTTTTAAATTTTGACCTTGAAGGTCAAGCTACTACTGAGCTAGTATGAAACCCTTGTTCAAAGGGCTGTTGTGTCCAAATATGAATGAGATATGTCATGTAATGTGAAAGTTATGGCAAATTTTAACATTTTGTGAGACTTTGACCTTGAAGGTCAGGTAATGTGGTCACGGTCATGTGAAGGTCAAATAAAAATAAGCCAGTATGAATTTTTTGTCCGAAAGGTTGCAGTGTCCAAATATGGATGAAATCCATGAAGTAATGAAGGAGTTATGGGAAATGTTAAAAGTTTTGTGACAAAGAGAGGGACAAAGAGACAGACAGAAAAAAACAAACAATATGCCCTTGATTTTGTATGTCACTGCACACAAATATGGTCTTTTCCCACTCATTTATGCAAATTATTTTGTTTGGAATACATGTTTATATGTCTATAGCAAGCCATTATAGACAATTGTAACTATCGATTAGTTTTGAGACATCTGCCACATACTGACCACACAACTAAAAATTGATGTGATTTTTTCCCTCCCTATTGGTAAAAGCAAGTTTCCAAAAATTATCCCAGTATCAAAGAATAATCAATAATAATTAGAATAAAACTCCAAACTAATGCACAACTTACTTACTACTTAAATATAATGAAACTGCTAACTAATGTGTAACTTAGTAACTATACTGACAGAAAAGAAACTGTGCATTTTTTTCTCTATAATTTTAACCCATTACTTCATAGATACACATTTTTTCGCATGTGCCACCAGTATAGATCCAGATCAAACTGCAGGGATGTGCAGGCTGATCAGGACTTACAAGGATCAGGATCTGCACTGTTCGCTTGTCATTCAAACTTTTTTAATGATTTTAAAAGCAAACAGTGCAGATCACCTGATCAGATTGCACGAATGCAAATGCGATTAAACGCTTATCCATAGAATAATGGGTTAATTATTCTAAATATATGAATGAAAATTTCAAGGATACCTAAGAATATACATATTATAAATGTATTATTATATATATATGTAAATATGCACTCATTCGCCTCCCATTTTATTGTGTATGAGTCCTTTTATTTAAATATCAATATCAATTATAGAGTGATTAAGTTGCACACAACACTTTAATCATGATTTTACAAGTCCAGAAAGGGGGAATAATTCCACAGAGTCAAAAAGATTTTTAAAGTTGTTTTTTTCTGATATCAGTCTTTGTAAAACTTGTAACCCCCGGTCAAGGCCACGATTCACCCAAGGGGCATAATTTGAACAATCTTGGTAGAGGACACTTAGACAATGCTACAAACCAAACATCAAAGGCCAAGGCCTTATGGTTTGAGTTTTTTTCCAAAGTTTTCAATTAAAATATTTATTTTCAGCTTCTGTGACCTAGTTGTGCAATGGACCCAAACCATTTGAACAATTTTGAAAGAGGATCACCCAAGGATCATTCAGTGAAGTTTGGTGTAAATTTGCAAAGTGGTTTTTAATATTTTTTTTAGAAATAGTAGACCAACACATGGCGGATATTGAGCAGTCATACTTGAAAAACATCAGACCAGTGCACAGTTTTTTTCCTGCTAGTATATGAAAACATGTGTTAACAACATACCTTTCAAATCACCATTCTGTGATAAAGATTACACATTCATGAATGGAATGACAAGCAAATTTTGCAAACATCTCAATATATATCATTAAATTTAATGGTAAACCAGTTATCAAGCAGTTCAGTCTCTATTTCGTGGTTAACAATGAAAATTTATAAGAGATGAAATAATTACCTTTTCCCACGGTAAATTTGCTATTCCGTAGTCATATGTGATTTCCTCCCCTATTTCAATATCCCTGAAAAGCAGGAGAGGACAATAATTGGCCTAATCGCTCAGTTAAGTCAAAAGGTCATCATAAAAAAAACCATTCAGTAAGCAGCTCACCTGAAGGTCATAGTGCAAATTAAATAATATTCCAAGAGAATAAGAAAGTAGGCCATTCAACAATGAATGTAAATTTGAACAATGTAAGTTTAACAATGTTGTGAAAGGACCACTATATAATACTACATGAACAAGAGCTGTTCTTAAAACAGCGTGCTCGACTATTCTCAGTGCTTGTCAATAAAAAAGTTCTTATCACTAAGCGTTGTCAATCCATGTATAAATGAACTATTTCTTCATTATAAATCTGTCTTATGAGAGAACCCTATGACTATGAGCATTATTATGATAGGTATATGTGGGACACAACTTAATTGTCTGATACAACTGAATAATTTTGCATTCAATATGGTCAAGAATTATCTAATTTAATTGTCTGATACAACTGAACACTTTAATGAAGTTTCAAATCAATCAAATTAGTGGTTACTTAGTAATTTACATGAAGGTAGCTTGCATAAAAATATTTAACCAAAATTTCTAAGTAACAAGGGCCACAATTTGCAGTAAATTCAGCCACAAGTTATCTTACTTGATTGTCTGATGACCCGGAACATCATAAAAAACATCCATAATACATAGGAAGACACTAGGTTCAATAACTTACATAATTATATACTATGTTGTCCAAAAAATTAATCAAAGTCCAAGAAGGGCCATAATTTGAAGTAAATTCAGTAAAGAGTTATCTAACTTGATTGTCTGATGACCCAGATCGTCATGAGCAACATCCATACCAAATAGCAAGAGCCTAGGCCCAGTAGTTATTGAATAACTTAGCTATATGCTAGGTTGCCCAAAAAACTTAACCAATGCCGACGTAGACGCCAAAGCCAGGGTGACTAGAATAGCTTCCCTTATTCTTTGAAAAGTCGAGCTAATTATTACCTGATGGTGAACAACAGCAGGTGACCATCTATTTGTTTCATGACTGCATTGCGCACTCTTTTGTCACCATGATTTACTAGACGACCTAATCGCCCTGTCTCCTCAGTAGCATCAACACTATTTCAAAATAACAACAGTGTACAATTACCTGGATCTTTTTAATATTATAGTCACGGCTCTCTCTGTTTTGGGGGAGTATGGTACAAATAATAAACACATGTAAATAACAAAATGAAAAAAGAAAGTGCATGTCAAAGCTGAAATCACAAATGATAAAACTGAAATTGTTCAAGTTGAGGTATAAAAGTAAAACAAATGTAACATTTTTATCATCTAAAATATGATGATCGACCATAGATTGAATAATTGGTTACAAACTGCATCAATCACAGGATTCAAGATTATTGTTAAGGCAATTAGTTTTTCACTACCATATTCAAATTCAATTTGTTTTTTAAATTTTCAATCAGTTTTTCAATGCAAAAGTTAAACATTTTAGTTTTTGTTGGATGGAGTCAAATCATTCATTTATACGAAGATCTAAATATACAAAGATTGGACATATATTTTAAGATCTTTGATCATGTTGATAAATTATAAAACTTTTTTACCAATTGATAATTCATGGGATTTCAATCAAACAGTGTGTCTGTATATTACAAGATGCTCCCTGGCCCATACACTAGTTACCTTGTAGATTGTACATAATTTGCATTCACAAGGATGATTTTCATCAACATATCAGCGATGAGCCAATGAAAGTCCGTTTTTCATGACTGAAGTAATTTATCATTTTCATTTACTTAAGTCCTGACCTGGGCATGATTACTTGAAGTGTAATCGATTAAATTACAATTACAATGCCTTTTCAAATGTAATCAATTACTTGTGATTACTTTGTGTTTTCAATGTAATTGATTAAATTGCAATTACATTTGAAATGTAATCAATTATATTTGATTACATTTGCTATTTCTGTACCATAAGTCACTAAAATATATATTTATTTTTTCGGAATAACGTACAAATATATTCACATTACACAACTGGACTTCCCTGATATAGGTGAATAGAGATAGAGTCTGCATGGCATTTAGAAAGAATTTTATTGCGTATAACATACAGTCTTACACTTGTACTCTTGATAGACTGGTATTATTATTATTATTGAAACTGAATAGGATATAAACAGTGAAAACAGACTTACAACTTAACTGTGCATTCAATTTTATCAAGCTTGTTCATGGATGATCATGTTTACACAGTTAAATATGAAATTGAAGTAGAAATTAAAATAGTCGCACATTTTTTAATCGTCTTTGTACTGCATGAAATTATGGTAAACAGTGTTTTAGTGACTTTGCACTAACTTTTCATGCAGTGACTTTGGGAACATCACAATGTGTTAGTACATGATTGTGATGATATTTTGATCTGAACAGTGGGTAAAGCTTCATCGAAAATGTTCAAATATTACATGTTGCTACCACTTGACTGGATTATGTGTGCAGTTTGACTATGTATTGTTTTTCACACCTAGGGACCAGTAACTATGAAAGGGTAATTTATTGTTGATTGAGAACAGCTAGCATGCCCTAGGGTCATTAAATATCCATTCATAAAAAGGATACTATGATGTGATCTATGGATTATGTGTCCCATTATCATATCTATCACATTGAATGTCAGTATATAAATCTTCAACTATTAGCCATTTAAAAATGTCTGTTAAAAAAGTTTTCGGTAACTTCATTCCAAGTTAGCTTACATTAAGAAATAAAGATTTGAAAATATCAACCACGAAAGATGAGGACTACATTGTAAGATATAAATGTATCTGTTATCACATATAGTCTAATTGATGGTATGTCAGTTATTCCCTTCTTTAGAACATTTAAAACATGAATGTAATCATAAAGTAATCAAAATGAAATCATGATTACACCTGTTTTCACAATGTAATTGATTACATTATGATTTATGTAATCCAAAATAATCTTGATTACTGGTTACATCCAATTACTTCAGATTTTGTAATGAATTACAGCTGATTACAATTACCCCAGGTCTGCTTTAGTCCACTATATATCGGGGGCTTTTTCTGACCAGAAGCAACAATAATTTGTTTACAATCTCGAACACAGTTCCACATACGACTTCTTCATTAGTTTTGATCAATTTGTGTCACAAAATTAATAAAGGAAGGGAATGCTCAATCATTTTATTTTTGTATGTGGTGATTTCGGTTCTGTACATTTTTCTTGGTTTTCTTAATCATCAGCAGAACAATAGTTTAATAACAGTGAACTTACCAAAACTTTTTCTCACCACTTTGAAAGAAGAACCTTAAACCAGAGCTGTTGAATGCCTCCCTGATTTCACCCTCCTCTGCTGTTATGACGTCTCCTGCATACTGAAGCAGGAAGTCACCCTTACTCCTGAAGGTAGTGGTTATGATACCTCTTCCTGAAAATAAATAAATAAATGTGAGATGTAATTTATCTACAGTTTTTACCTTGCATAAATATGAAAATGAAGTAGAAATACCTCCCCCACCCCACAACAAACAAACATTAAAGTGCCATTTGGTTATTTAAAAGTCCTTTCAAGCTATTCCAGAAGGACTGCAAAAGGGCTTTTAAGAAAGCTGAGATAAACCACATCAACAACACAATCCAGAAAGGACTCGACGACAACAACACCAAGCCATTTTGGAGGTTTGTTAAGTCACGCAGACAGGATAGTGTTGGTGTGGCTCCTCTCAAGAAGATGGGCAGACTTGTCAGTAACAGTAAGGACAAGGCTCAAATCCTGGTCGACCAGTTTAGATCTGTATTCACCAAGGATGATGGAAATACACCTCTCCCTGACACATCCAAGCAAAGTAGGACTACCATTCCGGCTCTCATCATCACTACCGAAGGCGTTGAGAAACTTCTGCTTGCGATCAACACATACAGATTGGCGTAGTGCCTTCGTATCACCAATCTTCAAGAAGGGCAACGTACATCTAGCCGAAAACTACAGACCTGTATCCTTGACTTGTGTTACCTGCAAAATACTGGAACACATCATCTGCAAACATATTCTTTCACATCTTGAACAAAATAACATCCTTACATCACTTAACAATGGTTTTCGCTCCGGCTACTCCTGCGAAACCCAATTAGTAACAACAGTCCATGACCTACTTGCCAAGACTGACACAGGTGTTCAGCTAGATATGGCCATACTGGATTTCAGCAAGGCCTTCGACACCGCCCCCCACCGAAAACTCTTACACAAAATGGAGAAGTACGGCATCACAGGCAACCTAAACCACTGGCTCAAGGAGTTCCTCACTAACAGGAGTATGAAGGTCGTCCTTGATGGAGAAGAATCCAAAGCAACCACTGTTGATTCGGTAGTACCCCAAGGCACAGTACTGGGCCTGCTACTCTTCCTCTGCCATATCAACGACCTCCCTGAGTCCGTGAAGTCAACAGTGCGGCTTTTCCCGACGACAGTCTGCTGTACCGCACCATCAAAAACAGTAGTGACCATGAAAAACTTCAACAAGACCTACGACAACTTGAAGTGTTGGCTGATACTTGGGGAATGACGTTCAACGCAAAGAAGTGCTACATCATATCCATAAACCAGAAATCATCCAAGTTTTATCAACTAAATGACCATATCCTCCAACAAGTACCAGAAAATCCCTATCTTGGTGTTACATTATCTGAAGATCTTAAATGGACACCACACATCACCAAGATTACGAAGAAAGCCAGTTCAACACTTGGATTCCTGCGCAGAAACTTAAAGCATTGTCCCCAGAACTGCAAAAGATCAGCTTACTTTTCACTTATACGGTCCACGTTAGAATACAGCAGTATAGTCTGGGATCCCTACCATCAAAAAGCCCTACAACATACAGATCCAGAAGTCTCCATGTTTAGCCTTGCAAGAACACATAAGCATGTTATTATTTTGAAACCATAATTTTGTCTTTGTAATAAATTGTATTGGGGAGGGCTAGCATATAAGTGGCAAGCACTTGTGACCAAACCATTTTCTGTTTAAACAGTTACATTATTGGCAATAAAGTATGTTTAAAGTAAAGTAACACATTAGCACTAAAACCTCGTACCTTTAGTGGGATATACTTCAATAGAAAAACCCAAAGGATCTCTCTCTGCTTCTACCCACTCTCTGGCAGTTTCTAAAGGGGACTTTCTTCTTGATCTTCTCATGTTCTTTTAAAATGCTGGAACAATAACAAAAATTCCACATATCAGAAAATCCAAATCGCATTTTCCAATAGACAAAAAAGTGAAAAATGAATATAAAAGGTGAAATCAGAAAATGCGAAAGTCTTTCTGGAATGACTATGTTTACAATTGCCGGTGTTTACTTCCGGAAAAAAATTATACAGTAAAAGACGTGGGTGGGGTAATACACAGGCAGTGAGGCACTGAATAATTGGTAAACTTGGCTTTTAAATATCTGTGGGTTCGTCTGAATTTTAAGTCATTGTGGTAGAACCATAAAATAGCAGATACAGACAGACAGACAGACAGCAATTCATAAACTTCTAAACGATAGCCGGATTGGAAAAAATAGCCCGCTTCCGTTTGAACACTGCAGAAGGGCCCCAGTAGCTATCAACTAGTTGTAATGTTACTACAGCGGCCTGAAAAATCTGCCAATATCTCAACTAAAACAGAAAAGTTTCCGAGACATATACTTACGTTGGTGTTTTAGGTATAATGATGGAGAAAATAGGGGATATCAACAAACGTGGTTTAGCGCGTGGTTTTAAATAACCGGAAAGTGATTACCGATCTGCGCATGCGCAAAGCCATGGAGTGTGAAATCAACGCAACAGAAAACACCGAAAATGTAAATGTCCCACACACACCAGAAAAAGTGGTAGGAATCGGACGTCAACTGGGACCTTTCGATCTGAGATGTTTTTTACGCGAACTATAAAAAAATAACGATATTCAAGCATATTTGCTTTGTTGACAAGTGAGGACGGCCTCAATTGCCCATGAAGTCCTCAGTCGTTGCTGTTCTTACTGATGGACGTCCACATTGTCCTGTGCGTGCCAAACCACACACACACACACACACACATACGTGCATGGGGTGTAGACTGAGGACACATGATTTCCACCTTCAAATGAAGACATCACTTTCCAATTAACCTGAAGCTTTGAAATGGTGTTTGGATGTTCGCCACGATTTACTTTACGGCATTTGATATTTATTTTGTCTCTGTAATGGCAATTTGTATGTGGATATTTCACGGTACAATGGGGACAATTCTCACACTTATACACTGGGGACCGTACCAGTCTTTGGAGACTTTTTCTCACACACTTATGCACTGGGGACCATACCAGTCTTTGAGGACTTTTCTTCACACACTTATACACTGGGGACCGTGCCAGTCTTTGAGGACTTTTCCTCACACACTTATGCACTGGGGACTGTACCAGTCTTTGAGGACTTTTCTTCACACACTTATACACTGGGGACCGTACCAGTCTTTGAGGACTTTTCCTCACACACTTATGCACTGGGGACTATACCAGTCTTCGGGGACATTTCCTCACACCTATACACCGGGGACGGTTCCGTCCTTCGGGGACTATTTCTCTCACACACAAGCACTATACGAGGGCTCAATAACCGCAGATCCCCGCTCTAAGTTCCATTTTGTTTAGTTCAATGTTTTCTCGTTTTCTCGTTTAGGGCAAACCCATTATTTTACCCAAAGACTTCCAGTATCGCATTGAAGATTTCCTATGCACTGCCGAATGAGTGATCAAAATTACCTGTATTTTCTGCCATTTAACATTTGTAAATGTTGAGTTCTGCTCAATGTTTGGCTAGAGGGCGTGGACGGTAGCAAACATTTCCGCTGCCGCCCATGAACAGGTTTAATCAAACCGAGCATGCAATGTTTTCATTTTTGTCGAGTTGGGTTCCCTTTTATTCTACCTTTTGCATATACATGTAAAGGTATGATTTAATAATTGGATGTGAATCTGAATGTATGTGAAGCTTAATCTATCAAGAAGTGAACGCTCGATTATGGCACAGTTTCGCTGTGATGTCATTTCTTACTCAAATGTGATATGTATAGGATCTAAGACAGAGACTTTATGATGACACCGTGTCACATTATGTAAATATATTACATTTGTTTTCAGTGATTATATAAGTTGTCCATACATTGCTTTACAGGTCAGCAATTTCTAATGTTTTGTAAAAAAAGTGAGGGACTGTTGTACTATTACACGGTCAAGGAACTCTGTCACAACGTAGAGTGATTCGCGTCGACAGTTTGTCACAGATTCACGTCGACAGTATTATAGTTTTGTAAATTTTGTCACAGTTGCTAGTCGATAGCGGGGATATAATCGCTGATATGTTAATATAATCAAACGTATGAAGTATATTTTTGACATTCCGGGGAATGTAGTATATTATAAGTAAAACGATCAAATTGAACATCTAATTATGAATATTTCTTCAAGTTTTAAATTTTTAAAATGTCACAGGTTTGTGACGACAGGGTAACGGAGGCGTGTCGATCCTTATTTTAATGTCACGGATTCAGTGTCGATAGTTTTAACATTGTAGAATTGTTCAACCCTACGCCATTACTGCCATTTACACGTCGAGTCTCGTACAGAGACAGTCCGGCATATAGTTTTAGAGCATTGTCGTAATGTTACGGATTAAGTCGGTGAAAGTTAGAACCGACACACGGAAGCAAAACAATACCTTGGTACTTGTAACACAATAGCAATAGTCATGTTTCGTGAGACTTCCGCTGGTAGTTTTAAACTCTACATATAATGAATCATTTCAGGGGAAAATTGTCACTTTTGATACGTATTGACGTTTTGAGTGATGTATTTATCAAGCTCATCGATTGATGCATGTCTTGTTCTCAATTAACTGCCCAAGTTTGAGACTCGGATTAAAGTCTTCCGTTATTCCCCATAATTCGTTTTCTTTTATCTAACAAATAAGAAATTTAATTAAGATTTGAACTTGGAACCTTTTCAAACTTTTCTGGATAAGTTAATAAAACACAACACATATGGTGACTTTATCTTTGTTTTTTTTATGAAATAATAAAACAAAATGTACACAAAAACTATCATGATCTGCTGGGGAAAACATGAAAGACAAGTTAGGGTAACGTGAATACCTGCAAGTATACTAATGATTCTGGAGATGTGCTTATTTACACATGTCAATATATCGTACATTGGACCCACCTCACAAAAAAATAAATCTTGTATTCATGTGTTTTATACGTTTTATATGATCATATGATCATTTGAAAGGGAAAAAGATGTAGTAATGATATCTTATATATAGGCTCTACTCAGCAAAAAAGAAATGTCCCTCTTTTTTATAACTGATGTAGCTCTGTCTGTTTCATGTCCAATGTACATGTATTTTTTACCCTGACGATGTTGAGAATGAGATCATATGCACTGTGTACATAGCACTTAGTGCCCAGAACATTCATTTCCACTTTAACCACGTGCACATGCGGTCGACATGTTTTGCAGTCCAGGTCATACGATTCATGCAATAGAGGCCAATTTGATGTGTTTTTTTTAGTTTTTCACAGTTTTCAACATGCAGATTTCTGAAAACGGACGCAATAAAATGATAGTGGGTGGGGTAATGGCCATAGTGGTCGCATTCCAGTTATGTTGCTGTCACAAATAGAATTAGCGACCTGAGGCACGTTTCCGATATACCTGAACAGTCACAGTGACCTGGTAAATGGTAAACCTGTAGAGACAAAGACTGGAACTGAACGTTGACGTGCTTACATCAGTGTCTGTTGCCACGGCTACCTTCGATGCTTGGCAGCATGGCGTTTCAGTACAGACTATTCGTTACCGTTTGCGTCGTAACTACCAACTAATCAGAGTGCGAAGCGCCCATACACTAGAACTGGTCAAATAATGACCTGACGTTACCTCGCTGCCATGCTTTTATGTGTGCGACGTCATCTGAACTGAAGTTAAATGGCAGCCCATGTTCACCTGGCAATACTTGAACCAGGTCAATGTTTTCACATGGCATGGTCGGAAGTTTCCCTTGATCCTTGCAAAAATTGAGAATATTTGGGTCATTAAACCACCAAAATGATAATCTCTATGATTTAGCTTAGGCGTTGCTACGGGGGTCGAGGAATTTGCCAAATGCATTGGTTTTGCGTTATGTTACGTCGAAACGCCGTAAAATTATCGAATACATACCTGCAAATGGTAGATTGACAAATTCTTACTCAAACTCGATTACCTAAACTTACATAACGAGTGTCTGATAGTTTGTGATTTTTTATTTTACACTAACCCCCCCCCCCCCCCCCCAAACACACCCACCGACTTCCATGTGGTATCACTATGAAAATGTTTGTGCTAGCCAGACTAAGCGAAATGACATCAATCGGTAAATAAATGAACGGTTTTGGTACATCCCTCATTTCCATTTTCGTCCAAAGACACATGCATAGGTAAGACATTATTTGACTAGTAGAAAATACCACGTAACTTCTAACCGGCTTAGTTGATCTACTTTCTCGTTCCTGGAACGATGTCATCGGCAGAGGAAAGAGGTTATTATCTACTGACAGTCATGACATTCAATGTAAAATGAAATATTTTATTTTCGAAAATATGAGCTGTTTCATTGGTGGCTGAAAAAGGACATCTAATCAATGATAGGCCTTCATCCAGATCACAATACAGCGAGGAATCTTCGACAAAAGATATGTCCATTCCTGCCAACAGTGTCGACTAGAATCTGTGACCCTGTAGAGAAGAATCCTTGACATTTAAATCAACATCGACACAAATCTGTGACACTTGCAGCTTTTTTCAAACGGAATTTCTCACATGGTATAAGTAAAAAGTCAATTAGTTATCACTTTTTTTTTAAACAAAATTACTTAAACAACAGTTATAAATGATATTTTGCACTGATTAATGTTTTTATTGACAATTTCATCTCTTCTTTCGTTTTACATACATATTTAGCGAGGATTTATTAATTATTGTGTTTTAAACATTAACTAATTCACAATTGGTTGATGGGAACATTTAAATGCTAATTAATATTAGGTGAAACTCGATCATGTAAAAAGTTTAAAACCTATAGCTGTATCCAGTAAATAATTGACTTTATACATCAGAATATGCTGTGTTTTCCTGCATCAGATCGACGTGAATCTGTGACAAACTGTCGACGCGAATCACTCTACATTATGACAGAGTTCCCTGACCGTGTATTATATCTCATTTGTATGATATTGTTCTATTTGTTATGATGTACAAATGTCACTGTAATAAAGGATCTATCTATCTATCTATCTATCTATCTATCTTTCTATCTATCTACTTGGAAGAACTATTTTACAGAGCGTATTATTGTGTAATTCGGCTCACACGCAGTTTTGTAGGGGTATATCAAGAGACTGATGCAAAAATGAGCTATCTATTTGAAACATAGTAAATATTAGAGCAATATGGTGTACTGATTGCAAAACTATATGGATAGTATTTTCTATACAAAAATAACTGATTCTATATTCTCTCTTGTACTGGAACACTACATTATTCACAACTGAACATGTTTTCTGTTATATCCCCATGTTGTATATGTTTATACCTGGGTGAAAACAAATGTTCTGTTCTGTTCTGTTCTGTGTTCTGTTCTGTTCTTATTATTTTGATTACGAATTTGAATAGGTTTAACATAATTGTACGCAATCAAACTGTATTACCCTATTGTTGTCTGATTAAAGAAAATTGTCACTATAATTTGTTTGCGTATATAGCAAGTCAGCATTTTATGATATGAACATGTGAAAGAATTTTGGCGTTTTCCTCCCTGCATCCCGCAGTAATACATGTAAACGTATCAATAAAGTGTATTTAAGAAAAGGAATCTTGTTTATGTCCATTAATATTTAAAGATACAAGGGAACAAACAACCACCGTTCCGATGGAAATGCATTACTGATACAGACTACGTGCGTTCACTATCAAATGTTAAGCTCCTTTTGTCGAGTACAGTCAATAAATTGTGGTTGAGAAATATATACGTTGTTATTTAAATGGCGGAAATTGATGGAAACATGAAAACCGCCATTATAGTTAAAATAAAACCATCGTTAATAATTCCACGTATACAGCAATTATGCTATGTGTGAATTTTTGAAAGAAATGTGTCATTTCAGTGTGAATTCTAATCTTTGACATCCCTAAACTTCTGACAACAGTACGTACGTAATTTTGTTGTACCGCTGGGTTATGCTTACTTGTGTTGGGTGCGCAGCTCTAAAAGCTTGGAATCAGACTTTTGGCATCATGCTAAGTAAAGCCATAACCATAATTGTCTATTACAATCACTTTAACCAATTGGCGACCTTTGTGCATAGAACAGGAAGTTATAAGCATACCTCTTCTCAATACAGTGTTCCGTTAGGGTCGTTACGCTCTCTTTGTAAGATGATGCGCGAAGGTAAGATGGCGATAATGCGATGTTAAGATGACGATCATGGCATCATCGCCATCTTACCATTGCACATTATCATCTTACCATTGCGTTATTGTGCATCGCCATGTGGCTATCTCCATCTTACCATCCCCTTACCGAGAGAGCACTATGACCATAACGGACCACCGTATCTCGATATAAATGTATGTGCCATCTTCAACATTTATAACGGTAACCGTTTTTTTAAATCGAATAAGGAATATTTGCAAAACTAGTTGTGTGTACTTCAATAACGTTTTCACAAGAAAATGTTGCAATCACTGGAAGTCTGGCACAAAGTCAGTCAGTGATGTTGAATACATCCAACAATGCAAACAAAATACACATTGTACATGTTTGAATCGCCTGTCCTGTACGTATAAATCTAACACGATAAGCTGAGCTTTTTTTTAAATAGTTTTGTTATGTATACAAGTGTCAAATTATCGCGTTATATTGATAGTTCTGCTAAAAAATGGAACTGTTGTTTGGTTACAGGGAGCAGGTGAGGAACTTAACCTACTACAGCACACTATTCAAGCAATGAATCAAAGTCTGCTTTTGATACACTGGGCTATTAGTACTTTGCGGAATGGAACAAGTGATGGGGCACCAAACAGGGAATATTTGTTTCCATACTTATATATTCTACATGCGGTTTAATAAACATGCAGACAAATGGAGGGTTTGTATTTACTTACTAAACCATTCAATCATAAATGCGGGTTTAGCAGGGCAAACTTCTATTAACTGTCTCTTTTATGAGACGATTTGATGATAATATAAATAGATAAATAGTAAAGCATGTGCGTCTTTCTTCATAATGCTGTAAGATATAAACATCTATAATGTGCCGTGTTGTATCTATAGTGAAAGCTAGTGAGAAATAATCGGCAGGTATTCATTAAGAACTGGTCAAACTATGTCTAGTATATTCATTTTTAATTTGGTGAAAATAAATACTTTATCATATTAAAATAGAAAATTTGAGTTAATTTTACTATTTGTCTATAGTATACTTACAACAACATTACATATGCTAATACTCGATTTGCCATAATCCACGAAAACAGAAAGACTTAACTATCCTCTATAAGTAACGAGTTACTATCCTTTGCTATAAATATGCGCATGCGCGAAAGCAACTTCCTCTTTCTGAGGAGGGGAGGGCTTGTAATGTTGTCGTAAGTATACTATAGACAAATAGTAAAATTAACTCAAATTTTCTATATTGGTCTATTTATATCTTTCGACAACATTACATATGCTGACTTTAACATAAAAGCCTGGGGAGGAGAGGATAGATAAGTCAAAATAAAAGGGAACAGGGGAGCCTGTAAAAAATTATCTTAAGAAACTAAGATAAGTCATGTAAAAATCAGTTATGAATTTTAACATAGAACTAAACTAAATAAACTTTAACAGTGCTACAAAACTTACATACTTTGTAGAACCATCTGGAAGTGCTGTAACATCTCCGAAGTAGGAGAAGACCAAAGTGTCTAGTTGTAGAAGACCTTCATTCCAACAAGTACAGCTTGTAATCCATTCCATATTATAAAGTAGCAGAAATAACTTACTCTGCCTGTGTAGACTGAAGAAACTCTAGTCAAAGATACCTGGAGACACGGCAGTCAAAAGGTCAAAATATTTTTAGTAATATATATCTATCTTATATATATACTTACATAAATCTACAAAATCAGAACTTCAGAAGTTGATTAGGAGATCCATGTATTGATATATTGATATATTATGTTAGAGAAACATAACATAAATCCTAGATTAACGAATATCAGTAAGATGAAAATTAAAATGTAAATAAATTTATTTGATCAGGAATCCTGATACATAAAACACCCACCAAAAGGAGCTAGATTATGTAGTCTAAAACCATAAAGTTTGTTAAAAACAAACTCAATCTAGAGGTTCACCTCTGATCACAAACTGAGCTACCACAACAGAACTTAGAGTCAGGAAATATAAAAAGATGAGTAATCTCTTATATAGAACTTAGTTAAGGAGTTATGGGAACTCCAGTAACATGCTCATAGGATACGATCCTGAGAATTAGAATTCAGCCAAGCAAGAGAAGAAGACAATGTTCTAACTTCGTGTGCTGTTGGGTTTGCTCATGGAAGTACTACTTCTTCTAACTCATAAGAAGACATAATAGTCCCTACAATCCTTCTTGATATGAAAGCAAGAGAAAACTCTCTTGTGGTTTCTGGGAGATAAGCAACGAAAAGCCGTTTCCTGTACTTGCGCCATGCCTTAAAGCTATCTCAGTAGATTTTAATGTTCTCACTGGACATAAACCAGAAGAAGAAATCTCGTTACCTGTGGTGTTTGTAGGTAGGGCTGGAATAACCAGTTGTTGAATAGCAACCAAATAATTTTCCCCGGACTCTGAGAAGGTAGAAAGTCTACCTCTTGAGAGAATGTCTAGCTTTGGGATCTTCAAATTTAAGTTGGAAGAACCCAGCAAAACTGGAAAGAACCTGGAAATTTCCAGAAAGGGCACCCCTATTGGTCAGGCACTAGACCTCCTCTGCCCTCACCCCTGTCTCTGTATGACTTGCTTCCTTTATGGTTAAAAGTAACCCTGGAAGAAAGATCCCGAGTAAAATGGGGCCTTAAGACCCAACTACTGGAGTCCTACTGAATGGAGCTTGAGGAGCTATAAATGGAACCATACTGGAGGTCTGGTATGAAGTTTGGCCATGGCTAACCGCTGAAACGATGGGTTCTCAAACTCTATTCTATGAATCTTAACCACTTCTTGGAAATTAAGTCCAAGAAGTGTATAAGAGTTAAATGGTCCATCCTACAGACTAGAAACCAGCTGTTGGTTTAGTGAACTCTGCTCCAACAGAAAAGTCTTGACTCCTTAAAGAAAGGAAATATTGAAAGCCTGACGAAATACTCCATCATATTGGCGTTGTCCTTAACCATTGACTATAGGAATAGATGCAGCTCGAGGAGAGCTTCAGGTGAAGGTTTATGGTCCTGCCGGATAGACAAGATACCACAGATGCTATAAAGCGACGGGTTCTCCCCTCCGTGTAACAGGAGTGCGAACGACCATCCTCAGGGAAGCGGACACCGATCGAGTGCTGTTGACCGGCGAACCCTCTTGCGGAAGAGCAACCTCCTCCCCCATAATATCCGAGTGAAATTGGGCCTGAACTTCTTAACATGCCAACGAATGTAAAGAATTAATTACAGTTCTTCAAATCCGTGCCCAACCTGTCTGACTTAATAGCCTTAGAAAAGTGAGAGGAAGGGCCATAAGGGACCATATCTTCCTCTCTAAGCTCTGATGTAAAATAGTCATCAAATGAGGTACCTGACTACTCTGTGGTAGCGAAAGGATAGAGTTAGGTGGAATGTGAGTCTTAAATAAAATTCTAAGGCTGAGTTACCCTGAACAGTAGTGTAAGTATAAACCACTGTGAGACAAAGTTCAGGGCCAAGTATATCTCTAAGCAGAGAAAACATCTCTTGAGTAATGGGGAAAGGGTGTTCCCAATTTCTCGACCAAATGGCCTTGTCATCAATGGAAAGCGAAGCAACCATCGCCCCTGGAAAGGGGACTGGCAGTTGGTTAGCAGGGAGTGAAGGGACTACGTGGTCAGGAGTGAAACCCCTGGAAAAATTAGATCTAGTTGAGTGAGAATGTACTCGAGATCTCTGGGTTGTGGTACCAGCTTTAGCCCTATGAGACTCCTTTTAGACTGACCCGTAGGTCGAAGGTCTAACTGAGGGTGTAACTCCAACACTAAAAATGCCTTCTTTCAAGATACATTGCTCCATTGGAAGGCCCTTATAATAATTAGGGAAAACTCCTCATGGTTAAAACACCATTGTTTTATTTAAAGGGCACCCCCCACGTGCCTTTGTAAATTTGATTCCGGTAATTCCGGTAAGGTATACATATATTATTGGGGGTAATGTATAGATATGTCATTGGAATTCCACTGGTTAGTTTCCAAGACTATTAGAACTAGTGTAGAGACTCCCTTAGATCTGTCCCTAGATTCCCTATCATAAGAAGGGTAAAAGAAAACCGAAAGTCGGTGTCTCTTCCCTTAGATGAAGAACAAGAAACTTTACCTCTTTATCTTCTATGTTCCCTTCCACTCTCAGTGGAAGTCTTCCCTCGATCGGCTTCTGTTCCTGTCCTTGTGCTGCTGTTGTGCGCTGCTGGGACAGTGATAGCTGATTTTGAGGGAAATCTCTCGATCGTTTGCTGTTCAAGTCCATGTGCTGCTGCAGAGAGCTGCTGGGACAGTGATAGCTAGCGAATGTGGAGGAGCTCCTGGAGCGTCTTCGTCCACCCGTTACTCTCTGGGTTTCGGTACTAGACCTAGCCCATTGAGACTCCTTCTAAACTGACCCGGAGGTCGAAGGTCTACGGAGGGTGTAGCTCTAACACCAACGGTGCCTTCCTCCAAGAGACATAGCTCCATGGGAAGGCCCCTGGAATCTGAGGGATATCTCCCCGTGGTGAAGATACCTGGGTTACGAGATATCCCTGGATTTCCAAGATTGAGCTTTGTTAGGACATTTTGTACAAACGCAGGTTGTACAAATATCCTGAAATATAAAACAAAATTGGCGAACAATTTCGCCTGTTAGTTTGCACATATTATTTGTAAAAACAGTTAAATGACGAAGAAACTCGTCGACTATTTACTTTTTAATAATTTAACAGTGAAATTCTCGCGAAATTAAATTGAGAATTAAAACTGTGAAGCGAATTTATTCGCTGAAAAGAAGTAACACAACTACAAACTAATGAATGTGCTTCTTAATAAAACAATAAAACGCACTATATAACGAAGAAACCGTGGAAAATTAGCAATTTTTACGAGTGAATTCGAATTACCTACCTCGCACGAGGGTACGAAAACAGAAAGAGGAAGTTGCTTTCGCGCATGCGCATATTTATAGCAAAGGATAGTTAAACTCGTTACTTATAGAGGATAGTTAAGTCTTTCTGTTTTCGTGGATTATGGCAAATCGAGTATTAGCATATGTAATGTTGTCGTAAGATATAAATAGACCAATATCAGAGTATGCCTCCTACAACCTCGTAGCCTGGTTAGGGATGCGATAGACTATAGTTCATAACAGACTACTGCAACAGACAATTTTACAGTAAATTAAATGCAAAGTAACAAAAAACAAACACAACATTATTGAAACATTTTTTATTAATTGCTATCAAATGTCATGAACTCATATCTGTGACTATCAAATTTCATCAAATCATATTTATTTAAAGCAACACATCCACGTTTGAACTTTTAAAAAAAAAAATTTAATTGAGTTACGAGCACATTTCCCATACAAACATATGATCAAATAGCTGTATATGAGCATATAAACACAATCCCGAACAAAATGATGCCCAAATTATAATGCGTGACTAACACTTTATAAAACAAGCGTGTAACTCACCCTAGTCAAAAAAATTGTCAAAATGACTTTCAAGGCAGGTAAAGTACACTACGCACTAAAACATGGAAGTTTTTTAATACGACTTGCATAATTCAATTTGAAGCCAAGTTGGAATCCTCGGCAATTTAAAACTAATTTATAAAGCGTTTGTCACGCTTTATAATTTGGACATATTTTTTTATAATTCTAAAGCGTTCTGGATAGTGTTTGTTAGCACATATACAGCTCACTGACCATATATTTATGTATGGGAAATGTGTTCACAACTCAATTGAAAAACTTTTTAAAAAAGTTTAAACGTGGATGTGTTGCTTTAAGTATCAACATTTCACTAAGAAATAGTATTTATTTTTAAATACTAATATTGCAACTTACTTTGAAAAATAAACTGTACATTTATAATTGAGGTATTAAAAACCTTTTAAGTGATTATATATCAGGGAAAAAAGTGTCTGGCATGTCTACTCAGTTAATGTCAGTCAATAATAAATTTGGTTCTTAAATAAGTAGGGAAAGTTAATAGATGCAAATGGTCTAAATTTCAATGAGACCTTGATATTGTTTTGTTTGTGTCACAGGTTGCCATAATAATTTGTCAAACATACAGCCATATTTTTCAGGGACAGAGAAAAAAATAACCATTCATGCAGATAGCTGCTTAATACAGGTTGATTAAAATTATAAAAATTGTAAGAAAGTTGGGCTGCTCAAAATAAGTTAGTTTGCTCAACAGCTGACTATTACCGAATTATACAAAATATAAAATATTCGAGACATGGCATTGCCTTCATCAGTCAACTGTTTCAAGCAGAGTATATACACAAGACTCATACAAAATATCAAATAATCATGGCACAGCATTGCCTTCATCAGTCGATTGTTTCAAACAGAGTATTTACACAGGCTAATACAAAATATCAAATAATCATTGCACAGCATTGCCTTCATCAGAAGACTGTTTCATACAGAGAATATACACAGGCTAATACAAAATATCAAATAATCATGGCACAGCATTGCCTTCATCAGACGACTGTTTCATACAGAGAATATATACAGGCTAATACAATATATCAAATAATCATGGCACAACATTGCCTTCATCAGTCGATTGTTTCAAACAGAGTATTTACACAGGCTAATACAAAATATCAAATAATCATGGCATAGGTCAGCTTGCCTTTTTCAGTCAACCGATTCTTTGACACAAATATGTAGTTAATATAAATTAACCACATTGTCCAAATAAGTTTGGCATTCTAACAACGCATTTGCAGTTTTGGTTTCCTTGTAGCAGAAGTACTTTTTCAATTATTTTATCTACTGGAATAACCTTCTGCACTGCTGTTTCTTTCACTTTTGCAATGTGGTGAACATTTTTGTTAATTAGTCCGATTACATCCATTGTTTTCACAACAGCAAAACACCTGTTACATTCCCTTTCGTAAACATAATACTCAACTAATGCTAATTCACTATCGACGCCCCCATTTATGACAACAGCATAGCAAATTCTTTTTTGCATTCTTTCGTACTCTCTGCACCAGATTGTGTTTTTTCCAACTCGAACACGTAAAACCTTCAACAGCGACTTAACTTGATACCCTACAATTTCAGACACTGCTGCCTCAACATATTCATTGCCTTCTGGTAGAGGTGTCTGTCTTCCAGTTATGGAACAGTTACTGATTTCTTTAAGGTTACAAACTGGCTTTCCAACTGTGAGCATATCAAGAGTAAAACTCTTCAATGTAGCATTTGAGATGTGCTCGGCTTCAACAATGAGTTTCTTCTGTGCTTGTAAAAAGCACAACAGTTGTTTGCAAACATCCCCAGTTCCATGTACTGATTTCAACAAAGTTCCATTCATATCCTCAAAAGGAAAACATGACCATGCCCATAGAGGTCCGTGGTGCCTGACAAAGTTAACCAGGTGACAGCCAATGTTGTGCACATTTAGTCCACAGTTACTTTGTCCGTACAGATTTTCAAATGTAACTTGGAAGCGTTGTAACAAATGTTCTGCTCTGACTAACTCTTCATTTGAGATGTTGTCACTCAGGAGGATATAAATACCCTCCGACAGAAAGCACAAGTTCTCGTAATAGCTCTCCTCCATTATCCCATCAAGACAGGGAATAGCATAATACAGAAGCAAGTTCTGTAACTCTGAAGCTTTCCAATGAGTAAGGTTGTTTTCCACTGACCTAGGCATTCTGGGAATTCCATCTGTTGGTTGCATTGATATTAAGCGTTTGTCAATTTCTTTGACGTGGGGACCCAAAAAGTATGATTTCTTTGAATTATGGGATGAGAACCAGAGTTGTAACAGTTTTTTAGTTGTCCCAAGAAGCACACCATGCATATAATATGGAACAAGACTGTTGATTGGGTTGAAGTAGTCAATTGCCAATAACACTGAAACTCCCATGATACCTTTTGAAGATTTGTTTCCATTATTGATGGCATGTTCAGCATCATTTAATAATGATGGAAGGTCTCTTGGTGGAGCTGGTTCTGGTCTTACAGGATAGCCTCTGGCATGTCCCTTACCTTGGGTGAAGACCTCACCTGGTTCCTCACAAGTTAAACATCCATATTTACCATTATGCTGGGTCATTTTCATTACATATGCTTTAGCTTGAAGGTCCATTGTACCAATTGTAAGTTCTGCTTTCATCGTGATGGGGATGCTGTTGACTGTGATCTGAAATCCTTGATTTTTAAGTTTAATCATGTCCTCTACAAATGGTTGAAAAAATGTCTGGAACTTGGGTTTACCTTTTCCTTGCCACAAACCCCAAACAATTATGTTCTGTTTTGAAAAGCGTGTAACTGGGGGCAACTCATTAATTACCAAGTATACAGGCCACAAGCTTACCGACGATGAACTATACAATGGCACACCATCTGTATTGAACATCAGTGTCACTGTTTGTTCATTTAACACATTCCCCATACTTTCCAAGTTCCCCTTCCTTTCTATAATGTCTACTAGTTGCTCTTGAACTGAAATTGATGCGAAATAAGATTTTTGTCTTTTCAAATGTTGTTTCCTAAGTGGACCCAAGTATCTCAATCCATTGCAGCTACGATTTGGGCACAAGATCACAGATTCATCACTGGGAAATAGGGATTGACACTGGCTACAGAAATCATGACTTGTTGGCCTTGTGTCATTTCAAATGTTTCTCCGATCAGCACTACTTATTTCCTGCATACTGTCTTCCGAACTTGAAAACATTTTTAATAGTTTAAGTAAACTCTCTGATGGTGATCCAGTCAGTTTCATTTTAGTGATGAATGACAATATTGCCATGCATTTTTCCTGATATACCGTCAATTTGGGTTGTGTATCTATGTCTTTCTCAAGCTGAATAGTTTCATTCATTGCAGGAAGGGTTTGTGTTGAGTCATTATTCACCACAGGTTCTTCAATATCATACACAGCTTCAACATTAAATTGTTCATTTATGGTTCCTTCATCCATGCACTTTACATTGATGTTTTCGTCATTCAAAGAAGAGATTGTTGGAAGCACATTATTTGATTCTGACTGCTTTGATTGCTTTAGTCATACCAATGATCTCTTGGGAAGTGGAAGGGAAGAATCTAATTTGTCGTATACTTTATAAATTTTCCTTTTGTAGTGCAGGTGTCCTGAAATGAAAAAGAGGATCATAACTTTCTTGTAAAGAATAAACATGAAGAATATGAGAAATCTGGTTTTATATTGGCAGGGCATGTCCAATACCATATGTTTCGTGATATGGGAAGGACGATATACTATGTGCTGAACATGAGAAAACAATCTTACCTTTGCTTTGTAGTTCTCATTGACATGATTATGAAACTTTGATATGTGTTGTTTTAAAATATAGTCCAATACACCAGAATCTAGTAACAAATAGTTTCGTATTTTGTTGGTAACTAGGAGCAGTTTATTACTTGTTTACAATTTACTTTTATTTTCATATGCACATTAAAAAGTTTTATTCACTCAATTTAGAATTTATATACGCATATTGAAATATGAGTCGGAGCTCTAGAGACTAGAACCCATACTAACTTTACCTGGTGTTTACAAATAGACCTATGTTGCTGGGGCCCGTCTCACTAATGTTAGTAAGTTTACGAACTTCGTAACGTTAAATTTGAAGTTATCATTAAACGTCCGGAAATTCCTTTATTGTTTAAAAATCACAATAAATTTGTGTTAGTGATACATCTGCAGGTGTCAACATTTGTTGGTATGAAAATTTTGGATTTACGAAGGTTAGTGAAACAGGCCCCAGAACTTTTATAATATGAGAGCATCAGAAAGCATACACAATTTTATCATACTTAATAATTGAGAAAAAATTTTTTTTTTAAAATTGAAGAGCGATGGAGACAGCTTAAATACAATAACATTGATGAACAGCCTTTTTCTGGAAATTGGCCCATGCCTTCGACATTAGGAAAAATATAGTTTGATAAAGAGGAAACTGGGAATTTTAAGGCTTTAGAAAACTCGAATATAAAGCTTAACACTGATAAGGTAATGTCCTAACCAATAACTATCAGATAATGCAATACAGTCAAACCTGTCTTAAGCATGTTTAATATACAGGTTAATTTGCTATGAAACAATATACATGGGAAACAACAAATGCGGCTGCCTAATAGAGGTGACTGCTTCTACAGGTTTGACTGTAATTCATATCCAGTTGTTTTTTATCCAAAATGGAATTTTTTTTTTCATTTTTGGACCTCAATTTGAAAAAAAAACATGATTAGTCTTTGTTTAAAACGGTAAAAATAACCTGATGGATGGAATGGTCTCTTCAGGAGGTAATAAAGTTAAAAATTTGTATAATAGTATAACTCCTGTATCTTCAAGAAAAAGGTTCGCAGATGGACAATTAATCAGAACATAAACTGCAGCAGTGGTCTAGTGTTAACTGTCAAGGAGGTCGGTCATCAGTTTGATCCCCAGATGGGTAATGCAAAATACTTGAAAATAATACTAGACGCTTCTTTGGTTGCTCAGCATTGCTCAGGGTTGTTCTCGGTCTGGTCAACCCGGTGTCAGTAAAATGTGACTGGATGGGGTATATCATGTGTTTGTGGCATGAAACTCCAGGTAGACTTCTCTCACAATGACTGAAACACTTTATACAAAGTTACAATAAACACCATGCATAAACAACAATGATAAAAGCCCTTCTGGCCTTTGGCCAGTAGAGCTAAAAAGAGCTCACATTCTGTATCCATAACTTTAATTGCTTAGCCGATTAGCTCAGTCGGTCTGACTATCAATCCAGGGGTCGTCAGTTTGAATCCCCGCCCGGCAACAGTCTCTGTGATGACTGATATATGACATTTTGTCTCATTATCATTCGTCTATCACCAATGATTCAAGTGGGAAAGTTATCAGTTACTTTCAGAGATGGGGTGTGTTCCAGTACTGGTTAATCCCAGGAAACAGTGGTTAGGTTAACTGATCATCTGTTAGCCCTCTATGGCATAAAAATTATGCTAAATATTAAATCAATTAATCAATTAACTGCTTTGCACTCAGTTTTTTTCTTACCAGGTAATGGTTCTTTAGGATGAACTTTTTCATAATGGGACAGGAGTCCCTGTTTTCTTGACAGTCTGTTACCACACAGATGACATTCAAAATCACTTCCTTGTTGGGCTGCTGTAATGAAAGAGATGAAAAATTCAATTAGATAAAACCTGATTGAACAATGCAAAGAAGTATTGTCAGGCAGCTACCTACTTGGTGTGAAAAGGTAAACGCATTGAATGATACCTTTGACACACTGATTTTGAAATAGTGAAGCAAGGTTGATATTGGTGGCCGCTCATACCAGAGGGCATGTATTCATTTCCAGACTAAACTTTCTACAAATCAACAGCAATACTGATTCTACCTAGGAAATGGACTCAAGGGCTCTATTCTTATACGTTTTGAGCTATTTTTTAATGAACTAATATATATAATGTTGATAACTTAAGTGAATTAGTCAGACTTTAAATAACAATTGTATCATATATTTGCCTCCAAATATGTTGACAATTTTTATAAACAAAAATAATTTGAATAACAGCCACATCTCGGGTAAAAGATGGCAGACTTGACAAATATTGAACAACATTTACTTTATCAGCTATTCATGTTATAAGATCATCCATAAAAATATATTTGGCTATCACTATCAGGAGACATGATAGAGAACATTTTGATTAAACACACACAAAGAAATCTTTTATCAGGGCACATAATGACCAAGACTATTTTGAATGAACACCAAATAGTTTTTGGACCACTCAAAATTCTGACAAGCATGATTGTTGCAAGTCAAACAACACATTAAAATAGGCTTAATATATAGTATACCATGTGACATGAAACCTGTGGTCCAGTGGTTGAGTATCGGATCCAGGAAGGGTGGGGGGGGGGGTGCAGGTTCGATACTTGATTAAATAAATGGTGTATTCATTTGCATATATAATTATATACTTAGAACTGGTTCTACAACAGGTAGACTTTCAGCATGCTTTGTCCATTATAAAAACTGAAGAAAGTAAAGAATAAAAAAAACAACTTTATATTTTATTCTCTCATTGTATAAAAGGAAAATGTAAAGTAAACTCATGGTTGACAATAATAGAATAATAGGATACATTATAAATGAAACTGTTTCATAATGTTTTTTAATTTAATTCTGCATATTAAACATTTTGTAATGTCAGTCCATTCCTCACTGATACATTGCAAACAATTATAAAATATATCCTTATTTTCACAGACCATGATGTGGGTTGGGGGCATGTGCCACTCACTAGTGAAATTCCTTGTTTATTTTAATTCTGCAAATTAACTTTATGTAACTACAGAATAAAGAAAAATTTTAAGCAAAAAAGCATGCTTCATATATTCAATCATTGTAATATAAAGTACTAATGGGTGATAATAATAGGATATATTATTACTGTTTAATAATGTTCTTATTTTAATTATGCAAATTAAATAGTCTGATGTTATAACTGTTTCATAATGTTTTTATTTTAATTATACAAATTAAATATTCTGATATTAAAGAAAATTATTAATAAAAACTTTAACATAGTAGAATTATGAGACAACAGATTTTTTGATTGAAACAATTACAAACTGTTGGTGTGTATTGTGAATGTGTGACAGATTGGACATGGTATTTCCCATATACTTGAAATGTGTGTGTGTGTGTGTTGTACTAAGGATTATAGTCCCTCCGCCAGGTTATCCCGGGGGCTTGCCCCCGGGCTGGCACAATAGAGTGTGGACTGTAAAAAGATTAATTTTGGAATTTTGATGTTTTCGCTGTTCCGCCGCAGAACTGTTTCTAAAGTTCCTAAATTTGTGAAAAATAGGGATATACCTGTCGGTTAATTTAACCTTTAGTTGGTTTATCCCGATATGCCGAGTTAAGGTGATGTATGTTGAAGTGGTGTTGGACATGCCGCCGTGTGGATCTAGATTCCTTGTGTTTGGGTGTTGATTGAGATGGGATCGATATAATATTAGAGTGTATGTTGTTGTTGTTGTTTAAGTTTTGTGGGTCACTGATGCTTGGAATTAGCAACGGTGGAGTATGTGTATTGTTGTATATGGACGGTGTATCGTAGAATACCGTTGTTTTGTGCGTTGTGTGTGGTGTGTATGAGTCAAGGTGGATCGGGTAAGGTCAGGGAGGGCGCTAGTTCTCTTGATTGTGATGGTGTCTTCTTGGGTGGTCATTTTCGGAGGTTGTTGCTTTGTGGTAGGCTGTGCTGCGTAGTTCGTTGTCTAGAAGATACCCGGCAGTACCTGTACCCCACACTTTAGGTGTGACGTATCTAGTACCCCCGGGCTTGTTGGGTCGTCTTCTTGATGGGTCTTCTGGTCACGGCGCCTGTGAATTGGTTAGTTGGCCTCGATCAGCCGTCTGGTCCCCGGTACTTCTAGACATCTGGGTGCAGTGAACCTTTGTTAATTGTTAGTGAGCTTGTTATGGGTTGCTTACAAAAAACGGCCTGCTTTATGGGTGTTTATAGTTGGGCATTGCCTTTATTTTCAATAAATGATATATAATATATAAAATATCTAGATCTACTTTTTTTAATATATTTACAGTTAATAGCTACATTTGTTGTGCCTAGCACCATGGTTTCACTAGCACTATGGTATACCACTACTTGGTGTGGTTTTGGCATAGTATTGCTTGTCTAAATATTGTTAGTTGTAAGGTTAGTGTCTGTTATACTTGCCTTTTCCTGTACCATTCATCAGTTTCCGGTGTTGTGTCCATCTGTCTATTCTACTATTTGTTTGCTCTATATACATTTTACTTTATGTTTATAATACTGCATTTATTTATGTGTCTTTGTTGTAATTACCTATATATCTATAGGCCTTTGAAAACAGTGTAGGAAGAGCTTGTTACAAGCAATCTGAACACTTCCTGCTCTGTTTTCCACTCAGTAAACATAAACATAATTTACCCATTGCTGATAAGTGGTGAATAATGCTTTCAATTTAAAAGAGTCGAAGAAAATGCTTTATTTCAATGTCATAATGAAATGCCATTTAGGGTAGAGGTAACATGCTGAATTTATGATCCAAGGGTTTGGCAGCTTCACCAATAACTACTACCCGTACTTTACGCTGATCGTGTTAAAGAACTAGGGTCAAGTTTGGCTCATCTTTACCCTGCATTATCCTCTAAAATTTAGCACTCTCTAGCAGCATTGACCATGTGGGCAACCAGTGGAAATACACAAACACACCAATGTCAAATGGAATGAAAATTCTGTAAACATTTGCTTAACCTGTACAAGAGCTTCAGGTGTATTCTGGGCGTAAATCCAGACGGACACAGACATTTCAAAATTAATAAAGTCAGTGCCAAGAGATTTTTTATTTTCTGGGTGGAAATACATTTGTCCATCAGAACATTTACAGCGATCACCTGGTTTTGTCTGCAAGGACAAAAATGTTTTCCGTTCTGACATTAATAATTTTCACACAATGTTCAGACTTAGACAAGAAATTAGTAAAGATGGAAAAATTGTACTTCTGAAAAAATTTAGTATCATAATTATCCAACCAGACATTTCATATGTGTATAATTTGTGTATAATTTGTCCGCTCTTTGACCTGTAGGTACCTTATCATTAAGTAATCTGTTGTGTGTTACATGATAAATTATTAACATATTTACATTTTATATTCTTCCAAAAACAATCATCAGGGTAGTTATAATATTATTAGAAAATGCAACTTTAAACAAAAAGATGAAACTCGATCTTAATCTTTGATCCAAATTTGGGTCTTGGACCATAACATTTTGATTAAAAAATCAATTAAGTCAAAATATTTTTAAAGAAATGAAATGAAACAAGAGGGCCAAGATGGCACTTTATCGCTCATCTGACTGACCTTGAGTCACCCAACTTAAGTAGATTATACAATACATGACATTTGTACATTCATACTTCCAGAAAAACAAGATGGGCAAGTAGTTAGAATTTTGATTTGTTTTGAAGCTGTAACATATGCGTAGAAGAGTTAAAACTTGGTACAGGTTCACTCATGGTAAATGTCAGTGAAATTACATCGAAATCAGGTCAGTAGATTCTGACAAGAAGACTTTTGAAGTTTTTACTATAGCTACCTATATAGTAAACTAGCACCTCACTGTGGCGGTCATGTTTTTTAACAAGTCACAACGGCTTGAACAAATTTGGTAAAGGGTCACACAAGGAACATTTCTCTGAAATTATTTTAAAATCGAGCCAGTTATTTCTGACAAGATTTTTTAAGTTTTTACTATAGCTTATATAGTAAACTAGCCCCACCCCCTGGTGGCCATGTTTTTTGACGAATCAAGATGGCTTGAACAAACTTAGTAGAGGGTCACCCAAGGAACATTTCTGTAAAGTTATATCGAAATTGACCCAGTGTTTTCAGAGGAGAAGTTGTTAGAAGCTAAAAGTTAATGAAGGACGACAGACAACGGACACCAGGCGATCACAAAAGCTCTACTGTGAGCCTTCTGCTCAGATGACCTAACAAATAACGGTAAAACAAAAATTAATGATATTGCTTTGTTTAAGTGGCGCTGTGCCCATCTTACAGCATTCTGTGCATTATAGACCTGTGTAAGCAGTCACCTCTATTAAGCAGCCACCTGTCTTAAGAAATCATATTTTCTATTTCCCATTTCTAAGCTTTAAGAGTAAATTAACCTGTATTAAGCAACAAATTGTCTTAAAAGGCCACTTGCTCCTTCCCTTGACTGGCTGCTTAAGATAGGTTTGACTGTACTTGTGAATTTCATAATAAGAGCTTATTTTGCTCTCGTCCATTGCTGTGTAGTTAAAACTGTAATTGTAGAATTAAGAACAGTGATATACGAATAATAAAAAATCATTTCACTTTCGTTTTCAAAAGTTGTGTAAACGCTCGCATGATCTAATTTGCATAATTTATGCCCAAAACAATGATCCAGAAGTTGAAGATACATTTTCAAAACAACTCTTTCCTCAGAAAGTGAGTTACAATTCTATGTAAATAAGAAACAGAAGTGGCATCGGTAGTATATTTAGTAAATAGTGGAGCGACCGCCTTCTTTGTGAAAGAGTGTATGTGAATGAAAAACGATGTAAAACCAAGTGCCACTGTCGATCTCTGGCACTGTTATCACTATACGGAACTGCTCTACCACTTAATAACCTCTTCATTACATGTGTTACATTAAGTATTAGGTGTACAGTTCTTTTAATCATATTTTAATTTGTCTAGAATTAAAAAAAGGATGATGCTGGTGCATCCACAGTAGCCAACTGCGCTTAACTGAGGAATATTGATATTAGATGAGTATTTTAGATTATCATTCCATACATAGATGGAAATGGCCTAACGATGTTCCCATTGTCGACTTTGATTAATATCGGCAATTAACAGAACCTTCATTTTTGACTGGGGCAGTGAACTAAGATTGATTGATTGATTGAATATTTACTAAGAAAAACGATATTTTGGAAGATTTTTATTTAAAACTCGTGGCAGGTAGAGTTGGGGATAATGGGTCATTACCCATTAGTTACCACAGCCTTTAGACCTATATGCTTTTTTCCGCTCAATTCAGCTGCAATTTTACAATGAAATATGGGCATAACACCAAGTTAAGATATTTCTTCATAGTTGTAGGTCATGAGATAAGACAGATTATCATAGCTTATAATAGTAACTGTTACTAGATAGTTATGGTATGAGATGGTTAAACATATTATTCACACTATCTGGTTCATTCACAGAAGGTAAGTAACCATAGTGCACCCAATTTTGTATCACAAAGCCTACAGCTGGGGTATACTTTTCCACAGACATATTTCTGATTTCATTATTCATGTTGTATGGACATTTGGGATGTCTGCCCGGACATTTGGCACCTGGACATTTTGGAAGTCTTTCTGGACATTTGGGATGTCCTCCTAGACATCTGAGATGGGACATTTTGGATGTCTGCCTGGACATTTGCATTGTCAGCCCAGATATATTATACACGTTCCCTTCTCAAATTTTCTATGCTTTCCCGGATTTTTGTCTGCCTTGACAACATCACATACTGCGCTCCAAAATGTAGTCCGTCTCAGTATTACTGCATTTATCTACCCGAAATTTCAGCCTGGACATTCAGTTATTTGTCCAGGCAGATTCCACCTGAACTTTTTCAAACAGGAATTACCAATTAACACATTATATCCCATAGTGAGCTGTTCCCAAGGTGAAAGGGTACAGAGGAATTCAGTTGGTATCCCCATGTTAACTGATTACTCAATCTTTACACATTGACTCTGGATACAGAATTTGTGATGATTTTATTTTTTCATAGAATGAAACTCTCACCTTTCATTTGCACATGTGTTGCTTCAACTTCAGTTTCAACATCTTCAGCAACCATTGGAAGATCAGAGTTTTGGTCTGAAAACAATAGAAAACAAATGTGAAAGAGAATTTTTTATTAATTTTATCTTTACAAATAATGAAGAAAAAATTCAGGCCAATTTTTGCCCCCACCCCACCCCATCCCCCCAGGGTCATGGTTCGGGGCCAATTTTTACCCCAGGATTATGGTTTTAGCAAACTTGAGAGAGGACTGCAAACTGACCCTACATGAAACATATCTAAGCTCAAGACATTAACAGAAGACCCACCCACCCTTAAATAACCACATGCAAACTGATAAGCCCTAGGTTCAAGCCTTTGGCTGTTTTTAGAGACTATCCTGTGGTGATACCACATACAAAATATCTAAGCTCCAGGCCTGGTACTATCCGAGAACAGGATTTTTGAAATTTGAAAAAACAAATTTGATAATTTTCTGGGGCGGCGTCAAATTTGACCGCAGGGTCATGATTTTAGCAATCTTGAGAGAGCTTCTTATAAGGATGTTTCATACCAAATTTGATCGAAATCTGATGTGCGGCTTCAGAGAAGAAGTTGTTTAAAGCAATTGTTTACATGGACGAAGAGTGATCCCAATAGCTCAGGTGAGTTAAAAAGTAGAGTAAAGTCATCTTGTTTTCTACCATTGTAATGTTCTGTGATGCTTGTAGCTTGATGTCTCCTACTGTATTCTATATTTGCTTTGCCGAATCTGAAAATCTGGATAATGTGCGCATCAAAATATGTGTATTGATTTGTGTACTCTTGAACATTGGTGGAGATTGTCAGAAAACAGTCGGCCATACTTTGTTAACAAAGACCTTATAAACGAGGGGATAGTTCGTTCAAGAAATACACATTTCGATTGATGTTATTTATTTTGTAATTCAGGTAGATATTTACTGTCATGTAAGCAACAACAAACCACATCATAAAACATTCACATAAGTCTATTCAGTCATAAGAAATATCGTTTTTCGTCAGTTTTCTTCTATAGAATAAGTAAAGTAGACCCCACCCCCAGGGCCAAACAGTGAGACCAATGGGCATGCAATTGACAATTTTTATAAAGGATCTATATGCGTCAATAATCATGCTCCCCATTTGTTTCTGAGGGCTACCTATAATAATAAGAAGATTTTTAAAGTTTACCTTGAATTAGACTGTTTTGGCCCACACCCCTAAAGCCCCCATGGGGGTAGGGACCATAAAATTCAGGTAGGTATTAACTGTCATGTAAGCAACAACAAATCACACCATAAAACATTTACACAAGTCTATCCAGTCATCAGAAATAACGTTTTTTGTCATTTCCTCTTTAGGTTTATTAAAGTAGGCCCTGCCCCTCAGGCCCCCGTAGGGGAAGGGACAATAAAATTCAGGTAATTATTAACTGTCATGTTAGCAACAACAAATCAAAGCAGAAAACATTTACACAAGTCTATCCAGTCATCAGAAATAACGTTTTTTGTCATTTTCTCTTTAGGTTTAGTAAAGTAGGCCCCACCCCCAGGTCCAAACTGAGAGATCCAGGGCAATTCAATTCACAATTTACATAATGGACCTATATGTGTCAATAATCATGCCCACCATATGTTTCCCGGTGCTTCTGATAGTAAAAAGAATATTTTCAAAGTTTACCTTGAATTTCACTATTTTTGCCCCGCTCCCAAAGCCCCAGGGGGATGGGGACCGTGCAGTTCACAACTTTGATTCACCCTTAGGTACCAAAGCTGCAGACAAAATTTCATAATGATCTAGCTTACAGTTTTTGAGAAGAAGTTGGTTACGGATGCTCACCGCACAACGTCGGACAAAAGGCAATCGCATAGGTCCACTTTTCAGTTGACCTAAAAATCTAATTTGCCAACAAACTATATTTCTAAGTTAAAAGTTGCCTACAATTTTGCCTAAATTAAAACAGAAACTATATTGTGGATGTTTAACAAGTAATTAGAGATATGCTTTACTTATTCACTTACCAATGGTATCCTGTCTTAGAATCCTCAATCTCAGTTTCCTCCTCCTCATCCTTTCCTGTTGTATCGTCTTCATACTCTTCCTAACCTTTTTAAAAAATTTAAAATAAACAAATAAAAGAAGTGTTCTCAATAGGGCTTAACTTTTTAATGTTTGTCTTCCATCATAAACAAGAGGCCCAAGAGGGCCTGAGGACGCTCTTCTGACTCATAGTGGCTATAGCAATTTTTGAAATTCTCCTTTGCAATAGAAACATCGGGGCGGGGTCATTTTTAATCCTAGGGACACCATTTGAACAAAACTAACAAACCAATAGTTGGTCATCATTACTTCATAAACATTTTGAAAATCTGTTGGGCCATTCATGAGAAGAATATTTTTTAAGTTTTGGACTATTGTTAGTAATGGTGGCCATCTTGAATTTTAGATAGTCTCCTATGCTATAGAAACTTCCATGTGAAGATTCAGTTTAATTGGCCTACTGGTTTCAGAATTAATGGAAAAAAAAGGAGAATTTTCTGTTTTCCCATAGTATCCCTATGTAAAATTCCAAGTCCCCTTACAGGGCCCCTATATATTTTAGCCCCAAAATTCTTATCTGCAATCAAACCCCTACACATAGGGCTGATTTATATCAAAGATGTACAAATCTGACATACCGGTTCTTAAGAAAATGATTTTAGTAATTCCCAATTTGTACCCTTTTGTGGCCCCTCCTGACCCCTTAAGACAGAGGAGCCCAGTCATTTTTACAAATCTGAACCTCCTTCACCTAGCAATGCTATTGTGAAGATATATGCAAAATCATTTCCATTTAAAAAAGAAAAATTAAAAATATAATATTGACATGTGTCCCCTAATTAAACCCTCAGGGCGGGGTCATTTTTAACCCTAAGGGACACCATTTGAATAAATCTAACAAAACTAAAGTTGGTCATCATTACTGAAAATCTGTTGGGCCGTTCATGAGAAGAAGATTTTTTAAGTTTTGAACTGTTTTTAGTAACGGCGACCATCTTGAATTTTAAATAGAAAAAAAAATCTTCTGTATAGTCTCCTATGCAATAGAAACCATGTGAAGTTTCAGTTTAATTGGCCTAGTGGTTTCAGAATAGATTAAAGAAAAACAGAATTTTCTGTTTTCCCATAGTATTCCTATGTAAAATTCTAAGTCCTCTTACAGGGTCCCTATATATTTTAGCCCCAAAATTCTTATCTGCAATCAAACCCCTACACATAGGGATAATTCATGCCAAATATGAACAAATCTGACACACCGGTTCTTAAGAAAACAATTTTAGTAATTCCCAATTTTTACCCTTTTGGGACCCCTACTGACCCCTTAAGACAGTGGAGCCCAGTCATTTTTACAAATCTGAACCTCCTTCACCTAACAATGCTTCTGTGAAGATATAGGCAAAATCATTTCCATTTAAAAAAAAAAAAAATAAAAAAAAAAAAAAATTAATGACATGTGTCCCCTAATTGAACCCTCGGGGCGGGGCCATTTTTAACCCTAGGGACACCATTTGAACAAATCTAACAAAACTAAAGTTGGTCATCATTACTACATAAACATTTTGAAAATCTGTTGGGCCGTTCATGAGAAGAAATTTTTTTTTTTTTAGTAATGGCGGCCATCTTGAATTTCAGATCGAAAAATCAAAAAAATCTTCTGTATAGTCTCCTATGCAATAGAAACATCCATGTGAAGTTTCAGTCCAGTGATTTTAGAGAAAGTGCTGCTAACAGACGACGGGCCATCGCATAAGCACTTCTGGCCACTGGCCAGTAGAGCTAAAAATTCTAGTGAAATTGTGAAGTGAATATACCGTATATCGTCGGCCATAAGTCGAATTTTTCAGACTCCAAAATCACTCTCTGAATCCCTACTCGACTTATGGCCCCATCCTAGTCCCGAGTGATGATTTTTTTTACCAACGGTCAGCTCCTACTGAAGTTTTGAACGTCGAATTTCAGTTTCAGCAACAGTCTATATGAACAATGACACCAAAGTGCAGAATTGAATTACACTCTTGTCAATCAACTATGCATCTCGCAAACAACACAAAGGATGATTACGTCATACGTGGAAAGTTACTTTGTTCATGGAAAACTCTGATTGACAGTTGAAAAAAATGATCGGTTTCAATTAGACACTTGATGTTTTAACTCTATGCAAGGGAAACCTTGATCTTGGTCAGCCGAACGATTGCGTTGCCTAGCAACCTATACGATGTTGGCACGGGGTGTAAACATATATGCTGAAAATTGCCTTGGGATATTTGGGTCAGAAGTAACCGATTATTGCAATTTGCATTCCCACATATGTGGTGACACTTATCCACGGATTACAGAATATACCAAATATTCAACAGAAGACTGCATTTGTTTGTCGGCTGCATATTTGCCGTTGATTCGATAACGGTACATGAACGTATACTGGCGTAAGGTCAGTTGTGAGTGCAGGCAATCGCTACTGTAGGAATTTTAATATTTAGGTGACCCAAATCTCACCCACTTCCTTTTCGAAAATTCTGGGTCGACTTAAGGAAGGGTCAATGCAAAAAACTGAGATCTGAAGGTCAAAAAGTCCCCTCGACTTATGGCCCGACTCGCCTTATGGCCGACGATATACGGTATGTATTTATTATATGCTTTTTAATGAATTATAGAGATTTGTCAGTGAAATAAAAACTCATAATCCCATTGGTCAAAACTGGGGAATTGCCACTTTTCAAACAATGAAATTATCATTTTTTTTGCTGTAACTAGTTTTTTAAGGAATTGATAAAATGAAGAGGCTCCGATGGAATAAAACACTAAAAATGAGTTAAATTATGTTTAGAGCATAAAATAAATAAAAAATTTGTTTGTTTCAGTGAATGATGCCACGAGTGAGAATAAAAATTTCCTTTCTCACTCGATGAAATAAAAGTTGATCATTCACTGAAACAAACAGATATCCTCTATAGATATAATTTAAAGCAATGAGCAACAAACCCAGGTAGAACAAGGATATTTGTCAAGGGGTGGGGAGAAAAAATGAAACATTAATTTGTATACAAAAAGAGTATGTTTTAATGATTTTTAAAAATTCCGGTGTGTAGGGGTAGATTGATTGTCCCCTATCTAAATCCACCAGTAAAACTTTTTTGGTATCATTTATAAACTAAATGTAGTCATAGGTCTAAAATTTACTGTTCATGTATTTTGCATTCCAGGTCTAAAATTTACTGTTCATGTATTTTGCATTCCAGCATCCATGTGTTTTCTGAATGCCACCATTTTAAAGTCCCATTAAACTTCCCAAAAAGACATTTTTTTTATAAAACAAAAATGATTGAAATTAAATGTACTTGTAATATTGCTAAAACCATAACTATAAACCCTTTATTGACTATTATTTTAAAACGTACACAATAGACAACATCAAGCGAAGTGTATTTCTTAAATGAGCGGTTCGAATGTTTAGTAGGTCTTTGTTTACAAATATCGCTGATTTTTTTCCGACAATCTCCGCCAATGTACACAAATCAATACTTGCATTGAATAAGCGAAATGCAGTGGTAGTGTGCGGATTAAGACCGATAGATAAAGGGTCCATTAACAAGACTAGAACAGTTATGGATTGACTAACATTATTCGTTGTTGTTGATTTCTCTTTGGGTTTTTAAAATCATATTGATGTCTGTGATAAAACTATATCGTTTCCACAAGGTAGTTGGCATTATATTATTTATATGCACTGAGAAACAATAAGTACCGAATACTAGTTTAGTCCAGTAATTCTTGCACAGGATCCGCTCTCGCTATGCGCTTGATAACATCGCACATGCTAAATTACGTCACAAATCACTTTATCGCTGTCAATATTTAGAGGCTACCAAGGGTGTTTTATTTAGTATCTTATTAAAAAAGTTATTTTATATCTTATTTCATAAAATGATTTGTCGCTTTTGTTCAACAAATTAGCATGTGGGTTTCAGTTAATCAATACACTGAGGGGAATAAAATAATGTTCTTGAAAACTACCTTATGCAAGCGGTTATTTAATTTCTAAAAGCATCCCCTACAGTTCCCCAAGCTATGTTTCTCCATCCTATAGTACCTACCGACGCTTTTCAGAACAAACTCCGTGTCTCCCCGTTTTCTGCCAAAGGTGTTTTTTTGAAAAAGACACACATTAATTTTTAAACAAAACCCGTTCTTTATTATGTACTTATTACATAGTTTATATTTATTTTTTCGTTTGCAAACTTTCTCAGTGATCAAATAAATGTATAATCTACCATCTGGAAGAGTAAAGCTGACTAAAATTAATACTAACAAGAATTCCGCAGAACGATAATTTTATGTCTCGCCGTGTCGGCTTTGACTATTAATACACCCAAATTCATGCAAGAGTTATCTAACTTGGTTAATGTAGTAGGTTTAATGACTAAGAAAGCTTGTAGAAGTATTGTGTGAAGTTTCGATCAAATACATTAAGTGATTTTTGAGATATGAAATTCATGGTAGTTGCACACAAAACTTTAACCAGTATTTCTAAGTAAAACATATTTAAAAAAAAAAAAGAACTTGAACCAGTGTTTCTAAGTAAAACATATTTAAAAATAAAAAAAGAATATTTTTTTTTTTAAATAAATAAAAAAAAAAAAAAATACTCAGCATCTGCATTATATTATGTAATGCAGGGTGTTAGTTGTAACTATGATCCAATTATGAGTGTCCTAGCACTTAGTACTTATTGAGAAATAGTGTAAACGAAAACTTAATATTGGAGGTTGATGCAAAATTCAGCATCAAACAAAGTCAATGGACCATGAAATGTAGGTCATACTAAGCATCTGCAGTATATAATGTGATGCAGGGTGTTAGTTGTAACTATGATCCAAGTATGAGTGTCCTAGCACTTGTACTTGTTGAGAAATAGTGTAAAAACTATTGGAGCTTAATATAAATGTTTGATGCCACCGCCGTCGACGGAAAAGCAATGCCTTAATCTCATCTCTCCTTCGTTGCGGCGAGACAAAAACAACCGTTTCAGAAGTTTAATTAGTTTTTAACTAAATACAAAAAATGCTACCCGTGCTAACTGGTCCTCTCCTAGTTTTTATTATTTAAAGGCATTAAACTACATCATAAACAGAAGATTTAACAACTTACCCCCCCAACTGTATATCATTTAACTTCTTTCCCTGAAATGTATGGGCCTGGCCATTGTCAATTGCATGCAATAATTTTGCAATTTTTGCAAGTTCCACATGCTCAGATGTTAAACGATAGTAGCTCCTATGCACCCTGATGTCATGTCCTAAATGGTTCGCAAGCCAGTCCATTTCATTTTCATCCATATTAAGAATCTAAATAGATAAACAGAATATGATGGACCTGACAGGCTTATCTTTTCTAAAACAAGAGTGCAAAGCAGTCAATGATATATAGAGTGCCAATAACAAGTCAGTTCTAAGCATATAAAACAAAAGCTTCAGAGTTTTCAATAAAAGAAAATCATTAATTAAACAAGTGTCATGCCTCTGTACCAATGCATCTGATAACTAGAACACTTCAGACAAATTATCAAAATCTAGTAGTTTCTACATTGGGATTAGCATAACATTCACATGCTTATAACACAAGTGCAAAGTAGTCAATTGCACCCCTCCAAACTACAAACCATATATCTGTTACAATCATTAAAGCTTTCCTTTAAATCTAAATTCTCTGTACTTACAAACATGCAAAATATCAATACAAAACACATTTTTATGTAATCTGCCTGCAGACCATGACCAGTTTAACTTTAAAACCAATCCCAGTCTTCTTTTCAGGTAAGTTAATAAATAACAAAATCTATAAATATTCATTAAAATGAAAACAAAAATGATTTAATTTAACAAACCTGTGAAACTGTTGCTACATATTTTCTTATCAAAGTACTTTTGAAAGTATCTGGCTCCTTCAGTCCACAGTTTTCCACCATCGTTGACAATGCATCCCAGCCACGGATGTTGAATTGGCTGCCCCTAGTTAAAGGGAAGATGTACTTATTTGAACTGACAATACCTCCTTTCACTCTTTTTGCTGTGTCACTCAGTAGCTCAAGTGATTTAACAACTTCTTTTGTTAAAATGACGTGAACAAGTCTTCCCTTTTTCCTTGTATGTTCATCAATTCTAATCTAGTGATAAATGAAAATTATTATGTTATGATTTTTAATAAAAACACCATCTGTACTCCAAAGGGGTTATACACATGCATGTTTAGATAACTTCTAAAACAAGAGGGTCAGATTGGCCTGGAAACACTCGCCTGTGGCAGAGGAAACAATGCAAAAAAAAGGCAATTTATGATAGTATAAGGCATTTAAAAATTGGTCAGTCGTGATAGTATAGATATATACAACTGTGTAAGTTTGGGGAATATCAAATGAAAACTGCAAGTGCTAGAGTGTACATTACTTCAAATAATGCAATGTTTGACAATTTAAATGCCATAACTCCAACAATATTTATCTGATTTGGCCAGCACTAACATTTGACTAAGATATTATGGTTATATAACTACTGTGTAAGATTGGTGAAGATCAATCGATAACTGCGAGTGCTTATATAACACATGATAAGATCAAATAACATAATATATGATGATTGAAGGATCATAACTCTGACAAAAATAATCAGATTGGCCAGTTGAAGAACTTGTCTGAGATATTATGGTTATATAACTACTATGCAAGTTGGGTGAGGATCAAATGAAAAAAGTGGGAGCTAGAGAGCACCCAACCTCAAATAATGCAATTTTTTATGTTTCAAGGGCCATAACTCAGACATTAATCATCCAATTTGGCCATAACAATAACTTGTCCAAGATAATATGGTTATATAATAACTGTGTAAGTTTGGTGAGGGTCAAATGAAAAATACAGATGCTAGAGTGCACACAAGGTCAAATAGTGCAATTTTCCATGTTTCAAGGGCCATAACTCTGACATTAATTATCCAATTTAGCCAGTTCAAGAACTTTAAATATTTTAGAAATTAAACAATGTTTTGTTACAAATCTTGAAATTAACTATTATTTTGCCAAATTTATTCATATTACTGTGTGTATTTTATAATGCTGAAAGTAAATTATTGTCTTAAAGTTACAAAGAAAGAGGCTAAATGGACCTTAGCTAATATTGAATCGTGAATGTTAATCAGTTTCCATGAAGGAAAACTTTTGCTTAAACAATTCACTGCGACCCATGTGGCAGCCTTAAATATAATCCAACAGACCAGACCTAAACATATTTGGTACAGGGACACCAGGCAATACCATGTCAAACTGCGACTCCTGTGGTGGCCTCAAATGTGGTCCCAGACTTGGTAGAGGACCATCAACCAATGATACAAATATATATTATCAAAGCTTCCATATATTGAAGTATTTTAAGTTAAAGCATGGTTAAATTTGATGGATATAACCAGTTTACCTTGATGCAATTTTCTGTTCAGATGGGCGTAGCATTTGGAACACATCTGCATTCTTATCAGTTTCACTTTTTTGCCGGTTGATAAAGTCTGTTATCAATATCCTTCCAACTTCACCGGATCTTCTTCTGTTAAAAGTAATAATTCTAGCAAAAGGAGCCTTTGCCAGATGCTGAAAGTTGCTGCCGTATTCAGCATTCCCTGAAGTTGTCAGTGTTTTGCACAAGACTGCAACCTTATCCTTGATAAATGTTTGAAACTTGACAATGTCAGCAGTCAAAGGAAGAATTTGTGGCTTTTTTTGTCTTTCAGTTATCTGGGTCTGCAGAGCAATAAAACTGATTTTATCAGTAAATTCAAGTTGTAGTAGCCTTAAAAACTGCTCAACTTCCTTTTTCACCAGCAGTATCTCTATCTTTGATACATTTACTCAATTTGATGTAGCAACATTTTCTTAAGCGTCTTCAATGCTAGTGAAGGGATTTTAAATCTGCCATTACCCATTTCTAGCGAAAATTTGCACTCAGCCCTAACTGCTTCAATTACTGCATCGAACATTTTGGGTCTCAAAATGTTATTCATCGACATCTCTTCATTCTCATTTTGATCTCTGATTTTTATTAATAGTCTTCCCATTTCTCGAATGTTTGCCCTTATATGTGTCAACTTAAGTAAGCCTTTTTTCCCGTACAGCTGTAACCCAAAGGAAGAAATAACACTATCTGTTTTACAAACAAGCGACACTCTATCGATCCTCATAGTACCAAAGAGCTGCCCTTTTGCTTCCTCTAAATCTGTACTGTTACTTAAGCTCTCTGCCAAGACACGACTTGCTCTTAAAGTCCCTACATTTTGAATCAACCTACATTCATCTGTACTCACTGTCAGATCATCTGTTCTATATGAACAGTCTTTATAATGACGCCATATTTCAACTTTAATGTAAAAGCCCTTGCAAATAGTCTGATGCTACAGCATTTGCATTTTTAGGAGGCCTCTTTACTACAATAAGCTCACCTTCTCCTAATGTCTTGATTTCAGCATTGTGATAAAAATTTCCCATATGTTTCAGTCTATTCCATTCTGTAGCTCTAGCAGACGAATTTTTTGGATAGCTTAATGCGTTGGAAACCTTGATTTCAAAGGGATGTCTTCTGATAGAATGCTGGGATAAATTTGTAACCAGTTCTCAGCAGTAGTAACAGGTATTTTTTCTGTTCCATACTCTCTCCATCCCTTCATTAGAAGTGGCTGACACAGTTACTGAAGATAAACAATGCATAAATTAAAAGGATAAACAACTTGTGTGTTCCACAAAACATTTGTGCCATCTCTACATGTATATGCCTTGACCCAGCCAAATACCATAAAAATATCTCAATAATGATCTCTGTCACCCGTAGTGTGTGTCATTCATTGTAAGAACCATTTGTGCCACCTCTACATGTATATGCCTTGACCCAGTAAATGCAACACTGTTTTGAAAGAAAAGCTTACTTAAAGGCGTGGAACCTTTCCAAATACCATAAAAATATCTCAATATTGATCTGTCTAAAGAAGGCTGACGTACTAATTGAGCGCTGTCTGTCACATAAAATGTGTGTCATTGTCCTATATAGCTCACCTGAGAAACATAAAGAACTCTGAAACATGGTGGGCAGGACCAAATATGAAAAGGAATTTATTAAAGTTTACATTAAATTATAACCATATGTAAAAGTTTGACCCCTAAGAGCGTGGCAAATTTTGACCTCAGGGTCATGGTTTGAACAAACTTGAGAGAGGACCACAAACTGACCCTACATGCAAAATATCTAAGCTCCAGACATTGTACTTTGTGAGAAGAAGATATTTAAATTTAACACTAATAACCCTTTGTAAATTTTTTACCCCTAAGGGCGAGGCAAATATTGACCCCAGGGTCATGGTTTTAGCAAACTTATAAGAGGACCATATTATACTGACCTTACATACAAAATATCTTAACTCCAGATCTTATACTTTGTGAAAAGAAGATTTTAAAGTAAAGTTTTTAATGGAAAGTTTTGAGCCCCAAGGGCAGGGCTAAATTAAACCCTAGGATCATGTTTTTTAACAAACTTGATTGAGGACCTCAAACTGACGCTACATTCAAAATATCTAAGCTAAGACATTGTACTTCATGAGAAGAAGATTGTTCTCCTCTAAATAACCTCATGTAAACTGATAAGCCCTTGGGGTGGAGTCAATTTTGACCCTTGGGTCATGCATTAGCTATTTTTCAGAGAATCTTACAAGGTGATACTACACACAAAATATCTAACCTCCAAGCCTTGTACTTTCGGAGAAGATTTTTGAAATTTGCAAAAAAGAAAAAAAAAAAAGAAATCTCTGGGGCAGTGACAAATTTGACCCCAGTCATAATTTTAGCTCATTTGAGAAAGCTTTTTATAAGTATGCTTCACACCAAATTTGACTTAAAGCTGATGTGTGGCTTTAGAGAAGAAGTCTTTTAAATCAATTGTTAACGGATGGACAATAAGACAAAGAGTGATCCCAATAGCTGACCTTGAGCCTTCAACTCAGGTGAGCTAAAAACACTCGAAGTTACATGCTGTGGTAATCACCTCAGAACATTTTCCATGATAATGTCTTGTAAGAAATAATTATCCATCATGACAGTTAACACACTTTTGAAATGGTTTTAAATGTTTATAGATAAACTGTGTCATGATTGTCTAAAATTTGATTCAAATTATAATTGTGATAACATTCACATTTTCGTCTGTTTTTTATTGGGGAACCCTTGTTTTTTTTTGTAACACAATATATAACCTCATCTTTATTGACCATTGAAAAAAAAAATAGATCTGGATTTTTGTAAAATAGTTATTTCATTGGTCCATTAGAGAGTTCACAACAAGGTCAATATCCTTAAATCTATATTAAAAGTTCAGCACCTAAATTGAACATAGTGCAGGGTAGTGTGCTGATGTTGTAAGTGAGCGTACCTGTTCCAAGCAGAGACAAACAAATGATTTATGATAGATAATAATAATACAAGGCATTTAAAAATTGGTCAGTCAAGACATTATAGATATATAGTACTGTGTAAGTTTTGCAATATCAAAAAGGGAAACTGAAATTATTGAGGAAAACCATTTTTTTATTTTAGAAATGATGACCTTGACCCAATTTGGCTTAAAAACAATACCATGCTTCTATTTTACTCTGCAAGAAGAAGCTGACTTCATTTATGGCGTCTGATCATTATATAAAAACATCATTTTCACCAGTTTAATCAGAATTCTACAACAGAGAAACATAAATGTAACTTACTTTTAGATGCCACTGGCAGCTTCCTCTCAGTACTGCTCTTGCTATTTGGTTTACCTAGGTCTGTATCTATGTGAGGAAAGAAATTCAGTGGTGTTTAAAATAGTCTCAACATGAAAAGTTGTTCACCAGCTTTCACTTGTCACTTTCTTTTCAAATTCTGAATGGACTAAGCCTATAAAAAGCTTATAGTTTGGTAAATATCCAGTACAAAATGTGGATGCTACAGTGCACACAACAAAAAAAGTTCACTAACAGATGATGGACAACAGACAACAGGAGATCAGAATAGCTCATCCAAGTGAGCTAAAAAAAAAATTATGTTCATTATAATGACATGTTTTTCCTAATTGAACCCTCAGTGTGGGGTCATTTTTAACCCCGGGGACATCATTTGGTCAAATCTAATAGAACGCTAGTTGGTTATTATTACTATATCAGTATTTCCAAAATCAATTTATAAATAGAGAATATTTATTTTTAATTTTGGGATTATTTCTAGTAATTTATTTCTTAAATTTCAGATTTAAAAAAAAAATCTTCTGTATAGTTTTGTATGCAATAGAAACATCCATGTGAAGTTCGAGTTTAATTGACCCAGTGGTTTCAGAGAAAGTGACGCTAACGGATCATGAGCTAGTAGATGACAAACGACTGACAATGTGCCAAGGCATTTAGCCCTTCTTTGACCTTTGGCCAGTAAAGCTAAAGATACTGCCTAAAAAACATCTGACGGGGTCAAATTTGACCAAGGGTCATCATTTGAACAAACTCGTAAAATTTATTGAAATAGTTCACTGAATTCATTGAGCAGATTAAAGAATCTTACATGGGTTTGAGGTTTGGATAGAAAATTTCATCCTGAGGGATAACTGTTTTGGCGGGTACAAGGCTCTGCCGAGATCCCGTGAAAACAGTTACCCCAAAGGACGGAATTTTCTATCCGAAACAAAAAAGCCATGAATTTTTTGTTTTCTTGCATACTAAACACATTGAATACTTAATTTAACTTTATTTATAATTATAGATTTTACAATGATCACTTTTAAGATGTTTAATTATATTGTTTTCCGTCATATATTTGATACATTACGTCATCTAGATGGTTCCAATGTCACAGTGCGAGAATTTTATCTCAGCCATAGGGCGAGATAGAAATATCTTACTCCAGTAAAAATGCAGATATCCTTATCTAGTATGCAAGAAAACATAATTCTAGTTTTAAGTAACACACATCCACCTTAAGCTAACTGAACAGCATTGACACAATTGATCTGGTTGATAAAAGCAGCCTGAACTTTTCTTTCTTTTTTTAAACTTTACCTACAAATTCAAGATAAATATAAAGAACTAAATTTATTCGCACATATACGTACACAGTGACACTGACTTTATATACAAATTTGAAATGGTGCAATCACCATCCAAAAGTAACTACAAAATAAACTTTTTTTACAAAATGTTAATCAGTATTCCCTAGCATATAACCTACCATCTCACTCAAGTATTTTAAACTAAATACCTTTTAAAAACATCCCTATAACTGGGTATTGTGAGCTGACAACTGAAGAATTGGAATCATCAGAGTAAGGAACATACGTTGCATCATTGTCAGATCCATCTAAAACAAGAAAAAAAATCTAACATCAAATTTCATTTCTTTAAATATACATCCAAACTGAAGCTAATGGCACCTAAAAGAAAAGTGGATATGTATAATGAGGCTTTTTTTTTAAAAGCAAGTTTTGTATAAAGCAAATGAAATTTTCACCATCTAAAGGTCATACCTCTGCCAAATATCATCCAACGGGAACATTCATATGATATACACACCTATTCTTGGTACTGATCACTCCTGTCAATCAGTTGTACAAAACTAATAAAGCGGGTTGGTAGTGTAACGGATAGAGTGTTGGCCCCTTATGCCAGATGTTGCGGGTTTGATCCCCCTGTCAACCTGATGCCTCTCATAAAACAACACTCAGTACTGGTTCTACCAGGAAGCAGACAGCACTCAGGAAGCAGACAGCACTCAGTACTGGTTCTACCAGGAAGCAGACAGCACTCAGTACAGGTTCTACCAGGAAGCAGACTCAAGAGCGGTTTATATAAGCTTTGAGCTTTCATTGCAATCGAGCCAAAAATAAATTAGTATAAACTAATCAGTTGTAGGGTTAACGATAACAAGTTTTAACCAATTTTGTATTCTGCAATAAAAAATCAACCAACCGGAATGTGCCTACGACAGGCACAACAAAGCTTGTGAAGTTAAGTTAAAACCATAAGAAAAATTTTTCATGTCTGGTCCATGAACTTTAAACTTGTGATAACTGGAGGCAATTTATCAGAGTTTCTGGCCATTAACAAATAAACAAACTGATTAAACATTTAGAGACCCGTAACTGTACTCATTTATAAAAAAAATTCTAGTCACATATATTTATGTGTTTGTTAATTTGGTTCAAATAACATTACACACTGTATCTCCTTTATTGACAGTGGCGTAGCTGACCCTAAAATGATGTGCAAGCCCATAGGGTTCTAGAAGGATTGGGGGAGGGGTCTTGGGGACATGCCCCTCTCCCCATCAGAAAATTCAGGATGCATTTCCTGCGTTCTGATGACATTTCCAGGAGATATGATGCATTCTCGAAAAAATATGCAAGCCCGGGCGTTGTTGCGTAAAGGCAGCTATGCTGCTGATAGAAATGTTTATCATAATTATAACACCGTTTCGATTCAGTGAAACTATAACACTAGAAGTATTCAAGGCAGCAAACAGCTTGCATATTTACAACTTGTAACGGTAACAGAGACCGTCTGATGACATTGATTATACTACATGCGCGCGCATCATTGTTTAGAAAGGGGTGCAGTAGTAACCTGATGCTCTTAAAATTCATCCGATGATGCGCGCGCACTAGTGTTAACAAAGCAGCATGCAAGAAACACAATGCGTCGGGAATTAAATGTTTGTATTTGAGATAATCGGGACGTATTGGCTGCGATTTTTCTGCGTCCAGCTGATGCACATGTTTCAGAATTGTGCGTCTGCCGCAAGATTTGTGCGTATAGGACGCAGGGGTAAATAAAACACTGAAAAACCCTAGAACACTTTCTATTGTTATGAATTACAAACAACGGGTTGTTATTTATCAAAGACTGGACTGCTTGGATCATCCCCTGATGAAGGAACATTGGTTGAAATCAATGAAATTGCAGCGAAGACCTCTCCATTATCACTATCGGGAAGTGCGCTTGGTATTGCTAGTGAAGGAACATTGTCTGTGAGCAAAGGAATCTTAGGGATGACCTCTCTATAACCACTATCAGGAACTGCACATGGCATCGCTAATGAAGGAACATTGTCTGTGAGCGAAGGAATCACAGGGATGACCTTTCTATAATCACTATCAGGAACCTCACATGGCATCGCTAATGAAGGAACATTATCTGTGAGCAAAGGAATCGCAGGGATGACCTCTCTATAATCACTATCAGGAACCTCACATGGCATCGCTAATGAAGGAACATTGTCTGTGAGCAAAGGAATCGCAGGGATGACCTCTCCATTATCACTATTAGGAACCTCACATGGCATCGCTAATGAAGGAACATTGTCTGTGAGCGAAGGAATCGCAGGGATGACCTCTCCATAATCACTAAAAGCTCCATAATCACTAAAAGCAAGTTCTCCTGACATCGCTGATGAAGGAACATTGTCTGTGAACAATGGAAACGCAGACAGCATTTCTCCATTATCACTATAAGGAAGTTCCCCTGGCACAACTGATGAAAGAACATTATCTGTGAGCAAAGGAATCGCAGGGATGACCTCTCCATAATCACTAAAAGCAAGTTCTGGCATCACTGATGAAGGAACATTGTTTGTGAGCAATGGAGACGCAGGCAGCATTTCTCCATAATCACTATAAAGAAGTTCCCTTGGCACAACTGATGAAGGAACATTATTTGTATATAATGCAACAGCAGGGATGACCTCTCTTTGATCACTATCAGGAACTGGCACAGCTGATGAAGTAACATTGTCTGTGAGCAATGGAACTGCAGGGATGACCTCTCTATAATCATCAGGAACTTCCCCTGGCACTGCTGATGAAGGAACATTGTCTGTGAGCAATGGAACTGAAGGGATGACCTCTTTATAATCATAAGTAGGAACTTCCGTTGGCACATCTGACGAAGGAACATTGGTTGTGATCAATGGAACCGCAGGGTTGACCTCTCTATGTTCATAATCAGGAACTTCCCCTGGCACAGCTGATGAAGGAACATTGGTTGTGATCAATGGAACCACAGGGATGACCTCTCTATGATCACTATCAGGAGCTTCGTGCGGCCCAACTGATGAAGGAACATTGGTTGTGATCAATGGAACCACAGGGATGACCTCTCTATGATCACTATCAGGAGCTTCATGCGGCCCACCTGATGAAGGAACATTGGTTGTGATCAATGGAACCACAGGGATGACCTCTCTATGATCACTATCAGGAGCTTCGTGCGGCCCACCTGATGAAGGAACATTGGTTGTGATCAATGGAACCACAGGGATGACCTCTCTATGATCACTATCAGGAGCTTCGTGCGGCCCACCTGATGAAGGAACATTGGTTGTGATCAATGGAACCACAGGGATGACCTCTCTATGAGGGAAAGATGATTTAGAGTTTCATTTTTATACAGTTTACAAATCAACTCAATACAAACTATCCTTCATGATATAACACAAGAATTCTGCAGAATGATATATCCGCTTTGACCGTTACTACAATCATGGGAGAGAAAAAAAATTAAAATATTATATTCATGCAAGAGTTGTCTAACTTGGTTAATGTAGTAGGTTTTTAAACCTTTACTCAATAGATACGCGTTTTCCCACACCAATCACAGAAGGCCTTTGAAAACAGTGCATGAAGAGTTCAGATTGCTTATAACGAGCAATCTGAACACTTCCTGCACTGATTTCCACTCTGTCAGTTAATATAAACATAATTCACCCAATAATTCAAAAGCCTTCGATATTAGAGGTGTCCAAAGGCGTCTATATTAGAGGTGCCCGAAGGCATCTATATGAAGTAAAGGGTTAATGACCAAGAAATATTGTAGGAAGTATTGTGTGAAGTTTCAATCAAATACATTAAAGGGTACCGCATGTCAGAATATAAATGGCCATTTATCGTTAAATAGACACGTAACTAACACAAAAATCAACAAATTTTAATTGAACGAAATTTATCAAGTGAGAAAAACACTATTAAATATCATGATTTCAAGCGTTTCCTATATATCATGGGCGCCGTCATTTTCAAGCTCTTTTATATTGGAGGTATTCGGTGACGTCATAGCTGCACTTCCGTTCTAGTTCTCGCGAAAAATTTATTGTGTCGTTAGTGACTGCTCTCTACTGATACTCTTTTGTATATACACTTATTCACCTAAACAATTGATAGATAGGTATACAGTACATTAGTGAACATCGAAGGAAGACAATTAAACGTGAAAACTATTCTGAATTGAAGGACTTAACCATAAACATTGTTTTCTTCAGCGGAATAAGTGAGTGGAGTAATGCGATATGTTTTGTAGGCAGCGTTGTTTTTAGTTTTCCTAATATGTGATTTCACATTGCCTCAGTGTCAAGCTTCTGGTGACATCACGCGCAAAACGCCTTTATACTTTTGGGTAGGACTTAAGATTGCAGAATGAAGCTTACCAATGCCTTGGCGTACTACTACCCAAGGATACAATTTCTGATGATTTCAGTACGAAGATGACCATATGCGACATACATATAAAGCTCTTACTAATGTGCTAATAACATACAGCTCAGCTGATTACTGAAATTTAATTTGTCATTTTATATACTCTTCCAAAATATTGCGAAATCGATATAGCAAACTTTCACAATCTTATTATTGCAGGCTGTTTAAACAGGTGTGATAATCCAATTAACAATAAAAACAAGAGGTTAATGCCAAAACATAAGGTGTGAAAACAACATGGTATCTAAAAGTTATTATTAAAATACAAATTAAGGCCAATTAATTGTGACAGGCCCGATTAGCTCAGTCAGTTACGTGTCTAACTATCAATCCAGGTGTCTCGAGTTCGAATCCCCACCCGGCGACAGTCTCTGTGATGACTGACATACAACATTGTGTCTCAATATCATTTGTCTCTCACTGCTGATTCCAGTGGAAAAATTATCAGTTACTTGCGGTTGTTGGGTGTGCTCGAGTACTGGTTAAATTTTGAAGGAAACAGTAGTTAGGTTAACTGAACATCTATACAGTAAACATTAGACAGGTTACGTAACAAAACATTTTCCCTTTAATTCCATTCCTTGTCTAATTAGTTTTTTGTTTTTTTTGATAATGTATTGACTGAGTAGCAAACAGTATATACCCTGATAGTACAGCATGAATGTGCAGGCTCGCCTGGATCTACATCAACACTGACGGCAATAATTACTTTTTTAATCAAGCTAAGGGTAATTTTACTATTTTGAAAAATTCAATCATCAATGTCAGGCTACATGATAAGATGTCAGAGTCGTGATTGATGGGTTTCGGGTTTGATCTCTGGTTCATGATCGGTGTGACTGTTTAACAGTTATCATCTTTTTGGGTGAAAACTTCATAAGACATTGCTGTGACATCTCTGTATTATTTCTGTGATACATTCTAAATTTTCTAAATTTCCAATAGTGTGGTCATTGCATCTGCAGCACGTATTTTCGTCAGACAAAAGCATCATTACACAGTTTCCGCAGCTGCTAAAATCTTTCACATGTGTGAACAACTGTGCCAACTCACTATTTCTCTCATCTTCTAATTCATTTAACTCTGTTTCTGAAAATTCTGGGCCACAAGTCCTTCTCCGTTACTAAAATCCATTTTATTATTCTTGCGAGTACTTTTGCCGGTGACTATAATTGCACGTTTCTATATCTGCTGTAGCGTATAAATCAATTATGTTTTAAACTGGAAGTGCAGTTATGACATCTTGCAGGTATCCAATATGGCGACTTCCACCACAAAGCCGATGTGCGAAAATGGACTCGAATTTATGCATAATAATACTATTAATAGAAAGCTGAACTCATAGCTATTCATATTATCCTGTTTTATACACAGGGTTGCGTTCCCCTTTAAGTGATTTTTGAGATATGAACTTCATGGTAGTTGCACACAAAACTTTTCCAGTATTTCAAAGTAAAGCATATTAAAAAAAGAAAATCTAAAAAAATTGATTGATTGATTGATTGAATAATTAGCGTCATTTTTATGCCATCGTGGGCTAACAGATGAACAGTTAACCTGACCACTGTTTCCTGGGATGAACCAGTTCTCGAGCACACCCCATCTCCACAAGTAACTGATAACTTTCCCACTTGAATCAGCGGCGACAGATGAATGATAATGAGACATAATGTCGTTTATCAATCATCACAGAGACTGTTGCTGGGGATTCAAACTCAGGACCCCTGGATTGATAGTCAGACACGTAACCTACTGAGATAATCGGGGCCTGGCTATTTAAAAAAAAAAAATATATATATAATATATATAAACGTATATAATAAAAATTACAAGAAATATCACTTTTAAGTGTCGCATACACCCCCAAATGGTCTGTGAAAAATAACAAATATGTTATAATAGATAGTGCTGTATCCATGAATATCAAGAGTAATGGACTGATGTTTCAGACTAGACATGCAATTTCATGTTTTTTTACATTAAATGACCTTGACCTTTGTGTAACCTTGACATTGACATGTGATGTAATGGTCTGGGTATTTCAACAGTTAAATGCAGGTGAAACATTATCATGACATGTTGATCACTTGTGTCAAGCTATTTTAAAATCCCTAAATGTAAGTTGCAGATCAATTGTTGATCAATTGATAAATTGAGCCAAGTGTTTTTGAAATCCATCCATGTATGATAAAGTTAAAGGACATACTTGAAATCTCAAACAGATTCAAAGTGTTGTACCTTTGAGGTACGGGTCTAGGTCTTACTTACGACACGTCGTCATGACACCTTGATAAATTTGGCGAAGTTAAAGACAAAGTCACAGATCAGACACGCAATATCCAACAAATTGTAAGTGTGACCTTGACCTTTGAGGAAAGGTTCTGGGTGTTACATGTGACACTTAACCCTTTGCTCCATATAGGTTTTACCTTATCAGCTATCACAGGTCAATACAGTTGACCAGTATCTGATAATCAATACCCAATATGTAACTGATAAGACTGCATGCACTATCTCCATGCAGCTTATTGGAAAAATGTTCAAGTTTGACACCTCTGTTAACTCCTTTTTACAGTGTGAAATACTAATTTTATATGTTATGTTATGTTATGTTATGTTATGGTGTATATGTGAAGTTTTTGTAGAATTAATTTCTCTTTCTGGTGATGTAAATTTTTTAAATATAGGACAGTTGTGTAACAAAATATAGGTTTGTGAAGTAAGAAAAAAAAAATTGCAAAAATATATTTATTTATGGTAATATACCATATATATCTATGACTGTTTCATGTAAATAAACAGTGTACAAATTAATAAATAAATTAACATTTATAACAACTCATTTACATTATACAGAATCCAGTAACTGCCCCCCCCCCCCCCCTCCCTATTCATTTTTTAGCTCTACTGGCCAAAGGCCAGAAGTGCTTATGCGATGGCGCGTTGTCTGTCGTCTGTCGTCTGTTAGCAGCACTTTCTCTGAAACCACTGGGCCAATTAAACTGAAACTTCACATGGGTGTTTCTATTGCATAGGAGACTATACAGATGATTTTTTTTTTCGATCTGAAATTCGAGATGGCCGCCATTACTAAAAATAGTCCAAAACTTAAAAAATCTTCTTCTCATGAATGGCCCAACAGATTTTCAAAATGTTTATGTAGTAATGATGACCAACTATAGTTTTGTTAGATTTGTTCAAATGGTGTCCCTAGGGTTAAATATGACTCCGCCCTGAGAGTTCAATTAGGTGACACATGTCATAATATTTTTTTTTTTTTTTTTTTAAAATGGAAATGATTTTGCCTATATGTCCACAGAAGCATTGTTTAGTGAAGTTGGTTCAGATTTGTAAAAATGACTGGGTTCCACTGTCTAAAGGGGTCAGGAGGGGCCCCAAAAGGGTAAAAATTGGGAATTACTAAATTCGTTTTCTTGAGAACCGGTATGTCAGATTTGTTCATATTTTGCATAAATTATCCCTATGTTAAGGGGTTTGATTGCAGATAAGATTTTAGGGGCTAAAATTAATAGAAACCCTGTAAGGGGACTTTTACATAGGGATACTATGGGAAAACAAAAAATTCTCTTTTTCTTTCATCTGTTCTTAAACCACTAGGCCAATTAGACCGAAACTTCACATGGGTGTTTCTATTGCATAGGAGACTATACAAAAGGTAAATTTTTTTTCGATCTGAAATTCAAGATGGCCGTCATTGCTAAAAATAGTCCAAAACTTAAAAAATCTTCTTCTCATGAACGGCCCAACAGATTTTCAAAATGTTTATGTAGTAATGATGACCAACTATAGTTCTGTTAGATTTGTTCAAATGGTGTCCCTAGGGTAAAAAATGACCCTGCCCCGAGAGTTCAATAAAGGGACATGTCAATATAATTTTTTTTTTTTTTTTTTTTTTTAAATGGAAATAATTTTGCCTATATCTTCACTCAAGCATTGTTAGGTAAAGGCGGTTAAGAATGTAAAAATGACTGGGTTCCTATGTCTTAAGGGGTCAGGATGGGCCCCAAAAGGGTACAAATTGGTAATTAGTAAAATTGTTTTCTTAAGAACCGGTATGTCAGATTTGTACATATTTGATATAAATTATCTTTTAAGTGTAGGGGTTTGATTGCAGATAAGAATTTAGGGGATAAGATATATTTTCAAAATGTTTATGTAATAATGATGACCAACTATAGTTTTGTTAGATTTGTTCAAATGTTGTCCCTAGAGTTAAAAATGACCCCGCCCCAATGTTTCTGTTGCATAGTAGAATTTCAAAAATTGCTATGGCCACTATGAGTCAGTAGAGCATCCTCAGGCCCTCTTGGGCCCCTTGTTTAATTATTATTACCACCCCTTTCCTGATTTATATCGGAAAAGTATTTTTCTAGCCTTATACCCCCACCCCGACTTATTTACATTATGCAGAATCCAGAGTTGTAAAACTTTGTTCATAAAAAATAAATTTGAAAACCTGTTTCCAACCAACCACCCACATAAATCCATCCACTCCACTACTAAATTTACAGTTGCAGAGTCAAGATTTAAAAAAATATTACCCCACCACCCCTGGTGTTTCCAACTGATTAGTCTAAATGTTTTATTATTCTTATTTATTTGTTTCTACTGCATTCCAGCAGAAAGTGAGAATAAAAACAAATAGCGAACAATTTGTAACGCGTTTGTTTTGCTTGTTTGAACCAGTTATTTATTGACAAAAATTGATAAATCGTTTCTTATAAAAAGCTTCATAAAACACACCCTCAAATCAGAATAATTGCTCGTCCATTCACGAGTCTGATCCACGTTTCCAGAGAGAGAGCTATCATCAGATGAGTCAATATCAAAGTCAGAAAAATCAGACTCTTCCAAGTCGCTTTCTAAAAGACGTCGAAAATCTTGAATATTTTGATAAAAAAATTCTAATAACACGATCGCAATGAAAATTTTGATGTTCTAAAACGAACTGGCCGATTGTTTTCATTCTCCTGGTATATTCAACTTGATCCTCTGTTCTCAGCGGGGACACTTTTTAATTTTAGTTTAATTGAGATTATGATCAAAGGTTTATTACCGAATTCGCAACTCGGTATATCACTTGCCACGTGTCATATACCACCTTCAAATTCTCCCAACCGACGACAGCTATCAGCTGTAAAAACAAATCAAATCTTCAAAGATGCCGATATTTTTATTTTGATTAGCGATGCATAAAGTAAAAACACGGTTATTTTTAGAAATATGACCTTGTTTCAACTAGATTGTTCCAGATCTCACATACAACTTTCGGGCGTGATCTATGGGAATGCCCTCGTTTCATTGGACGCTATTTATTGCGTAATTATTAATAGTAACCACATGGTTTTTTTTTGGGAATCCACTTCCTGTAGAATTAATGTTTATGTAAAGAAAGGTCGGACATTTGTTTCGAGCATAAATACGCAATAATTTTTAGTTTAAAAACACACTGCAGGGAAATGCGGTATCAGGAAGCAGTCGATAACTGCGGGGGTTTGCGGTATTGAGGCGCACTGGATAGATGCGGTCTTTTGCGGTATTGAGGAGCAAAGGGTTAAACAAAATAATAGAAAAAGTTCAACTTCATTTACTTATTTTCAACTTAACTCCCCCTGCATTCTTATTCAATCGTTTTAGTGGGATTTTGTTTTAAAAGAATGGGAACTGTAGAATTCGTCCCGCGTCGACGCAGCTTTTTGTTAACGTTTTAATGCATGCTAATATTTCAGTTACAACTACTAATGTATAGGTTAGAAATTATATGGTATTTTCTACGACAGTAGCAAATTCCATGTAACTTCTAACCAGCTTAGCTGTTGTTGTATTTTCTCGTTCCTGGGTTCCAGTCATCGTCTTATTGCATAATTTGTATTTATAGAATTAAGCCCTTGAAAGACACTTTGATTGACAGTTTGTTTCAAAATAAATACTTCACGTGCTCCTCGTGAGTTTTCATTAAATTAAATGAATTTAGGGGGCGTGTTCATCATTGAAGTTGAGTGTGAATTTGAGGGATTGCGATATTTGTGTAGTTCAATGCGGCAGCCACAATTATTTTGTAGTTACATGTGGCAGTGAATCGACGTGATCTGATATTATGGACTGGTGTGAAAATCAAAAGAAAGTGTCCGCTTCAGGTAACGTTTTGCTAATCACTTTCATAATATTTCATGAAATTCACAAAACAAAGACGAACTCTGCATGGAGATAAACATATCGGTGCTATTATGTGGAGCACGTGGTCCAGTAGTAGAGCATCAGATCCATGATCGGAGGGTTGTGGGTTCCATCCACCATCATGGTTATGTGGGCACACTCATATTACTGGTTCTGCCAAATGAAATTTTGAGCGTGACTTGTTTCACAGTCGAAGTAAAACAAATAAGTTTAAACTCAACTGACTTTAGTTGTCATGGAAAAGTCATATTAATTGCAAAAAGTGCAATGTCGTATTTTTATCAGTTGAAAAGATGGGGTGTTGAAATTCCTAAAAAAATAACATACGCCGTTACACATTTTGCAAATATATATGAGTTTTGCATTGCCTGTTACATATATAATAGCACTGAAGGTTCATCTTTTTAAAAAGACAGCGTTCGTCATTGTTTTGTATTTTTTCATGAGATGTTTATTTTAAGAAAGTAATCTGCAAACAAATGTTACCAGGGACATTTCCATTGACTTTTAACATAAGGTCACATAGACTCGCCACCATAGTAAAGAAATTATAGCATTGTCTGTATAGCTTCAGAAGACGGTTCAAATTGAACGTTCTGTTTTTCATGGAATGCATCTGAGTTGCTTTTCTTCATGACGAATATTTCTAGGAGAGAAAATTTCCCTCGTAAAATATCAGCAGAAAGAAGCATCTCTTATGTACTAACGAGAAATTTCTGTTTAAGTATATTTACAAGATATTTCTCTTGTCCTGCATACTTCTCTGATTACAACGAGACACTCTCAGAAGAGAAATTGTCTCATCTGGGAGAATCTCGCTTTTACAGACAATACTGAAGAGAAGTTTCTTTTTTGCTTGACAGATTTGAAATATCCATTCTTTTAAACGTCTGCATTTGAACACTTTTTTTCTAGAAGAGAAAATTTCTCTTTTAAAATATTATCGACAAAAAAAATACACATCTCGTCTGAGCGAGAAATATCTTCTTTCCGTATGTTTACGAGATATTTCTATCGTTCTGCATACTTTTTCAGATTACAACAAGACAATCCCAGAAGAGAAATTTTCTCTTCTAGGAGGGCCTCGCTTTTACAGACAATACTGAAGAGAAGTTTCTTTCCTGCTTGACAGATTTTAATTATCCATTCTTTCAAACGCGTGCATTTGAACACTTTTTCTAGAAGAGAAAATGTCTCTTGTAAAATATTATCTGCAGGAAAGAAACATCTGGTATGTTGCTAGCGAGAAATTTCTTCTTTTCATATTCATATGTTTACGAGATATTTCTTTTGTTCTGCATACTTTTTCAGATTACAATGAGACAATCCTAGAAGAGAAATTTTCTCTTCTGGGAAGATCTCGCTTTTACATATTATACTAAAGAGACGTTTCCTTTCTACTTGACTGTTTTGAAAGATTCATTCTTTCAAACGCGTGCATTTGGACACAATTTATAGAAGAGAAAATTTCTCTTGTAAAATATTTCATTACAACAGCGTATTTCTTAAAAATATGTCACTTTATTGGTCTCATTCGTACTTTTTAAGTCCAATTCAGCTCATCTGTAGGGGTAAAACACACTTTTGGATTTTCTCTTTTTATTTTGCATAACTTCAAGCAATTTAATTGTTTGGGCCTAAAAACATTTCGAGGGCTCAGCGCAAAACTATTGTAACTCCGTTTTTTTCCAAAAATCGTTTTTTTGCATAAATTACTATAGTTTTACAATGTGCATCTTGTGTTAAAATTTGGTCCTGATATTTTAAATAATATTAAAGATATTCACTTTTGGTGAAAATATTGTATCTCAAATACACTAATTCTTTAGCGCAAAACTATTGTAGCTTGAGTTACAATAGTTTTGCACCAAATAATATCTTGGAAACCTTTATTCATATTGGTGTAAAACTATTGTAACTTGAATTCAAATTTTATTAAACCCAGTTATCATCTATACCCACACTTTTATTTAGTCCAAAAATATTGCAATACAAGTATCAAATGATAGTTCAGGAAAATCTTTCAAGATTTTGAAGAAATACAGGTATAGAGACTTTTTTTTTTTCTTTTCTTTTTTTTTTTTTTACTAAATCTTTGAAAAACATTTTACTTTGATAAAAAAAGTAATTTTAGTTAGATAAGTATGTTAAATGTTTATTGATTTGGACATTAGTGACAATAAAATGGATGATTAATATAGATATTGTGCTATAAAAGAACCATTTGTTGATATTTTGTTAAAAAATCTGATTATCAAAATTTGCAGTGAATTTTTTGGTTTGCATTTTTTTTTAATAAAAAGGCCGTCCGATCTAACAATAACAATCAACACACTTTTAATTTATACCAATTATAACTTAACTTAACCAATATATCCCTTTTGAATACTTCCAGAATGAGATATTGTTCTAATTACCTGGTACACTCAGTATTATTCTTTTTAATATATCAGTACTAGAAATCGACATTATTTTTTTTTTTTAAAATGGCTGTTCAAGAACCAAAACAATATATTTTAGATATCGATAAACCTTGGTTTCTCAGAGTTAACTTTTAATTATACCAATTGAATAAATTAGCACAATTTGAGTAGTGGGTTGGTATGGGGTATGGTGGATATAGAGTGTACAGTGGATAGTTGAGATGGTAAAGTGGATCAAGAGGGTATAGCAGCTGCTGGTAGTTTAGTTGGGATGGTGGGTGTAGAGGGTACAGCTGCTGGTAGTGTAGTTGGTGAGATGGATCAGGAGGGTACATCAGGGTGTTGTATTTAGTATGGTGGGTGTAGAGGGTACAGCTGGTACTGTAGTTGGTATGGTGGGTGTAGAGGGTACAGCTGGTACTGTAGTTGGTATTGTGGGTGTAGAAGGTACATCTGGTAACATAGGGTGTAAAATGGATGTAGAGGGTACATCTGGTACTATAGTTGGTAGTGTGGGTGTATAGGGTACATGTGGTGGCATAGTTGGTATGTTGGGTGTGGATGGTACAACTGTAACATAGTTGGTATGGTGGGTGTGGAGGATACAGCTGGTAGTGTAGTTGGTACGGTGGGTGCAGAGTGTACAGCTGGTAATGTAGTTGATATGGTGGGTGTAGAGGGTATGGCTGGTAGTATAGTTGGTATAGTGGGTGTGTAAGGTACAACTGGTAGCATAGTTGGTATGGTGGGTGTTGATGGTACAGCTGGTAGTGTAGTTGGTATGGTGGGTGTAGAGGGTATGGCTGGTAGTGTAGTTGGTATAGTGAGTGTGTATGGTACAACTGGGAGCATAGTTGGTATGGTGAGTGTTGAGGGTACAGCTGGAAGTGTAGTTGGTATGGTTGGTGAAGAGGGTATGACATGTAACATAGTTGGTATGGTGGGTGTTGAGGGTACAGCTGGTAGCGTAGTTGGTATGATGGGTGTAGAGGGTATGGCTCATAGCATAGTTAGTATAGTAGGTGTTGAGGGTATGACATGTAACATAGTTGGTATGGTGGGTGTTGAGGGTACAGCTGGTAATGTAGTTGGTATTGTGGGTGTTGAGGGTACAGCTGGTAGTGTAGTTGGTATGGTAGGTAAAGAGAGTACAACTGGTAGTGTAGATGGTATCATGGGTGTAGATAGTACAGCTGGTAGTGTAGTCAATATGGTGGGTGTAGAGGGTACAGCTGGTAGCTTTGTTGGTATAGTGGGTGTAGAGGTTACAGTAGGTAGTATAGTTGGTATGGTGGTTGTAAAGGGTACAGCTGGTAGCGTGGTTGGTGTTGTGAGTGTAGATGGTACAGCTGCTAGTCCAGTTGGTATTGTGAATAAAGCGGGTACAGCTGGTAGTGTAGCTGGTATTGTGGATGAAGCGGTTACAGCTGGTAGTGTAGTTGGTATGGTGGGTGTAGAGGGTATGGCTCATAGCATAGATGGTATAGGCAGAGATGCCAACTCCTCCGATTTTGGCGTAGTGAATCCGATTTTTGTACGAAAAATCCGCTCTCCGATTTTCCATGAATTGTCTCCGATTTTTAAAAAAAAATGGTCCGGGATAAATTTCAAGGGTAAAACAAATAATCAGCACCGTTTACACTGACACTGGTTTTGATGTTCGGACATTTCTGTACGCGCTACGTCACTTCTAGAAGCGCTATTAATTAGGTTATCCGGAAAATACCTGAGTATTTACAAAAACAATATCGGATGATTCAGAAAGGCCGATCAACAACCTTCAAAATCCAATATGGCGGATGCAACACCACCAAAGAAAAAAAAGTATGAACATAAACAAACATTTATTAAAAGTTACACCGATGCATATCCTTGCTTTTCGACATTGAAGATGGGGGTGCATTATTGCATTCTGCAAGGTCTGCAATGCAGAAATTATGTTATCTCACGGTGGGATGGGTGATTTGAAAAAAAACATTGCTACAAAACAGCACATCACCCGCTCAACTTGTCAGTCGTCGTCAAGGAAAATATCGACATTGGTTGCGACAACTCAACTAATGGATGAGTCGGTAATTAAATCCCAATAAAGCTTAATTTGAATGTTCAATAAAGCCTCGCTTTTCATCAGTTTGTCAGCTTTTTTTAATTTATTCTATAAAACTCGATCACTCAATTCTCTTCTTCATCAGGTATTATGAAATATTTCTTAATAAATACATGACTTTTTATCACTGAAAAGTGCTGAAATGCCATCTCAGAGCATATACAACTTGAAAAAAATTCTGGGGGAGGACCCCAAGACCCCCCACAAAAACCTCGCTTTCGACCACACTCCTATTTTCGGTATTTAAGGGTTGGCATCTCTGTATAGTAGGTGTAAAGTATAGGACTGGTGTGTGTTGAGGGTACAGCTGTAGTGTAGTTGGTATGGTGGGTGTTGAGGGTACAGCTGGTAGTATAGTTGGTATGATGGGTGTAGAGGGTACAGCTGGTACTACGTTTAGTATAGTGAGTACAGAGGGTAGATTAGTAGCATAGTTGGTATGGTGGGTGAAGAAGGTACAGCTGGTAGTGTAGTTGGTATTGTGAGTATGGAGGGTATAACTGGTAGTGTAGTTTGTATTCTGGGTGTGGAGGATACAGCTGGTAGTATAGTTGGTATTGTGAGTATGGAGGGTATAGCTGATAGTGTAGTTTGTATTCTGGGTGTGGAGGGTACAGCTGGTAATGAAGGTGGTAATGGGAGTATAAAGGGTACAGCTGGTAGTGTAGTTGGTATTATGAGTATGGAGGGTATAGCTGGTAGTGTAGTTTGTATTCTTGGTGTGGAGGGTACATCTGGTAGTGTAGTTGTTAATGGGAGTATAAAGGGTATAGCTTGTAGGGTAGTTGGTATTGTGAGTATGGAGGGTACAGCTGGTAGTGCAGTTGGTAATGTGAGTATAAAGGGTACAGCTAGTATAAAGGGTACAGCTGGTAGCATAGTTGGTATGGTGGGTATTGATATTAAAGCTAGTAGTGTAGTTAAAGGGAACAATGAGTGATTATGATGGTTGATATGGTATAGTGGATGTAGTAAGCACAGTGAGTAGTTATATTGGTATGGTGGATGCAGAGTGGACATTGAGTAGTGGTGTTGGTATAATGAATGTAATGGTTGCAATGGGTAGTGATATTGATATTAAGTGGGTAGTGAGTAGTGGAATTAGTAAAGCATTATAGAGGATGAAGAAGGAACAGTGAAGAGTTGAAATGGTATGGTGGATGTAGTGTCCATGAAACAGATGGTATTGATGTTGGTATGGTGAACACAGTGGGTAAAGTGGGTAGTGATGTTGATAAAATGTGGATTGTGAGTAAAGTAGTTGGTATGGTGGATGTTTAGGGCACAGTGGGTAGTGCTCTTGGTATTGCTGATGTAGAACGTACAGTATGTAGTTGAGTGAGTGGTGGGTGCAGAGGGTACAGTAAGTAATCGGGTTCTGGTTGGTATTATAGATAATGGTTGGTAGAGAGAATACAGTACCTATATAATCGAGTAATGTAGAGTGAGCATTGGAGTTCATATAGTGAATGTAGATGTTACAGTGGATAATGTTACTGGATTGGTGGTTGTAATGGTTCAGTACACTCGGGTCCCGTTATAACGCGGATATTGGGGTCCACAAAACGAAACCGCGTTATAAGCGGACCGCGTTATAGCGATAATTACCTCGAAAAAAATCGATGTCGGTTTTTCACACCTATCGTGCTGTCCTACTGTGAATGGTATTGTTTGCATTGTAATATGATACAACACGTATTTAGTTACAACAGATACACTTAGATATGTATGAAATTAATACAAAAAAGAAAAGAAAGAAAAACGTTTTCGTGTTTTGATTATACTAAAATTGGCAGCCATTTCCGTTTAACCCGGAAGGAGAAAAAACGGTGTCTTTATAAAAAAATCGCCCATCAATTTAAACTCAACGCTGTTAGTATAAAAATATTAAAAATATAAATCTGAAGTATTAACAACAATTAAATAATAAAAATAAGTTTGTGTTTACGATCCGATAAGATACCCGCGATATATTAATACCTGTCAACCGCTTCGTTGCTTGATCACGTGATCACTCGATAATAACAAAGTTTGCATATGGCTTCCGTGTTTGGCACGTGTCAGCATTTATTGAAGCATTCGGGATTATTACAAACTGTTAATTGTCAATGCTGGCATGAATCAATCCCTTAAACAATCCTTTAAACCACCATGAGGTAATGGTTATAACAGTTTGTTATAATCAAGGCTAATTGGTGAGTAAAAGATGAGCGATTATCAAATCAAAACATGGCGACGATCTATTGTTTGGTTGTCATTTGGTCATTCGCGCATATTTTGAAGTTTTGTATCACGACCTTTCCCCCCCCCGCCGAAAAATTGGGAGCCAAGCAAAAACCGCATTATAACGGAATTCGCGTTATATCGGACTGCGTTATAACGGGACCGCAGTGTAGTTAATTAGGTCAGTATGATGGATGTAGTGGATGCAATGGGTATTGGGGTTGGTATGGTAGATGTTGAAGCTGGTACAGTCACTGTGGATTGTTGAGTTGGTATGGTGATGGAGTCGATACATGTAATGAATGTAAAGGATCAGTGTCTTATGGATTTGGTTTTGCACATGTTGAGGATGTAGTTGAAAATGGTGCTAGTATACTAGATGTACAGTGTAGAGTTGATGATGTTGGTATGGTGGTTGTATAGGGTAGAGTGGGTATAATGATGTTAGTTTGATGCGTGTAAAGGGTACAGTACCATGGTGGTGGAGTTGAAAAATGTATGAAGACTAAAAGGTGTTTAATTAATTTGGTATGATCGATTTTGAAGGTGCAGTTTGAATTGGAGTTAGTATGACGAATGTAGATGGTACAGTTTTGGTGATGTTGGTATAGTGGGCCCATGGGGCTCAGTACCCACTTACCGCTTGTTTTAATTTAAACCACTTTTTCCAAATTTTTAACTAAATAAAACACAGGTATCTTTTTGTCTATTTGTCTTAAAATGAGGTTTAACCAAAACAATCATGTAGTATGCAATTTGATCTCAACTGCCTATTGCACCCCAGGTAAAAATTCGTCAATAAATTTATAAGACTGAAAATTTTTTTTTTTTTTTTTTTTTTTTGAATGGGGTTTAACGCCATTTTCAACACATTTCAGGTTATATATGGCATATCCAGTTTTACTGGTGGAGGAAGACCTCAGACTGAGTCAGACTGAGTAGAACCACCGTCCTTCCGCAAGTAACTGGAAACTTTCTCACATAAAGTTTTTGGAGCGAGCGGGACTCTTATAAGACTGAAAACAACAGTTATCTAGAAACTATCAAAATTATTGTATTTATAGGCTAAAACATAAATAATACAGCTTAATATACTTTTTTATATGTTTTTCTTTATTTCGAATACTTCTTATATGTTTGTGTTACCTTTAATAGAATTAAAATTAGTTTTGGATTAATAACAACATAATTTTAAACAGTTTTATATTGAGTTACAATATTTTTAAACTTAGAAATTAATTATTTATCTCATAAAACTTGGTGCAAAACTATTGTAACTTGAGTTACAATAGTTTTGCACCAAATATAAATTCAGTTTTATTGAATTTTCAACGCAACACTATTGTAACTCAAACTTTTACAAATAAATCAAGTTATATTAAAGCTTTAATTGATAACACTTGTTAATATTGTAAGTAATGCAGTTTTCATTTGAATTTTGAAAAATATTAGCAAAAATGTCTAAAGAACAGTTTTTTCCTCCTCCTGAACAATTTGCAAAAACCTAGTTACAATGGTTTTGCGCCAAGCCCTCGATTTTGTGCACCCGAAAAAACAATTCACATTTTTGACTTCTCAAAAAAGTGTTAGCTCAATTGTAACAAAATATTGTTTGCAGCTTTAGTACCTACGGGTGAATCAAAATTGTGAATTGCATGGTCCCCACCCCTCTGGGACCTAGGGGGTGGAGCTAAAACTGTCAAATTCGAGGTAAACATTAAAAATATTCTTCTTACTTCTTACTAAAACAAATGGTGAGCATGATTATGGACACATATGGGACACTAATAAAAATTGTGATTTGCATGTCTCTGGGTCTCAGGGTCTGGCCCTGCTGGTGGGGCATAAAAAATTAAAGGTAACCTTTAAAAATCTTCTTATTAGAGGAAGCACTCATAAAAAATTGTGAGCATGACGCCTATGGGTCGACCACGTCTTAAATATTTCCTACTGATCATGTCTACGTGACCTTTCACAGTTAGAAAGTTTTAACCATGGATAGAGTAGAGAAACACAGGGCCTATACGGCTGGCTTTAAATTAAAAGTTACTAAAGTTGCTGAGGGAAAAAGCAATCACTTTGCTGCCAAAGTTTTTGTGGTAGATAGAAAACGTGTCTGAGAATGGAGGACATCTAAAGACAAAATTGAATTGATGTCAAAAAATGCGAAACGTTTCGATGGGGCTGGTCGGCCATTGAAATATGCGGACATTGAACAGCAGGTTTTGCAATGGTTTGCTATAAGGCACGAGACGGGCGTTAGAGTTACTGGCAAAGCACTAAAGTTTGAAGCTTAATGTCTGCATAAGGTGAATGGAAGACAGTCTTTCAAAGCATCCAGTGGATGGTGTGGACAATTTTTTACGCTACGTAATAAAAATGCGTCGTTTGCGGGAATACAGTGAAATGCACATTGAGAATATGGACGAAACACCTGTCTACCTAGAAATGCCGGGAAAAAGCATGTACGATTTGAAGGGTCAGCAAGAGGTAAGCTTGACTTCTACCAGCCAAGAGAAAAATTGACTGTTACCCTTGGTGCCTATGCCGACAGTACCAAGTTGGCACCTCTCGTTCATTTGCCAGGGGTTAGACCGCTACCAAAAAATGATGTGCCTAGTGGAGTTATCGTCTACATGTGCGGCATGGGACAGAAGTCCTGGGCTAATGAAGATAGCATTTTATTCTGGCTCAATAAACTTTGGGGAAGGAACAATAAGCATCGTCGGATGGTAGTTTGGGAGGATTTCACGCTCATCTCACTCCCAAAGTGAAAGAACATGTCCAGAAGATTTGCAACACAGACATGAGTGTCATACTAGGGGGTTGAACATCGAAACTTCAGCCTGCAGATGTTTCTTGGAACAAACCATTTTAAAGTTTAACTGAGAGAGCTTTATGACAAGTGGCACTTTGAAGGACTTGTGGAAAAAAACGCCAAAGAAAATCGTAAACCACCACAAAAACGGCTCGTTCTGCAGTGGCTGAAGGAAGCATGGGCAGCTATAACGCCAGTAATAATCGGAAAGTTGTTCAAAAAATGTGGGATTACATCAGCGTTTGATGTGTCTGAGGATCACCTTTTTCAGCTAACACAGTCTGATGATGAGGAGTTTGACAGCTTTTCCGAGGATGATCTGAATATTTCTGAGGAGGTTCTTGTGAACGTCAGCTCTGAACTGAACTCATTTTGCGTGAATCATCTGCTGATGAAGTGAAGAGTGGCGATGACGAGACGGATTATGACAGTCCTGGACATTGATTCTTATACTTTGACAACAGTGTACAGAACTAAAATATATGTTTAGTGTTCAATTTGTATTACTAATACCCGGTATACGATTTTTATGTGAGTTTGTGCGTTTTAAGTATTTGGAATAAAGGAATTCTCATTAAGAAATAGGTTTTATTTTTTAATTTTCCAGAAAAAAAAAGGAGGGGGGAGGCGTTTATTAGAGTGGGGGCGTTAATTAGGAAATATACAGTATAATGTTCAAGTCCTGTGATGTAAAAACAGATAAAACATTGCAAACCATTGTCAGTAATCTCTTATTATTATCATTATCATTTTTATTATTAATATCATCATAATTAGTACTAAAATAATCATTATTATCAAATATTATTATCATTATTATTATTATTATTATTATTAACAACATGTAAATTGCATTTCATTAACTTTTTACAATTTCACATCTATTTGTACATCAGTAGGCAGAATTACTTCTATAACTGACTATTTGAATGTAATCAGTTTCAATTCCCTCGCCTATTTCACTTTCAGACAAAGAGTAGCTATACATAGGGTCAGTTGTTGACAATGTCACTTTCAACATTTACAAATTTGCACCATCTGACATTTCAAGGTCAACACACATCAGCTGTTTAACAGTGTATATTTCATCATATTTAGATATATTCAAGGTTCATTACTTGTTCAACAGTTTGAACTGTGAAAATGCCTCACTTCAAAGATAATGCTAGAATCTTAATGTGGAGAATTAGGCAAAAGTTGGTGGCAACTGAGGAGGGCAGCTGTTGGATGTGGCGGCCTGTCCATGCCACAGTCGGGTCAAGGACATTATATGGCTCACTCAAGGTACAGCTAACTGACGGAAAGACGAGGAAGATGTCGGCATCCAGGATTATTGCCCTATTAAATTTTCATTGGCTGGACGTTGACACACGACTGGTGGCCAGTCATTTGTGTGGAAATAGTTTTTGCTGTAATCCACAACATATTGTCATGGAAACACAAAAAATCAACAACAACAGGCGCTTATGCAAAATTGGAAAATCATGTTGTAAAACCCATTTACCATTTTGCATACAGCAAGATTAATTGCCTCCCTTGTATGACATTGGAACATTTCATGATTTCCTGCTATGTTTTGATGACATGTGTAGTGATACACTACAACAAATGGGCAGAATTGTCAAATGATGAAAAGATGCCATCAAACCATTGATACTGTGAAAAAGCAACCTGGTCAACCACATGTATTTTTTCTGTATAATTAGACCAACAGAGGAAACAGTGCACTTCTAGAACCATTGGCTGTGTTCAATGCATCTCTATAATTTATGTAGAACAGTACAAATTCATTGTTGTGTTAGATGTTCAAGAACCTGATCAATTTTGATAGACGCTGGGAGGAAACTGCATCGTTGTGATTCAGATTTACTTTCTTTTTCAAAATATGGCGCTACAGGAAATACTGTATTTGAAATTGAAGCTAAAACAGTTTAACAAATAGGGCGACTGAACAGCTGAAAAACTGTCAAAGAATGTTGGAATTAGGATTTTTTCAATTCAGTGGAAGGAACAAAAAGTGAGATCATCTATTTAACTAAAAAAGAACATGTGTGTAAATATGCTTATTAAACTAAAAAAACATGAACATGTGTGCAAATATGCTTATTAAACTAAAAAAGAAATGAACATGTGTGTAAATATGCTTATTAATCTGAAAAAGAAATGAACGTGTGTAAATATGCATATTAAACTGAAAAAGAAATGAACGTGTGTGTAAATATGCTTATTAAACTGAAAAATAAATGAACATATGTGTAAATATGCGTATTTAACTGAAAAAGAAATGAACATGTGTGTAAATATGCATATTTAACTGAAAAAGAAATGAACATGTATGTAAATACGCTTATAAAACTGAAAAATAAATGAACATGTGTGTAAATATGCATATTTAACTGAAAAAGAAATGAACATGTGTGTAAATATGCTTATAAAACTGAAAAATAAATGAACATGTGTGTAAATATGCTTATTAAACTGAAAAAGAAATGAACATGTGTGTAAATATGCTTATTAAACTGAAAAAGAAATGAACTTGTTTGTAAATATGCTTATTAAACTGAAAAAGATATGAACATGTGTGTAAATATGCATTAAAACTGAAAAATAAATGAACATGTGTGTAAATATGCTTATTAAACTGAAAAATAAATGAACGTGTTTGTAAATATGCTTATTTAACTGAAAAAGAAATGAACATGTGTGTAAATATGCATATTTAACTGAAAAAGAAATGAACATGTGTGTAAATATGCTTAAAAAAAGAAATGAACATGTGTGTTAATATGCTTATTAAACTGAGAGAAATGAACATGATTGTGTGAAAATATGCTTATTAAACTGAAGAAAAAAAATGAACATGTGTGTATATATGCTTTGCTGCATCCCATGATAAGACTTGATTTTAACCATCTCTCTCAAAATCCGAACTCAAAGAACAGAAGTTCAGATTCAAAAACACTTAAAATTTAAGTTACCAAAATCATGTTCAGAACATTCACTGCATCCAGATTTTATAATTCATGTAAGTTTGAAAAGTTTTTTTTAATGCCCCCCCACCCCTGCCCTAACCTCCCCACAAAAATAATTTTTGGGATGGCATATAGTTGTCACAGTGTCCATCTGTTCATCCAATATTTTGTGTCCTGCCTGTAATATTGTCATACGTAGATGGATTTTATTAGTACTTGCTACAAATAATCAACAAAACATGATGATGTGTCGCGCGTAAAATGACACTTGTACCTCAAAAGTCAAAGTCACACACTAAGTTTGTTTGAAAACAATTTGAGTCTATGTGAGATTTCGTGTTCGTCTCATTCACTTAAGAGTCGGACAGCATGATAGGTGTGAATAATCGTCATCTAATCTATAACGCAGTCTACGCAAAGTGCGTTTTCATTTTGTGGACACCAAGATCGCGTTATTATAACAGGATCTGAGTGTATATTGAAAAGGGGGCATGGTAAGTGTCGGTGATATGCAAATTATTGTTGAGTACTTACAAACATTAACAGTTGTTTGTTTTAGATATCAAAACAGTCAAATATATACTTCCATTAGAAAACAGCATTATTTGTAGAAAAAATTATCCATATATGATCATGAATTTAGACACTGAAGTTATGTAATGTTGCATATTCAATAAACTAAATATGTACTCAAATATATAAATCATAGGGACAATGCAATGATATTTTTAAAGTATTTCTTCTTCTAAATCTATTTTTATTAAGGTACAATAACTAATATTTTTGAACAGTTCATCGAGTTTTCTGAAATTGATTTATGCATGTGCGACTGCCATCTTATTTTGGTGCATGAATTCGAAAACAGTTGTGCTATGAATCCAAAGGGTGTATTTTTATACTAAGAAATGGTAGAAGTTTGTTGTACTGTACAAGGATCAATCACATAATTGTCATGATAATTTTTACTTTCCAAGGTCTCACTTAGGAATTGCCTCCCATACATGGCGCTAGCGAGATTCTTACAGCCAAAAAAGAAACTTTACATTAGTTTTGGTGAAAATGAATGAAATTGTCATATTTCTTTGTGCATATGAGAACATTGGAATATTGTCATGGTATCTGCCAAAGTTGGATAACATTTTATTCTGGTACTGTTTCATGAAGCTATGATTATAACACTTTAAAGATGCATTGTAATACACTGCAACAAATTGGCAGAATTGTCATAAATAAAGAAGTGCCATCAAATCATCACAATTATGAAAAAGCAACTTGGTCAACCCCATATCTTTTTCCACAAATTGGATCAACAGAGGACTATCCACGGGAACAGTAACCTTTAGATCCATTGGTAATCCGTTGTTCCAGAAGTGCATTTATCTATATATATGTAATATAGTACAAAATTAATTGTTATATGAGACATTCAATACAGTCCTAACAACATCTACTTTAGATAAAATCAATGTGCTGCTTGCTTCATGGTTAACTTAATGGTCACACACCTGGTGGTTAACCTAACAATGCTCAATAAAGTGACACGTTACATTGGTGAAACACTCAAATACACTCAACATTGACTACTGATTATACACTCAAAACAGCCTACTCATGATACACCAAACATTGCTTACTGGTGATACACTCAACATTGCCTACTGGTGACACACTCAAAATTGCATTCTGGTGATACACGCAGTATTGCCTACTGGTGATTCACTGAACATTGCCTACTGGTGATATACCCAACATTGCTTACTGGTGATGCACACAATATGGCCTTCTGGTGATACACTGATCATTGCATTCTGGTGATACACACAGTATTGTTTACTGGTGATTCACTGAACATTGCCTATTGGTGATACACTCAACATTGCCTACTGGTGACACACTCAACATTGCCTACTGGTGATACATGCAACATTACCTACTGGTGATACACTGTACAGTGCCTACTGGTGATACACCCAACATTGCCTTCTGGTGATACACACAGTATTGCTTACTGGTGATTCACTGAACATTGCCTACTGGTCATTCACTCAAGATTGCCTACTGGTGACACACTCAACATTGCCTACTGGTGATACATGCAACATTACGTACTGGTGATACACTGAACAGTGCCTACTGGTGATACACCCAACATTGCCTTCTGGTGATAAACACAGTATTGCTTACTGGTGATTCACTGAACATTGCCTACTGGTCATTCACTCAACATTGCCTACTGGTGATACACGCAACATTGCCTGCTGGTGATATACCGTATATTCCCTAATTAACGCCCCTGGGGGCATTACATTTTACAAGGTGGGGGCGTTTATAAAAGATAAAAAAAGCAAATTTAACAACAGTTAAAAATACAATAAAAACAATAAAGCAATGGAAAAAACCTTAAATCCGGTTTAAATCTCCGAAAAAATGGTTCAGAATTATTTGAGAGTGAATGAAATAAAAAATGAATAATGAAAAAAAGCTGAAAATCTGTATGAAATTACTAGTCTGCGAACTGGAATATCCGAAATTATGGTCAGTGTACTCTTCACTTTAAATCACTTGGACGCTTGCTCTTATCAATGTGGAACAATGAGCTTTCAGCGTACACAGACTAACCGCATTTTCCAACGTTTTGTAATGTTTTAATCGGCAGACAGTAGTTTTACTAGTAATAAACAGCAAATATGGGGAGTATTTGTTCAACCAAAAGTGGTTAAGTGGTCACCCAAGATATAAACAATGGGTTAAAGAGTTCAAAGTTAATAAACACTCCGCTAATTGTTGTCTGTGTAACAAAATAATCGATCAGGGAAAGATGGGCGAATACGCACTCAAATCGCATATACGTTGTTTGTTTTTTTTTATTTTCCAGAAAAATAGGTGGGGGGCGTTTATTAGAGTGGGGGCGTTTATAAGGGAATATACGGTATGCAATATTACCTACTGGTGATACACTGAACATTGCCTACTGGTGACATACTGTGACCCAACATTGCCTACTGGTGATACAAGCAACACTGCCTACTGGTGATACACCCTACATTGCCTACTGGTGATACACCCAACATTGCCTAATGGTGATACATGGAACACTGCCTACTGGTGATACACCCTACATTGCCTACTGGTGATACACCCAACATTACCTTCTGGTGATATATCCAACATTGCCTACAGGTGATACACGCAACATTGTCTACTGGTGATACACTGAATATTGCCTACTGGCGACACACTGAACATTGCCTACTGGTGATACACAACAATGCCTACTGGTGATACATCCTACATTGCCTACTGGTGATACTCTGAACATTGCCTACTGGTGACAAACTCAACATTGCCTACTGGTGATACACCCTACATTGTCTACTGGTGATACACGCAACATTGCCTTCTTGTGATACATCCAATATTGCCTAGTTGTGATACATGCAACATTGCCTACTGGTGAAACACCCACATTGCCTACTGCTGACACACGCAACATTGCCTACTGGTGACACACTGAACATTACCTGCTGGTGACACACTGAACATTGCCTACTGGCAATACATCCAACATTGCATACTGGCGATACACCTAACATTGCCTACATGGATACACCCAACATTGCCACTGATGATATACCCAACGTTGCCTACTTGTGACTCACTTATCATTGCTTACTGGTGACACATGCAACATTGCCTATGATGATACATGCAACATTGCCTAATGGTGATACACACAACATTGCCTAATGGTGATACACCCAATGTTGCTTATTTGTGATACACCCAACATTGCCTACTGGTGATACACGCAACATTGCCTACTGGTGATACACCCAACATTGCCTAATGGTGATATACCCAATGTTGCCTACTGGTGATACACGCAACATTGCCTACTGGTGATTTACCCAACATACACCCAACATTGCCTAATGGTGATATACCCAATGTTGCCTACTGGTGATACACGCAACATTGCCTACTGGTGATATACCCAACATTGCCTACTGGTGATACATGCAACATTGCCTACTGGTGATGCATGCAACATTGCCTACTTGTGATACACACAACATTGCCTACTGGTGATATACCCAACATTGCCTACTGGTGATACACCCAACATTGCCTATGATGATACATGCAACATTGCCTAATGGTGATACACACAATATGCCTAATGGTGATACACCCAATGTTGCTTACTGGTGATACACCCAACATTGCCTACTGGTGATACACGCAACATTGCCTACTGGTGATACACCCAACATTGCCTAATGGTGATACACTCAAAATTGCCTACTGGTGATACACCCAACATTGCCTAATGGTGATATACCCAATGTTGCCTACTGGTGATACACGCAACGTTGCCTACTGGTGATATACCCAACATTGCCTACTGGTGATATACCCAACGTTGCCTACTGGTGATACACACAACATTGCCTATGATGATACATGCAACATTGCCTAATGGTGATACACACAACATTGCCTACTGGTGATACACCCAACATTGCCTATGATGATACATGCAACATTGCCTAATGGTGATACACACAACGTTGCCTACTGGTGATACACCCAACATTGCCTCCTGGTGATACACTCAAAATTGCCTACTGGTGATACACGCAACATTGCCTACTGGTGATATACCCAATGTTGCCTACTGGTGATACATGCAACATTGCCTACTGGTGATACACCCTACATTGCCCACTGGTGATATATATTTTCAGTGTTGGTCTACTGATGATAAAACTAACACTGCCAACTGGTGAAGACACATTCTTCACTGTTAACATTTTACTAGTGAAACACTAGACTCAAAACATGTGTTATTATCAGGTTCTATATAACTGCTTATTCAAAAAAAAATTCTGATTGTTGATTGTTTTTGTCATTCCCAATGTTGTTTTTGTGTAGTCTTTGTCATTCATGAGCTAGATATGAAACATTTTATGCAGAGACAGGCATTTACTGTATGGGCAAACTGAACTGTTACATGCACAGGTATTTTCCGTTTGGGCAAACTGAACTATTACATGCAGAGACAGGCATACATTTACCATATGAGCAAACTAAACAGTTACATGCAGAGACAGACATTTACCATATGGGCAAACTGAACTATTACATGCAGAGACAGATATTTACCCTATGGGAAAACTGAACTATTACATGCAGAGACAGGCATTCATTTACCCTATGTTCAAATTGAACTATTACATGCAGAGACAGACATTTACCTTATGGGCAAACTGAACTATTACATGCAGAGACAGGCATTCATTTACCATATGAGCAAACTGAACTATTACATGCAGAGACAGACATTTATCCTATGGGCAAACTGAACTATTACATGCAGAGACAGGCATTCGTTTACCATATGGGCAAACTGAACTATATGGGCAAACTGAATTATTACATGCAGAGACAGACATTTATCCTATGGGCAAACTGAACTATTACATGCAGAGACAGGCATTCGTTTACCATATGGGCAAACTGAACTATTACATGCAGAGACAGACATTTACCCTATGGGCAAACTGAACTATTACATGCAGAGACAGACATTTACCCTATGGGCAAACTGAACTATTACATGCAGAGACAGGCATTCATTTACCATATGGGCAAACTGAACTATTACATGCAGAGACAGACATTTATCCTATGGGCAAACTGAACTATTACATGCAGAGACAGGCATTCGTTTACCATATGGGCAAACTGAACTATTACATGCAGAGACAGGCATTCGTTTACCATATGGGCAAACTGAACTATTACATGCAGAGACAGGCATTCGTTTACCATATGGGCAAACTGAACTATTACATGCAGAGACAGACATTTACCCTATGGGCAAACTGAACTATTACATGCAGAGACAGGCATTCATTTACGGTATGGGCCAACTGAACTATTACATGCTAACCCTATGGGCAAACTGAATTATTACATGCAGAGACAGACATTTACCCTATGGGCAAACTGAACTATTACATGCAGAGACAGGCATTCATTTACGGTATGGGCCAACTGAACTATTACATGCTAATCATATGGGCAAACTGAACTATTACATGCAGAGACAGGCATTCGTTTACCATATGGGCAAACTGAACTATTACATGCAGAGACAGACATTTACCCTATGGGCAAACTGAACTATTACATGCAGAGACAGACATTTACCCTATGGGCAAACTGAACTATTACATGCAGAGACAGGCATTCATTTACCATATGGGCAAACTGAACTATTACATGCAGAGACAGACATTTATCCTATGGGCAAACTGAACTATTACATGCAGAGACAGGCATTCGTTTACCATATGGGCAAACTGAACTATTACATGCAGAGACAGGCATTCGTTTACCATATGGGCAAACTGAACTATTACATGCAGAGACAGACATTTACCCTATGGGCAAACTGAACTATTACATGCAGAGACAGGCATTCATTTACGGTATGGGCCAACTAAACTATTACATGCTAACCCTATGGGCAAACTGAATTATTACATGCTAACAATATCATGGGTGAATATTAAAACTTGGAGTGGATCATCCAATGGTGGAGTTGGTCTAAGGCGTCGTCTCAAAATCACTTACCTAGCAACACTTAGGTCATAGGTTCGAGTCTCGCTCTTTCCAAAAACTTCATGTGGGAAAGTTTGCCTCAGGAATGAAGATGATATTACTCAATCTGAGGTCTTCCTCCACCAGTAAAACTGGATATGCCATATATAACCTGAAATTTGTTGAAAAAAATAAAAATTCAAAAAATAATAAAACATGGAATCCAGTGAGGTTTGTTGGTACTCTGAATTATTTTATACAAATAATTAAACATTAAAAAAATTTCAAATGTTGGCTTTAAAATACCAGTCTTCCCTCCTGTTTTTATAATTCCTTCATTAAATGACGCGAGTTTAGACATAATTACATTATAATTAACTGTAACTTTATTCCTATCTGGGTTTTAAACATGACCAGTTTTAAAGACATGCAAGCCCTTACAAACATGATGTTATTCCAGAGATATGTGTTAAAATAAGATATTTACGAGAAGTTTTTATTTTCTCAAAAACTTACAAGGTAATAAAACAGTTTCATGTTTGTTTTGGGAACAGTTGAAACTAATGTACCTCCATATTGCTGTATACTAATGATACAAACATTTTTAGGGGATGATTCACCTCCGACTCGAGCATATTAAGGAAAAATAGTACTAGAAGCTTCCTCATGTTCAGAAGATTGGGTGGGGTATCATACCATGATTGTGTCTACAGTATGATACTCCATTTTGGCAGCACTCAGAATATTGCCTCAAGTAGAAACACTGAAAGGTTGTTCAAAATTACACTAAATACAATACAACTAATTATCCCATTACGGTTTATGAACAATGCTACCGTAAATCTCCGAGTATAAAACTAAGTTAAAGAAAAATTAATTTTATTTTTCAGGTTTCATCAGAGTTTCCCGCTAACTTCCTGATCGTTAACAAAGGCCAGCCGAGCCTATTATCTTGAACGTAGTGCAAAAAGCACACAAAGTTTTAAACATTTCTTACATGCTTTATATTTTATGATTACTATTTAATAAACAAAGTTTATAAACCCTTTTTGGTATTAATGTGTATTCTCTAACTTCCAAATGGGAAAACAACAAAACTTTTCGCTAAACCGGAAGTCTTCTATTTATTCACCAGACTGGTGCAAATATTCAAATTATGTTAATTTTTTTTTTACGCTCACCATTGAATGGGATAATTGTCAGGCCTTCTAAAATTCCAAAATGCAAATCGGTCCAGGTTTTTTACTACCGTAAGAATCGCACTTATTTATAAAAAATCACTAAAATTGCCTTACATTATGCCATTACATGTATGCATACCCCACCCACCATGTTAGCTGCATCGTGTATTTCTCCGTTTATTTATTAATAGGAAACGATTTCAAGTTTATTTGTGTATTATTTATAATATACTTTATCACAATGTGTACATTTTAATGACTGACATTATGTTTCCGCTTTACTGAATAATTTTCATTATATTAAAAATGTTCGATCGAACCGGAAGTGATGTAAGTTTCGGAAGCTGCGTGAAATAATCACCGTGGAAACCAATGTAACGGTTCAACCACAAAAATAAACCATTCAGAACCTGTCCCACATCAAAACAAAATCGGTCCGGCTTTTATCACTTTCATTAATTAATGTCATTAATTTTATAATTAAAATTATTTTTTTTTAAAAATGAAACAAACAAGTAACACCGCACGTTTTATCAAATATTTTAATGACGCAAACAATATTCGGTCCGACCGTCCCAGCTTTGGCTAGCGGTATATCAAAGAAATATGCGAACGCAAACACAGCCTTTTGATGAACCGACAGAACGCTATGGGTCACTGATCACACATCGAAGGCGTGCTACAAAGCGATAGACTCTTCCGATAAACTCCCCTAATACCGTCAATGGTTTAGTCGAAATTGTCATCATTTTGCACAGCAGGTGACAAAACAAACAGATTATTGGGTCAAATTATATTGCCGCAAGGCGTATTTCGCAGGTCAGTATGGCATGGTAAGAGCAATTTATGAGATTTTATACGACCGATAGAAAATATCTGGACAGATTTTTTATTGAACTTTGAAAATATCTGGATCGATTTTTTATTAAACTTTGAAACGAAAACCGGTTTTGAATTTCTGAAATCGGTCCAAAAACCGAAAAACCGGCAATTTTAGAAGGCCTGATAATTGTATAGTGTTTAATGTAATATATATATTACTATTTTTTACAATTATGTTTTTTTGTTTTTTTTTACAATTATGAATAATTGTTATCGGTTAATTTATAAAAAAATATAACACATAAAAAATTTAAAACTTTGGGAGAACAAAATTGTGAGGCGAGGCTAATTTGACTCCGCCCACTTGTACTTTCTTTGTCCTTTACTGCTGTCGGATTGTCACTCAGTTAATTGAAACTAATTGAGATCTCTTTCATCTTAAATTAAAAAACGTGAATACTGTTTGACAAGTGTCATTAGTGACACGTGATGTAGGTGTTCAGAACCTCGTTGGTGGGAAGGGGTTTAGAATGTGTTATCTTTGCTTGGCAGCGATGATGAAGGACACGATTTTGAGGGTTTTGATATTGGGTCTGACGGCAGTATAATTAATTGTTATGACTGGTTGGTGTTTTCATAAAAAAAGTGCAATGATGCATACTACCATAAACAATATGTATATTGCATTTGAAATTAAAATAAAATTTCCATACTGGTTTATCATTGATGACTTAATTAACTTCATTCATTTTCAGCTCTACTGGCCAAAGGCCAGAAGTGCTTATGCGATGGCGCGTTGTCTGTCGTCTGTCGTCTGTTAGCAGCACTTTCTCTGAAACCACTAGGCCAATTAAATTGAAACTTCACATGCATGTTTCTGTTGCATATGAGACTATACAGAAGTGTTTTTTTTCGATCTGAAATTCAAGATGGCCACCGTTACTAAAAATAGTCCAAAACTTAAAAAAACTTCTTCTTATGAACGGCCCAACAGATTTTCAAAATGTTTATGTAGTAATGATGACTAACTATAGTTTTGTTAGATTTGTTCAAATGTTGTCCCTAGGGTTAAATATGACCCCGCTCCGAGGGTTTAATTAGGGGACACATGTCATTATAATATATATATTTTTTTTTTTTTAAATGGAAATGATTTTGCCTATATCTTTACAGAAGCATTGTTTGGTGAAGGAGGTTCAGATTTGTAAAAATGACTGGGTTCCACTGTCTTAAGGGGTCAGGAGGGCCCCAAAAAGGTAAAAATTTGGGAATTACTAAATTTGTTTCCTTAAGAACCGGTATGTCAGATTTGTTCATATTTTGCATAAATTATCCCTATGTGTAGGGGTTTGATTGCAGAAAATTCTCTTTTTCTTTCATTTGTTTTGAAACCACTAGGCCAATTAAACTGAAATTTCACATGGATGTTTCTATTGCGTAGGAGACTATACAGAAGATTTTTTTTTTTTATCTGAAATTCAAGATGGCCGCAGTTACTCAAAATAGTTCAAAATTTAAAAAATCTTCTCATGAATGGCCCAACAGATTTTCAAAATGTTTATGTAGTAATGATGACCAACTATAGTATTGTTAGATTTGTTCAAATGGTGTCCCTAGGGTTAAATATGACCCTGCCCCGAGAGTTCAATTAGGGGACACATGTCAATATAATATATATATATATATATATATATATATATATATATATATATATATTATTTTTTTTTAAATGGAAATGATGTTGCCTATATCTTCACTAAAGCATTGTTAAGTGAAGGAAGTTAAGATTTGTAAAAATGACTGGGTTCCTATGTCATAAGGGGTCAGGAGGGGCCCCTAAAGGGTACAAATTGGGAATTAGTAAAATCGTTTTCTTAAGAACCGGTATGTCAGATTTGTACATATTTGATATAAATTATCCCTATGTGTAGGGGTTTGATTGCAGATAAGAATTAAGGGGCTAAAATATATAGGGGCCCTGTAAGGGGACTTAGAATTTTACATAGGGATACTGTAGGAAAACAGAAAATTCTCTCTTTTTTTTCTTTATTCTGAAAGAACTTGGCCAATTAAACTGTAACTTCACATGGATGTTTCTATTGCATAGGAGACTATACAAAAGATTTTTTTTTATCTAAAATTCAAGATGGCCACTGTTACTAAAAATAGTCCAAAACTAAAAAATCTTCTTCTCATGAACGGTCCAACAGATTTTCAAAAATGTTTATGTGGTAATGATGACCAACTATAGTTTTGTTAGATTTGTTCAAATGGTGTCCCTAGAGTTAAAAATGACCCCGCCCCGATGTTTCTGTTGCATAGAAGAATTTCAAAAAGTGCTATTGCCACTATGAGTCAGTAGAGCATCCTCAGGCCCTCTTGGGCCTCTTGTTTTTTCATCTATTTAGTATTGAGGCAAAATTATTATTCAATTTGTGTTCTGAAGTATCATCTACTTATAGGAAATGAGATTTGGCTCAGTAAGGAGAATTGACTTTCCATAAGGGACCAGGGTGGGTAAAAAAAGGGTTAAAATAGGGTCCGTCAAATTGTATGGGAATTTAAATTATTTTCTTTTCATAGCAATTAAGTTTTTGTTCAGTATGGGTGTGGTGGGGGTATTTATCAATAAGTTGTTAAGACGACCCCCCCTCCCCCAAAGAGGGTATATATTGTGGAATTTCAAAAACTGCTATGGCCACTCTGAGTCGGTAGAGCATCCTCCGGCCCTCTTGGGCCTCTTGTTCTTCCTACTTTAGCAACGCACCCAATGGGCACACACTTGTGACATGTAAATTCACCCGATGGACAGAAGTTTTACTAAACCTCGTAATGTCTGCAATTTCCCTCACTGTTTGCCTTCTATCCATGTAAACTATATCTCTTATGCTATTAACGGCATCAAAATCAATAGTTTTCAGTCGACCAGCCTTAAATTTTTTCCTAAACACCAATCACTTCATTACTGGTACCTGTAAATTTGCCTTACTATTTGTACACCAATGCTCTTGATACGTTCTTATCTATTCATTGGTTTGTATTTTCTTGTAAACATCCACTAGGGTCATTTCAAGCTCTGCACAAAACTCAATAACATTTCTGTGTGCCACACTTTCGTTTGACGTCGCAATTTTTCTCATAGAAGTTGATGTCATGAAAAGGGCACTGCCCAACCGTTAATAATGGGATGTTCTTCAAATTTTAAAATATGACGTTGCTGTATTTGACGTTAACCTTCCTGACATTTTTAGAGGCAAACAAACATCATTATTATGTAATTGAAATACACATTATCGACATGAACAAATGAATTTGAGAAGTTTTAGAACTGAACCGGTCAAACATGTGATGTGAATCAATCACTGAACCAGTAGAATCAATAAAAGAAGTATAATATTGATGAAAGTGCACAATTTTGCCTAAAATTAAATAAGGATTACACGTCATGTAAAACAGCAATACACCAAGACGTTGAAAAGTAGGTTTACTGGTGTTTGTCATGCTATTTTGGGACAACCGTCGTAATTTGTTAGTTAAGAATGTTTTCATTTAAATTGAAGTGGGGTTAGAGAGGATAATTGGAATATATTGTATTTAAAATGTAACTGTTTTTACTATAAAATTTTGATGATTTAAAGTTGTTTCCATTTTAATGCACGGAACTCTATGGAAGCAAGTTTAAAAACGCAAGTACAGGTATTGTATCAAAATAAGATTATGGCATGAATGGAAAACCAAGAAATCGCTGCTTTGTTTTTCAATTTTATTCAAACCATTTCATCACTTTAAAACACACAAATTTAAGAAGTTCATTACGTGTACAGTACACATGAAAACCTGTTCTAAACAGTGGGGTTTGCTCGGGTACAGCTTATGAAGAAATATGACGAAAAAGAGTTCCTAAACCAAACCATTTAAAAATAATGTTGTTTTCAAATATTTTCGCTTATTCTATATTTTTTGGTTAATTAATTTAAATATGTTAAAGTTTAATTAAAAAAAGTAAATGTTAAACATTATAAAAGTAAAAGTTTATTATGGTAAATAACCGTGAAAATTACTGCGCCAAATTATGTGATTAATTTAGCTAAAATCAAAGTATTTTTGTTCTCAAAATACTTGATTTAAAGTCAAAAAGGTGTATTAAATAATTCTATAATTAAGAGTATAAAATACTTTGCTTGGAATAACGAGATTAGTTAGGTGTAAATTCGCGTAGTAATACATCCAATCATAACGAAGCTACTGCTGTCTGTCGGCGCCATTTTAAAAGTTACTGTCAATGGTGTCAGATGTATTTTAGATAGTTTAATAACTAAGTAGGCCGGAAAATGCACTTTGTTGGGAAGCTTTTAAATTTAATGAAAAAATCAGTACACATATTTTCTATCGTACGTATAAATTACCCTTATCATGTTTTACTATAAGCTGTGAAATATGCCTTGCGGCAATAACATTCAATTAAACAATTGTCACCCACTGTGCGAAAGGAGGTCAATTTTTATATACCGCTTGCCGCAATGCATTAACTTGTTTTTTTCCCAAGTGGTCAAAGCTGGGACTTCCGGACCGAAAATTGCATGCATCATTAAAATATTTAATAAAAACGAGCAGTATTACTTGTTTACTTGAGTTTTTTAACAATTACTTTAATTATAATATTAATGACATTAATTAAGGAAAGTTATCAAACCTGGACCGATTTTACTTTGATATCGGACCAGAATTGTTTGTGTTAGCCATAACGTTTGGAAAAATAGTTGCAGTTTAAACTTATTTATTTTACTTTGATTGTGAAACAAGTTCTTACAACTTCTTATGACAAATCATGCTTGAGGTCTCCCTGGGAAGAACCAGTACAAAGCATATGCGGAAAAAGTGTCTTGCTCAAGGACACCACACATAGCTGTGGCGGAGGATCGAACACACGACCCTCCGATCATGGGTTCAGTGCTCTACCACTAGACCACGCGCTCCACATAAATAGTTGTTGGCAGAGTACAGGTCTGTGCATCATCAACGTAACTTGAACTCAATAATTAATATAAAATGTCCATACCATTTATTAATTTAATATATTTCCTCCATATTACTAACTTGGCAATCCAAAAACATGCTTCAATTTTCAAAAAGAAACGACATAAACATGTCACTTTCAATGACTTGAAATCATGTACGTTTCACCCTTACAATATCCCTTTGATGTTAGCCGACGTACGGTGACGTCACAGTCATCAAAGAGACGACAGCAAACATGTTTCATTCAATACATGCAATGAAATTGTGCAGATCGTTTCCTTATAAACTCTCTCCTTAGGTTGTCCACATAATAATTGATTTGACTGATTGAATATTAAGCGTCATTTTTATGCCATCTAGAGCTAACAGACGATCAGTTAACCTAACCACTGTTTCCTGGGAATAACAAGTACTCGAGCACACCCCATCTCCGTAAGTAACTGGTTACTTTCCCACTTGAATCAGTGGTGAGAGACGATTGATAATGAAACACAATGTCGTATATCAATCATCATGGAAATTGTTGCCGGGCAGGGGATTCAAACTCATGACCCCTGGATTGATAGTTAGATGCGTAATGGACTGAGCTAATCGGGCCCATAATAATTGAACCTACACTCATGTGTATATGTCTGTTTTGGTAATGTTTGTACCGGTCCTGTTTAGCTTTCAAATACATTCAATGATTGCCTAAACCACACGAATACTGCACATGCATTTAGTCCATATATTTTATGTATGTACAGAAAAGGAATATAAATGCAAACATACAGATAGTCATACTACCGGGAGCTTAATTATTTTACACTGAGTTTTTGTTTCATTTAAATGATATTAGTATCACGGATTTTGATTATTAGATATTTAACTAATTGAAAATATTTACAATATGCTTAAATGTTTTACAGTTCATTATTTCTTTCCTATTTAATCACATGCTGCGGGTTCATTCATCTGGCACGTGTTACAATCAAATATACATATCAGTAGGTTCTTTCGTGATTGGTGTACCGATAAGGCACCAGCTGACTTGCAATTTGACTGACACATAAGTTTCATTTGACTCCATTTGAGATTAAAATTTTCCAAAGATACTTCCAGTGCACTTATTAATTTTTTGTACGTGTATTACATAATGATATCGCATCAGAAATATTTATGAAGCCACATTCGAACCCCATTTTAGAAAAAAAAACAGATTAAGATTTTAAAGCATTAGGCTCACTTTAAGTGCTTTTTTCAAAATATGTTTTTGCATCTGTGTAAAACAAGTACAACATAATAGTAACGAGAAAAAAATGATGTCAGAAGTCAAATTCCACGTTCCAGCGCGCAAATCATAATATAACTGTATGGATCCATGCATTGCGCATTGAATATAAAACCAATTTTGTTTGAAAATTTAGAAAACAAATTTTTTTTTTTATTCATATCATTTTGCTACCGACGAGTAATGAATGGGGAAGGGTTGATTTCATAATTTATAATTATTTTTAAGAATCAGTATACAAAAATACTTGTAATCAATCGTGTATACTGAGAAATATAGCAAAAATATGTAAAAAATTATATGTAAAATATGCATACAATGATTTGTTTTTTAAATGAATAACTGTTTAGATTTTTGTTTCAAAATGATTGCCGACGATGACGCTATATTTAATTACGTAATTTATAAGATGAGTATTTGATTATAAATAACTACTATTAAAGTCCTCCAGACTTATAATTACTTGCCTAAACCAGTGACTTAATTAATTGTTTATATGTCTCTGCCTAAACCAAATAGGACAATGGGCTCTAACATTTCAATATCGAAATGTCAAAAGAACAAACATTTTAGTTTATAGGAACACTCGGCAATGTTGTGTCTATCATATTGGTCATGTATTAGTATCTCTAATTGAAACTTTAACTTTTTTTATAATACAAACTAGTTTTCAAAAAATCAACAGATATATAAACTATTAAGTCACTGTTATCAGTAAAGAAAAGTCTTAAGAAAATGTTATTTGATGATTTTTTTCTATCATAAATTGTTGAAAATGGAATAGTTGTTACATTTGTTGTCTTCGATTATATAAACTATTAACCAATTTCAAGAGTTTTGCCATCTTTCAATAATACAAACGAAATTAAAAACCTTCATGTACATATGGTGCGGTTCCTTATTTCATATAATTTGCATCATGTAGATATTATGTAATTAACCAGTTTTGAGTGGCCTTTAAATAAATCAGTTTAAAATATCGTAGATGTGTAAAATAGTTGACACATGATTAGATAGATAGACGCGTGTAAGTACTGTTATGTAAGTTATGCGATAAGGTCATCAGACTACACATTGGATTTAAATATAGATCAACTATGGCTTTGTAGTAACGGTATTAATAAACAGGACAAACTGATGAACACATCGGCATTCGAGACGATGTACATATAGTTACATGTAAATACAGACCTGAGCCACATATATTGATTAAATTTTACAGATGCTTGTACTGATCAGACTGCAGTTTCAAATAGGAAAAATCAACTGCTTTAAATTATTTTATTGTCGCAAACATTTACAGGTATTACATGACATATTGTGCATATTATTATGAATTAATTACTAAAACCTCAACAAGTGCAAACGTTAAGGTCATTCATTATCATAATGGAATATGGGTATTTATCGTCTTTAACTGATGTGCACAAGTGACTTTTTTGTCAAACAAAAATATATAAATTCCTTATTATGGTATCTTACATTGTGCATAACATGGCCTTTACACTGGATCATATAAGTGTGTGTATTTATGTAAATACATGCTACCGAATCCTTATCAGTATACAATAATCCTTATCAGCAGATGCGTGCCTACCGACGGGAAAGCCCCAGTGGGTGGTAGTGGGGGGAGAGTACCGTGAAAGTAGTCTTGTGGAAAAAAGTAGTACTGACTTTCATGAAAGTAGTCACGTGACTGTTTACTTTAACAGTCATGGGTAGGAACACGTCATGTAATTGTCATCTGACAACATAAATATAAACCAATAAATATGATAACACTTCTTAGATAAAAATTTATATTAAATATTCAAAATCTTGCGTTTTTAAAGGCGTTCTGTATAGATATCTTATTACTAAAGATAAAAAAAAATGCATGTTTATAATCACATATTTTGATTTATAATCATATAAGTTCATTTCAGAGATGGAATTCAAAGTTTTAAAGCAATGTTAAAAAGAGAATGTGTGGTGAAGCCGTCTATTGATGTGATTGTAGCGGATTCTAACATATTATCATTGTGTTGCCAACCAGTACTGTCCAAGGCGCTGTGTAAGTTAAATTTCATTTTCCGTGGCTGTCAACAATGTTTTAGTCATATCTCAACGGTATCTACTTGAGACAGTATTCTGAGCACTGCCACACTGGAGTATCATGACACAGATACATTATACTACCACTGGGCTGACCAGACCTAGAACTATCTCCTCAAATGCTGAGCTTCAAGCGAGGAATCTTCTAATACCATTATTCAAGTCTTTGTTACGACTCAGCCAGGAATTGAACCAAAGACCATCCACATGTGGGGTGTACGCTCTACACCAAGACCAACACTGCGGTCTATAATGAGTAGTACAACTGAAAATCAATCTACATATACAGAATTGCATTTCTAGAACACTGTACACATACTCGGTGGTTCTAAAATCATCTTGTTTCCTTGGTTTGCCATCTGTTGGTTCAAATATGCAGGAAAAACATGAGGTTGATCAGATTGCCTTTTCACAATATCCATGGTTTGATGACACCCCTTTAATTTTGACAATTATTTCCATATGTTGTAATGTATCACTATGTATATTAAGACTGTTATATCGACTCCCAGTGTCAACCGAACTTGTCACAACTCATGACAATGTTCAATTATTCTCCAATAGTTCCTATTGCCAGGCAAACTTGGCACAACTCATGACTATGTTCCATTCTTCTCCAACAGTTCCCAGTGTCAGCAAAACTTGGCACAACTAATGACAATGTTCCATTTTTAGCTCTACTGGCCAAAGGCCAGAAGTGCTTATGCGATGGCGCGTTGTCTGTCGTCCGTCGTCTGTCGTCTGTAGTCTGTCGTCTGTTAGCAGCACTTTCTCTGAAACCACTAGGCCAATTAAACTGAAACTTCACATGCATGTTTCTGTTGCATAGGAGACTATACAGATGATTTTTTTTTTTCGATCTGAAATTCAAGATGGCCGCCCTAACTAAAAATAGTCCAAAACTTAAAAAATCTCCTTCTCATGAACGACTCAACAGATTTTCAAAATGTTTATGTAGTAATGATGACCAACTGTAGTATTGTTAGATTTGTTCAAATGGTGTCCCTAAGCTTAAATATGACCCCGCCCCGAGGGTTCAATTGGGAGACACATGTCATTATAATATTTTTTTTTTTTTTTAAATTGAAATGATATTGCCTATATCTTCACAGAAGCATTGTTTGGTGAAGGAGGCTCAGATTTGTAAAAATCAATAGGTTCCACTGTCTAAAGGGGTCAGGAGGGGCCCGTAAAGGGTACAAATTCAGTATTACTAAAATCGTTTTTCTTGAGAACTGGTATGTCAGATTTGTTCATATTTGGCATAAATTATCCCTATGTGTAGGAGTTCGATTGCAGATAAGAATTTAGGGGCTAAAATCTATAGGGGCCCTGTAAGGGGACTTAGAATTTTACATAGGGATACTATGGGAAAACAGAAAATTCTCTTTTTCTTTCTTTTATTCTGAAACCACTTGGCCAATTAAACTGAAACTTCACATGCATGTTTCTGTTGCATAGGAGACTATACAGAAGATTTTTTTTTTTATCTGAAATTCAAGATGGCCACCGTTACTAAAACTAGTCCAAAACTTAAAAAATCTTCTTCTCATGAACGGCCCAACAGATTTTCAAAATGTTTATGTAGTAATAATGACCAACTATAGTATTGTTAGATTTGTTCAAATGGTGTCCCTAGGGTTAAATATGACCCCACCCCGAGGGTTCAATTAGGGGACACATGTCATTATAATATTTTTTTTTTTTATTTTTTTTTTAAATGGAAATGATTTTGCCTATATCTTCACAGAAGCATTGTTTGGTGAAGGAGGTTCAGATTTGTAAAAATCAATGGGTTCCACTGTCTAAAGGGGTCAGGAGGGGCCCCAAAAGGGTAAAAATTCAGAATTACTAAAATCGTTTTCTTAAGAACCGGTTTGTCAGATTTGTTCATATTTGGCATAAATTATCCCTTTGTGTAGGGGTTCGATTGCAGATAAGAATTAAGGGGCTAAAATTTATAGGGGCCCTGTAAGGGGACTTACAATTTTACATAGGGATACTATGGGAAAACAGAAAATTCTCTTTTATTTCATTTATTCTGAAACCACTAGGCCAATTAAACTGAAACTTCACATGCATGTTTCTGTTGCATAGGAGACAATACAAAAGATGTTGTTTTTTTTCAATCTGAAATTCAAGATGGCCGCCATTACTAAAAATAGTCCAATACTTAAAAAATCTTCTTCTCATGAACGGCCCAACAGATTTTCAAAATGTTTATGTAGTAATGATGACCAACTATAGTATTGTTAGATTTGTTCAAATGGTGTCCCTAGGGTTAAATATGACCCCGCCTTGAGGGTTCATGAGTCAGTAGCGCGTCCTCAGGCCCTCTTGGGCCTCTTGTTCTCGAACAGTACCTAGTCCTAGCCAAACTTTGCACAACTCATGACAATGTTCCATTCTTCATCCATCAGCAGCCAGTGTCAGCGGAACTTGACACAACTCATGGCAATGTTCTATTCACCAGCAATTCCCAGTATCAGCCTACTCGGCACAACTGAAGACAATGTTCCATTCTTCTCCAACAGAACCTTGTGTCAGCCAAACTTTGCATAACTCATGACAATATTCCATTCTTCTCCAGTAGTTCCCAGTATCAGCCAAACTTGGTACAACTCATGACAATGTTCCATTCTTCTCCAACAGAACCTGGTGTCAGCCAAACTTTGCACAACTCATGACAATGTTCCGTTTTCATCCAACAGCACCCATTGTCAGCCAAACTTTGTGCAACTCATGACAATGTTCCATTCTTCATTCAAAAGTTCCCAGTATCAGGCAAACTTTGCACAACTAATGACAATGTTCCATTCTTCATCCAAAGCACCCAGTATGAGCCAAACTTGGCACACCTCATGACAATGTTCCTATTCTTTTCCAACAGCAGCTTAACTTGGCACAACTTATGACAATGTTCCATTCTTCATCCAATAGCACCCAGTGTCATCTAAACTTGACACAATCCATGATAATGTCCCTTTCTTCTCCAACAGCACCCAGTGCCAGCTGAACTTTGCACAACTCATGACAATGTTCCATTCTTCATCCAACAGTTCCCAGTATCAGGCAAACTTTGCACAACTCATGACAATCCAACAGTTCCCAGTATCAGGCAAACTTTGCATAACTCATGACAATGTTCCATTCTTCATCTTACAGCACCCAGTGTCAGCCGAACTTGACACAACTCATGACAATGTTTCATTCTTCATCCAACAGTTCCCAGTGTCAGCCGATTTGACATAACTCTTGGCAATGTTCCATTCTTCATCCAACAGCTCCCAGTGTCAGCAAAACTTTACACAACTCATGATGATGTTCCATTCTTCATCCAACAGCTCCCAGTGTTGGTCAAACTTGGCACAATTCATGGCAATGTTCCATTCTTCATCCAATAGCACCCAGTGTCAGCCAGACTTGGCACGTCTCATAACAATGTTCCATTTTTATCCAATAGCACCAAGTGTCGGTCAAACTTGACAAAACTTATGATAATGTTCCATTCTTTTCCAACAGTAGCTAAATTTGGTATAACTCATGACAATGTTCCATTCTTCATCAAATAGCACCCAGTGTCAGTCAAACTTGACACAACTCATGATAATGTTCCATTCTTCTCCAACAACACCCAGTGCCAGCTGAACTTGTACAACTCATGACAATGTTCCATTCTTCATCCAACAATTCCTAATATAAGGCAAACTTTGCACAACTCCTGACATTGTTCCATTCTTCACCCAGCAGTTCCCAGTGTCAGCTGAACTTAACACAACTCATGACAATGTTCCATTCTTCTCCAACAGCTCCCAGTGTTGGGCAAACTTTGCACAACTCATGACAATCCAACAGTTCCCAGTATAAGGCAAACTTTTCATAACTCATGACAATGTTCCATTCTTCATCCAACAGCATCCAGTGTCAGCCAAACTTGACACAACTCATGACAATGTTTCATTCTTCATCCAACAGTTCCCAGTGTCAGCCGATTTGACATAACTCTTGGCAATGTTCCATTCTTCATCCAACAGCTCCCAGTGTCAGCAGAACTTTACACAACCCATGATGATGTTCCATTCTTCATCCAACAGCTCTCAGTGTTGGTCAAACTTGGTACAATTCATGACGATGTTCCATTCTTCATCCAATAGCACCCGGTGTCAGCCAGACTTGGCACAACTCATAACAATGTTCCATTCTTCTCCAACAGCTCCCAGTGTCAGGCAAACTTTGCACAACTCATGACAATCCAACAGTTCCCAGTATAAGGCAAACTTTTCATAACTCATGACAATGTTCCATTCTCCATCCAACAGCACCCAGTGTCAGCCAAACTTGACACAACTCATGACAATGTTTCATTCTTCATCCAACAGTTCCCAGTGTCAGCCGATTTGACATAACTCTTGGCAATGTTCCATTCTTCATCCAACAGCTCCCAGTGTCAGCAAAACTTTACACAACCCATGATGATGTTCCATTCTTTATCCAACAGCTCTCAGTGTTGGTCAAACTTGGTACAATTCATGACGATGTTCCATTCTTCATCCAATAGCACCCAGTGTCAGCCAGACTTGGCACAACTCATAACAATGTTCCATTCTTCTCCAACAGCTCCCAGTGTCAGGCAAACTTTGCACAACTCATGAAAATCCAACAGTTCCCAGTATAAGGCAAACTTTTCATAACTCATGACAATGTTCCATTCTTCATCCAACAGCACCCAGTGTCAACCAAACTTGACACAACTCATGACAATGTTTCATTCTTCATCCAACAGTTCCCAGTGTCAGCCAATTTGACATAACTCTTGGCAATGTTCCATTCTTCATCCAACAGCTCCCAGTGTCAGCAAAACTTTACACAACCCATGATGATGTTCCATTCTTCATCCAACAGCTCCCAGTGTTGGTCAAACTTGGTACAATTCATGATGATGTTCCATTCTTCATCAAATAGCACCTAGTGTCAGTCAAACTCATGATAATTTTCTATTTTTCTTCAACAGCACCAGTGAGTGCCAGCTGAACGTTGCACAACTCATGACAATGTTCCATTCTTCATCCAACAATTCCTAGTATAGGGCAAACTTTGCACAACTCCTGACAATGTTCCATTCTTCATCCAGCAGTTCTCAGTGTCAGCTGAACTTAGCAAAACTCATGGCAATGTTCCATTCTTCTCCAACAGCTCCCAGTGTCAGCCAGACTTTGCACAACTCCTGACAATGTTCCATTCTTCATCCAGCAGTTCTCAGTGTCAGCCAAACTTGGCACAACTCATGACAATGTTCCATTCTACTCCGACAGCTCCCAGTTTCAGCCAAACTTAGCTCAACTCATGACAATGTTCCATTCTTCTCCAACAACTCCCTGTGTCAGCCAAACTTGGCTCAACTCATGACAATGTTCCATTCTTGTCCATCAACTCCCTGTGTCAGCCAAACTTAGCTCAACTCATGACAATGTTCCATTCTTCTCCATCAACTCCCTGTGTCAGCCAAACTTAGCTCAACTCATGACAATGTTCCATTCTTCTCCATCAACTCCCTGTGTCAGCCAAACTTAGCTCAACTCATGACAATGTTCCATTCTTCTCCATCAACTCCCTGTGTCAGCCAAACTTAGCTCAACTCATGACAATGTTCCATTCTTCTCCATCAACTCCCTGTGTCAGCCAAACTTAGCTCAACTCATGACAATGTTCCATTCTTCTCCAACAACTCCCTGTGTCAGCCAAACTTAGCTCAACTCATGACAATGTTCCATTCTTCTCCAACAACTCCCTGTGTCAGCCAAACTTAGCTCAACTCATGACAATGTTCCATTCTTCTCCATCAACTCCCTGTGTCAGCCAAACTTAGCTCAACTCATGACAATGTTCCATTCTTCTCCATCAACTCCCTGTGTCAGCCAAACTTGGCACAACTCATGAAAATGTTCCATTCTACTCTGACAGCTCCCATTTTCAGCCAAACTTAGCTCAACTCCTGACAATGTTCCATTCTTCTCCAACAGCTCCCAGTGTCAGCCAAACTTGGCACTACTCGTGACAATGTTCCATTCTTCTCCAAATGCTCCATTCTTCTCATCTGTGGTAACTGTATTCAGCTATTTCGTATAGGAGTTTGCATATTATTTGTACAAAGTAATGAAAGTGTCTAGATGATCAAGATGAGGCACTTTTCACAAAATGTCAAAGTGAGAATGAAACTCTTAGCTTGCAAAGGAAAAAACATGTTCTTAACCAAAATCAAAGTATCTGTACACTTTTTTAGTTACTTTCCACCCCCAACAACCATTTTCTTAAATAAATATTTTTGAACCAATATTATTTGATGTTGTCAACAACCAGTTAGACCAGTAATTCTGAGTTGCTGTACAAGAAACAACTATTTTTTTAAGAGTTTTAGTTAGCAACATTTGATACAATACTGATAGTGCAAATCAAGAGTTGCAGGCAGCAACAGTTTTACAATACTGTGCATTTAATATATAGACTAGTTTAATCAAAGTAAGGCATTTGAACTACTTTCATTTAGACAATACCCCATGTTTCACTGAATTATTGAAAACCTAATGATATAAGATTTCACTCAGTTATCTATTTTATTTATTCTTATATGGGGCACTTATACTATGTTGTTTCTTTTTTTCTTTTTACCTGTCAACTAATGTCCATGTTGTTTAGTTTATAATAAAATAAATTGGAGCTGTCTTTCAAATATTTTGTTCTTCTATGGCTCCCAAATTTTAAATTGATATAATTTTCAATCTGATTCATTAAAAACTCACTGTATAATAATTGATGAATTGCTTGAAAATCGCAACTAAATGGCTAAGTGTTTGTGAGGTCGTTACATTTTTCCAAACTGTGACCATGTATTAGTGAATCAATTACACCTTCATAATTCAGACTGAATGTTATTAAAGACTTTTCTTCGAGTAAGTTCTAGCGCGGAGATTTTTTTAAATTTTGCACACAAGTGCTTTGAAGTAAGACAAGTTTAAAACACTAAAAAAAAATATAGGTCACCATTCTTGTTTTTTTTGCTATGACTGTTTTTAAACTACACCGTTTTACATATTTTAAAGAAAAAACAGCAAATGGGTGTAAGTTATAAATCTTGTTTAATTTACTAACAAAGTGATATATTTCAACAAAATATTGTTGTCACTCATGTAACAAAAGATAAAGTATCTAAAACAAAAAAAGTCATTACGCTATTTTGAGTTTCACTTTTCATACAGTGATTTTCATAAATTTCTATGATTATAGAATTGGCCGTTAACGATGTATTTTTACACTAATTTAAAAATAAAAAAAGTTCTAACGCAGAGAATTGTTTCATTCTTTCTACAAAGATGCACCATAACAAACTATATCAGAAAATAAAATAAAAAATAAGTCCCCATGCTTGTTACTAAGTTACAGTGCTAAATGTTACCTCCCTTTTTATAAAATGGCCGTAAACGATGCATTTTGATAATAATTCAATAATAAAAAAAGTTGTAATACAGAGAATTGTTTCATTCTTTCTACAAAGAGGCACTGTAACAAACTATATCAGAAAATAAAATAAAAAACATACGTTGCCTTACTTGTTACTAAGTTACAGTGCTAAATGTTACCTCCGCAAACGTTGCATTTTTACACCAATTCAATAAAAAAAAAAGTTGTAATGCGGAGAATAGTTTCATTCTTTCTACAAAGAGGCACAATAACAAACCATATCAGAAAATTAAATAAAAAATAGATGTCCCCATGCTTGTTACTAAGTTACGGAGCTAAATGTTAACCCCCATTTCATAAAATGGTCGTAAATGATGCATTTTGGCACTAATTCAATAATAAAAAAAGTTTGTTTCTTTCTTTCTACAAAGAGTCACAATAACAAACCGTATCAGAAAATAAAATAAAAACAACAGGTCACCATGTTTGTTACAAAGTAACAATGCCAAATGTTACCTCCCTTTTCATAAAATTGTCAAAATGGTGAAAATTATCTGTTGTAATTTTTATAAATGAAGTTTCATTGCAGAGGTAACTTTCATATTTGTAAATGATGCACTAAATAGCAATTATAATATTTGCAATTTATAATGTAATTACTGTTATGTTGCTTTTATACATTTCATATATACCTGGTAATTGATGAACATCAATATTTGTAATAGTTTGAAATGTTAGAGGCATAGTGGTAAAACCATGTACTGTCAATCAAAGTTGGATCACCAGTGACCTGCTACTCAACATAACATCTTCAGAGTTTTATCTAGAGTCCATTCAAGTAATTTTTTCTGGTATTTATCTTGGCTATAGTAGTCACACCATCATCCATTATTATTACATTAATTTGAAATTTGTATTCCTGTACTGGGCTACTTCCAACATTAATATTTGAATTGTCATTCAAATTTTAGAACACTGCCTGGTAAACTAGTAGTGATTGTTCTTAATTTTTCATAGTATGTGCATTTCCTAGTCTTTTGAAAAAACATCATATGTTTTTCGAATACTTTTTCTTAACATGGTCCCAATATCTAATTTACTGTCACAATCCATGCTTCTGGCAACACATATTGTAATAAATTGGCCTGGTCCTGGTGTACTACTTGACTGACTTCATCACTGAAAATTAAAGGAAGCTTATATGAGATAAAGAAATAAATGACGATGTTTGTTTGTATGTAAACTTAGTTTACATCACCACTAGTTTCCCATTTGGGTGTTGCACCCAGAAGAGTGAACAGTTTAGTCTGTTTAGGTTTGTGGGGGATAGTGCAGGAAACATATATCATAGAAACCTAATCATATGTTTCACTTGATTCTTTTGCTTGGTGTATAGCACCATCATAAAGGTCCTCAGTTTAAAGTCCCATCTGAATGACTGTAAGCACTGTAAGTAAGCCAGCCTCAGGTATCCAACTCTCAACCCTGAGCTAGAAGTATCGTGCTCTACTGGCTGAGCTCATTGATCTGGCTAAAAAAACGACAATGTATTTTAATAAAACAGCACAATTTATGGGTATAGTTTGACAACTCAAGGGCTATAACTGAGCAGCAATTCCTGTTGTGATATCTATGTTCAAACCATTGAACAAAATCTTATGGCTATAAACTTGCATGTATGTGGACTTTTTTTACTGAATGAAATTGTTATGTTATGTAACAAGCAGTCAAGGGATTGCAAGCTCAAATCCCAGCTTGGCCCGTCTCTGTGAGGATTTAAATAGATGCAAATTCCAACATTGTGTCTCATGTTCATTCATCTTTAATCACTGATTCAAGTGGGAAAGTTGTCAGTTACTTGCACGGATATTGGGTGTGCCAAACAAGTAGTCACAGGTTTGATCCCCCTCAGATCATCTATTGTGCTCATGCTTATTTTGTTGTATTCCATAGTAGAAATAAGCTGAAACGGTTAAACTACATTAATAATTACCATTGGCTCATTTTGAAGATTGTCACTCTTTCATTTAGTGCTTCTATGTCACGATATTGATTGTCTCTTCATAGTTAATGAAACCACTACAGGTATTTAAAGCACCGACATCTCAATCCATCGGTAACCTGAGCCTCTGATTAGCATTCCTGTATGTGGTGAATAGTTTCTTATTTTCATAATTCATGTAACAATTTTCTGTTTAACAAGAAATGCAGAACGTGACGCTGTATAAATTTATTTTTAACATTTACTCAATGTAAGAATACTGTTCAAATCCTCCCCCCCCCCCCCCCCCCCCACCTGCAAGTCTCCAGGATGATAGATATACAACATTATGTCTCTTTATCAATCGTCTCTCACCGCTGATTCAAGTGGGAAAGCTATCAGTTACTTGCGGAGATGGGGCGTGCTCAAATACTGGTTAATTCCAGGAAACAGTGGTTAGGTGATCAAGTGTTAGCCCTAGATGGCATGAAAATGACGCTAAATATTTAACCAATCAATCACTTTTTACAGTTGTTCATCTCTAGAAATCATAAAGAAAGTTATCATTTTATGTGATACATCGATATTGATCAGTGAGTTATGATAAAGCATCAACTAACCTTATACTCAATTGCTTTGTGTTGATGTCAGATGGTATTGGACTTTTCCTGTTTAATCGATGTGTTTTGTTTGTTTCCACTGTTCTTATACTTCCACATATACAGTTTATGTATAACATTGACCCACATAAGTGTCTTCCATAATGTCCTTCAATACCAAACTTTTACATGCATCAGGTCAGCTAAATGTCAAAATTCAACTCATTCTTCCTTGTCTCCATCCCGGTATGAATAATATTGTTTCAGGTAAATTCATTATGTAATTAGCGCTTTGGAACAAATTCACAAATGCTTCATATCCGAAAAACGAGTTATCCGAAATGTTACCACTACGAGTATTGACTATATTTTTGTAGTTGTTTCTTCGACTAGGTTATGTACAAGCACTTCTAGTGGTTTAGAACTCTTCCATGCTTTTCGATCGCTTTCTTGACAAAATTTACATTTCTGACATCGAAATGAAAATACTTCACTTTGTAAATATCCTAATACGACTCGACTTTTAATTAACTAAACGGCGAAATTAGACCACGAAAGTGAAAGTAACAGAAAGGAACTATGTGCGTAGCGATGCGCAGTAACAACCTGCAGAAACGTCTTTAAACATCACTTTTAATTGATTTACGCCGACAAATCGGATAAAATTTAAGCAAGTTACTTTTGTGAATCTTAATGTTACCTCCTTTTTATGTGTACAAGAATACTGTCAACTGCGACTTTTAGATAATGTTATACAAACAGGTAGAAGATATTCAGAGACATCATCCTCTGATACATATGTAAAGGATACCTTTGAAAAAAATCATGGAGATATATGAAACCAGATATTTCTGGAGAAATCAGAAAACCCATGCGGTAGGGACACAAGTGTCGAGTATGTGAAGCAGCATTGTTCCAGCACGTATTTACTTGTAGCTTTTCATTGCTGGGAATGGTTGGTATGTGTGAGTGATATTTGCTGTCAGTTTTAGCAATAGATCTTTGTAGAACATGTACCATTTCTCTCAACTGTGGTAAAACATTTTACAAGATAAAATGTCAACAGTTGTTATCAGTTTGAGTGTTCTTTCAATATATCAATTCTTAAAATGTTCATTTTAAAATTGAAGATATATTTATAAAAATGAAATATATCTAAAATTAACATTTGATTCAACTACATGTACTGTAAACATTGTGAATATATTCTTCCTTTTTTTTTTTTTTTTTTTTAGCTCACTTGAGCCAAAGGCTCACAGGTGAGCTTTTGTGAACACCTCGTGTCCGTCGTCTGTCGTCCGTCATCTGTCATTAACTTTTAGCTTCTAACAACTTCTCCTCTGAAACCACTGGGCCAATTTTGATATAACTAAAGAAATGTTCCTTGGGTGACTCTCTACAAAGTTTGTTCAGGACATCTTGATTCGTCAAAAAAACATGGCCACTAGGGAGCGGGGCAAGTTTAATTAGTAAAAACTTTAAAAATCTTCTTGTCAAAAACTACTGGCTCGATTTTAAAATAATTTCACAGAAATGGTCCTTGGGTGACCCTCTACCAAGATGTGCAAGTCATCTTGATTTGTCAAAAAACATGACGGCCATGGGGTGGGGTTTGTTTACTATATAAGCTATAGTAAAAACTTAAAAAAAATTCTTGTTAGAAACTACTGGCTCAATTTTAGAATAATTTCACAGAAATGTTCCTTGGGTGACCCTCAACCAAATTTGTTCAAGTCATCTTGGTTTGTCAAAAAACATGGCAGCAAGTGGGTGTGGTTAGTTTATTATATATAAGCTATAGTAAAAACTTTAAAAATCTTCTTTTTAAAAACTACTGGCTCGATTTTGAAATAATTTCAAAGAAATGGTCCTTGGGTGACCCTCTACCAAGTTTGTTCAAGTCATCTTGATTCGTCAAAAAACATGACGACCAGGGGGTGGGGTTAGTTTACTATATAAGCTATTGTAAAAACTTAAAAATCTTCTTGTCAGAAACTACTGGCTTGATTTTAAAATGATTTCACAGAAATGTTCCTTGGGTGACCCTCTCCAAAGTTAGTTCAAGCTATCTTGATTCGTCAAAAAACATGGCAACCAGGGAGTAGGGTTTATTTACCATATGAGCTATAGTAAAAACTTAAAAAAAATTTCTTGTCAGAAACTACTGCCTCGATTTTAAAATAATTTCACAGAAATGTTTCCTGGGTGACCCTCTACCAAGTTTGTTCAAGCCTTTTTGTTTCGTCAAAAAACATGGCAGCCAGGGGGTGGGGCAAGTTTTAATAAGTAAAAACGTAAAAAAAAATTTCTTGTTAAAATTTGTTGTTTCAAAGAAATGTTCCTTGGGTCACCCTCTCCCAAGTTTGTTCAAACCGTAGTGATTCGTCAAAAAACATGGCGGCCAGGGGGGGGAGGGGGGGGGGGGGTTAATTTACTATATAAGCTATAGTAAAAACCTTAAAAAATCTTTTTGTCAGAAACCACCCGATCAATTTTAAAACAATTTCGCAGAAATGTTCCTTTCTTGGGTGACCCTTTTCCAAGTTTGTTCAAGCCGTTGTGATTTGTTTAAAAACATGACTGCCACAGTGAGGTGCTAGTTTACTATATAGGCAGCTATAGTTAAAACTTCAAAAGCCTTCTTGTCAGAATCTACTGACCTGATTTCAATGTAATTTCACTGACATTTACCATGTGTGAACCTCTACCAAGTTTGAACTCTTCTACGCATCTGTTACATCTTCAAAACAAATCAAAATTCTTGCCCATCTTTTTTTTCTGGAATTTTGAATGTATATGTATTATATAATCTACTTAAGTTGGGTGACTCAAGGTCAGTCAGAATGATCAACATAACATGACGTGTCGTGAGTAAGACCCACATCCGTACCTCAAAGGTCAAGGTCACAATTTGAGTGTTTGAATACACTTTGAGTCTGTGTGAGATTTCGTGTCCGGCCTGCAACTTTGTCATGCATAGATGGGTTTTTATTGGAACGCGAGCAAAGCTCTGACTTCCTTAGCTGTCGTGCAGCCCAAGCAATCTGTTATACAAACTACGTATGGCAGGAACCGCCATATTCATCAGACCGATAAAGTAGTTCACAACTTTTAACAGGCATTTACCGTAGCAGAGGACGTATTATACAACAAAAATTTCAAAGTTTTTTATTTATTGCGGATTTTTTTCTTTACAAAACTTTAAAAATACTATACTGAAGCATACATTTTGCATGGAAATGTGGAAGAAAACACTTATCTCACTGTGCTCTATAAAACGCGGCAATTTTCATTGATAAAAAATGTTTTACGCATTAACTACTATGCATAGTGACGTCATCTGGTGAGTGGGGGAGGGGATATAATCTCTTACACCATTTGACATGTTATCATTTATGGGGTGAAATTTTGATATAATAACTCATAGTTTGAGTAAAAAGTGATTGTTAGTGAAATTTTATTCACTATGGATTGTTAATTTAGATAGTAAAATAACGAAAATTAGGTTCGGGGCTACATTTGTTGTTTGTACAAAAACAAGCCAATCTGTCATCTTATGCAAGCAGTGTATTGATGAACATATTTAACGGTTAATTAGGTCATCCGACCCTTATGTTTGTTGTGTTTCGGTGTTGTATTTTTTAGATTGATTAAATCTAGGTCACGCAACACGGTTTATAATGCTATTTTTTTATTATTTGTTTTGTTGATTGAAAGCTTTATGAGAATCGAACATAACTCAAGTCAATATACGCATAAATCGATAAGTAGGTCATGTTTGTTTTGGTCTAGACAAAGAGTTATGGATATGTGTTGTATATTCTCCGAAAATCAGGAACATTTTGTGCTGAATGCATTTCGTTATCCATAAATTATAACTATTGAACTGGAGATATTTAAATTGACTAGAGTTGTACATCACTACTCATTTCTTTCAATTTTGGAGAAACATCAGAATATGAAGGTTTGTTTGTGAAGCTTTTGTATAGGTTATATATTTATGTGGAGATGTGAAAAGGAATCCTGGACCATCACGTTACCAGTTTACAAAATGTCCTGAAATGGATATTTTCACCAGGTCATCAGATATTCAGTCAATTTTCATACGGAGGACGGTGTGTACCATGGTGTTTGCATTTTTAGCTCTACTGGCCAAAGGCCAGAAGTGCTTATGCGATGGCGCATTGTCTGTCATCCGTCGTCTGTTGTCTGTCGTCTGTCGTCTGTTAGCAGCACTTTCTCTGAAACCACTAGGCCAATTAAACTGAAACTTCACATGGGTATTTCTATTGCATAGGAGACTATACAGAAGATTTTTTTTTTCGATCTTAAATTCAAGATGGCCACTGTTACTAAATATAGTCCAAAACTTAAAAAATCTTCATCTCATGAACGGCTTAACAGATTTTCAAAATGTTTATGTAGTAATGATGACCAACTATAGTTTTGTTAGATTGTTCAAATGGTGTCCATAGATTTAAAAATGACCCCGCCCTGAGGGTTCTATTAGGGGACTCATGTCATTATAATATTTTTTTATTTATTTTTTTTTAAAATGGAAATAATTTTGCCTATATCTTCACAGAAGCATTGTTTGGTGAAGGAGGTTCAGATTTGTAAAAATGAATGGGTTCCACTGTCTTAAGGGGCCAGGAGGGGCCCCAAAAGGGTAAACATTGGGAATACTAAAATCGTTTTCTTGAGAACCGGTATGGTTGAATTGCGTCCGTTGAAGTGCAGTGAAGTTAAGTAACGAAGTATGAGGTGAGTACTTAGATGGGTGACCACTGTCACTTTAATGGCGATGAGGATTACCTTTCAGACCTTTGATTTGATTGAGGCAGTATATGGAAAACACTTCTATCTGTTTGCATGCGCAAAGGACATATAGCCTGGTCAACACACCATGAACAAATGCTCAATTAGAAAATACTTAGTTTGCGGTGGACAATATGTAACTAAATTGGAAAATTTAATAATTCTAATAAGAAAACACCATTTACTTACGGAGAATACACTCATTGTTTTTTATTTTTTTGTTGTTGTTTTCGTGTCGTCTGTTCCCGTTCCGTCTGGCGGTGTTTTATCGGTTCCCGTTCAGGTAATCAGTAATACCGTACTCCACATTAACAATATACCGACCGGAAACCAAACAGTGTCAACATCTGGTTTGTCGCCTGCACAGCCAATATGTCAAGTAGGGAACAGAAGTGTTGGACTTGCTATTCATGTAACTTTTCAACTACCCGATCTGCACATTTCGATCGACATTTGAGTTCCAAACGTCATGAACGTTATGCATTTTAAATGCAAAATGAGAGACAGGACGAGCCGAATATATCAGAGGACCGCGATGGACCATCGTTTCTCGGAAATGACGGCCAAGCACAACAAAACGATTTCATGTTTAACCTAGATGATACGCACGGTGTTGCAGATTCTTCTGATGATTCCAGCTACAATGACGAACCTAATATGAATCAACAAGATAAACATGAATGGTACCCATTTCAGTCAAAAACAGAATTATTGCTTGATGAACTCTACCACACACCCTGTTGTAAGTAGATATCGACTGTAGTTATAATTATTTTGTCTATGCAAGCTGTTGTTTCATAAGTTGTTTTTTTTTCATTACTTTATGCAATATATTTCTGATTATTATAGTAAGACCGTAATATGTGTTTTTTCTTAATAATACAGTATAATATTGTATTTTACTGTAGAAATTCTGTGAGATATTTTACATGCACTGGATATAAATCTCCCCGCACATGATATAACATTTGTTGGTATAATCAAAATTGGTCCAAATTTTTTTTGATATTACCTCTTATGTTTGAGTACTGCACTTGTGTCTGTTTTGATGAGGCCATTATAAATCAATTGCTAGATTGTCATCCAAACTTTTCTTAAATTTGGGGATGGTGGGAGGATTTTTTGTTTTATGAAATAAAAATGGTCTGGACGGCATGAAAATTAGCGGGGATGATAATCTAGCAGTTAATTTATTATGGCCTAAGACAGTATTTTTACTAAAGCTGGGATTAAACACACACTGTTTTGTTATACATGTATAGTTCTGAAACTGTAAAATGGGATTAAACACACACTGTTTTGTATTACATGTATAGTTCTGAAACTGTAAAATGAAAAGAGGTTATATATCATAGTAATTTACTGTAGTGGTTCACATACGATATTTAAAGGTATTTCACATTTTGCACTTTCTGGAATATGTTCCTTTTTATGCAAATTACTTTGCTGTACTTAATATATTTATGTTTTTTATTATTACAGAGTGACCAGGTTGTTAATTTGTAATGTACATTCTACGTGAAGCAGGAGTTGTTGATATCCCAGTCTTTTCAAGACTAAAGGAAATGAGATTTGGAGAGTTTTCATGGGAAGATATGTTAGAAGAGGTAATTTCATATTGAACAGTGCTATCTCCGCCAATGTTTATTGCTCAGTTTAAGCATACTGAACTGTTATATATTTAACTGACATACCAGTTTATTTTTAGAATAAGCAAAATGCAGTGGTAGTGTGGATTAAGACCATTAGATAAGGGTTACATTAAAATTCTACAAATGTTATGGCTTCAGGAACCTTGTGCTTCATTATTGATTACTATTGTAAAAAATTTTTTTATTGATATCTACAATAAAAATGTACCATTTTCAAAAGCGGAAATATCACAATATTCTATCTATATTAAAGATTGTAACTTTTTTTTCAATTGAATACAGAGTAATACTTTTCTATGTGAAATCCTCTTTCAATGTCAATAATAATGCTACCTTTCATCATTTAAATGAAACATCTCAATAGTATCAATCTATAATTCATTTTTACAGGGGATTGACAGGAATAACATATAGCTATGGATTATTAAGCCCTCAGAAATTCTCAAACTTTTAATAGCGCATCCCCGAGTGGCAGAAAACCTTACAAGGTAAGTTACCAGTTGTGGTATTATATTTATACATTACAAGGTGAGTTACCAGTTGTGGTATTAGATGTATACATTACAAGGTGAGTAACTATTTGTGGTATTAGATGTATACATTACAAGGTGAGTTACCAGTTGTGGTATTAGATTTATACATTACAAGGTGAGTTACCAGTTGTGGTATTAGATGTATGCATTACAAGGTGAGTTACCAGTTGTGGTATTAGATGTATACATTACAAGGTGAGTTACCAGTTGTGGTATTAGATGTATACATTGCAAGGTGAGTTACCAGTTGTGATATTAGATGTATACATTACAAGGTGAGTAACCAGTTGTGGTATTAGATGTATACATTACAAGGTGAGTAACCAGTTGTGGTATTAGATGTATACATTACAAGGTGAGTAACTAGTTGTGGTATTAGATGTATACATTATAAGGTGAGTTACAAGTTGTGGTATTAGATGTATACATTACAAGGTGAGTTACCAGTTGTGGTATTAGATGTATACATTATAAGGTGAGTAACCAGTTGTGGTATTAGATGTATACATTATAAGGTGAGTAACCAGTTGTGGTATTAGATGTATACATTACAAGGTGAGTTACCAGTTGTGGTATTAGATGTATACATTATAAGGTGAGTAACTAGTTGTGGTATTAGATGTATACATTACAAGGTGAATTACCAGTTGTGGTATTAGATGTATACATTATAAGGTGAGTTACCAGTTGTGGTATTAGATGTATACATTACAAGGTGAGTTACCATTGTGGTATTAGATGAATACATTACAAGGTGAGTTATCAGTTGTGGTATTAGATGTATACATTACAAGGTGAGTTACCAGTTGTGGTATTAGATGTATACATTATAAGGTGAGTTACCAGTTGTGATATTAGATGTATACATTACAAGGTGAGTTACCAGTTGTGGTATTAGATGTATACGTTACAAGGTGAGTTACCAGTTGTGGTATTAGATGTATACATTACAAGGTGAGTTACCAGTTGTGGTATTAGATGTATACGTTATAAGGTGAGTAACCAGTTGTGGTATTAGATGTATACATTACAAGGTGAGTTACAAGTTGTGGTATTAGATGTATGCGTTACAAGGTGAGTTACCAGTTGTGGTATTAGATGTATACGTTATTAGGTGAGTAACCAGTTGTGGTATTAGATGTATACGTTATAAGGTGAGTTACTAGTTGTGGTATTAGATGTATACGTTATAAGGTGAGTTACCAGTTGTGGTATTAGATGTATACATTATAAGGTGAGTAACCAGTTGTGGTATTAGATGTATACATTACAAGTTACCAGTTGTGGTATTAGATGTATACATTACAAGGTGAGTTACCAGTTGTGGTATTAGATGTGTACATTACAAGGTGAGTTACCAGTTGTGGTATTAGATGTGTACATTACAAGGTGAGTAACCAGTTGTGGTATTACATGTATACATTACAAGGTGAGTTATCATTTGTGGTATTAGATGTATACATTACAAGGTGAGTTACCAGTTGTGGTATTAGATGTGTACATTACAAGGTGAGTTACCAGTTGTGGTATTAGATGTGTACATTACAAGGTGAGTAACCAGTTGTGGTATTACATGTATACATTACAAGGTGAGTTATCATTTGTGGTATTAGATGTATACATTACAAGGTGAGTTACCAGTTGTGGTATTAGATGTATACATTACAAGGTGAGTTACCAGTTGTGGTATTAGATGTGTACATTACAAGGTGAGTTACCAGTTGTGGTATTAGATGTGTACATTACAAGGTGAGTTACCAGTTGTGGTATTAGATGTGTACATTACAAGGTGAGTTACCAGTTGTGGTAGTAGATGTGTACATTACAAGGTGAGTTACCAGTTGTGGTATTAGATGTGTACATTACAAGGTGAGTTACCAGTTGTGGTATTAGATGTGTACATTACAAGGTGAGTAACCTGTTGTGGTATGAGATGTATACATTACAAAGTGAGTTACCAGTTGTGGTATTAGATGTATACATTACAAGGTGAGTTACCAGTTGTGGTATTAGATGTATACATTACAAGGTGAGTAACCAGTTGTGGTATTAGATGTATACATTACAAGGTGAGATACCAGTTGTGGTATTAGATGTGTACATTACAAGGTGGGTTACCAGTTGTGGTATTAGATGTGTACATTACAAGGTGAGTTACCAGTTGTGGTATCAGATGTGTACATTACAAGGTGAGTTACCAGTTGTGGTATCAGATGTATACGTTACAAGGTGAGTAACCAGTTGTGGTATTACATGTATACATTACAAGGTGAGTTACCAGTTGTGGTATTACATGTATACATTATAAGGTGAGTAACCAGTTGTGGTATTAGATGTATACATTACAAGGTGAGTTACCAGTTGTGGTATTAGATGTATACATTACAAGGTGAGATACCAGTTGTGGTATTAGATGTATACATTACAAGGTGAGTTACCAGTTGTGGTATTAGATGTATACATTACAAGGTGAGTAACCAGTTGTGGTATTAGATGCATACATTACAAGGTGAGTAACCAGTTGTGGTATTAGATGCATACATTACAAGGTGAGTTACCAGTTGTGGTATTAGATGCATACATTACAAGGTGAGTTACCAGTTGTGGTATTAGATGCATACATTTCAAGGTGAGTTACCAGTTGTGGTATTAGATGTATACATTACAAGGTGAGTTACCAGTTGTGGTATTAGATGTATACATTTCAAGGTGAGTTACCAGTTGTGGTATTACATGTATACATTACAAGGTGAGTTACCAGTTGTGGTATTAGATGTGTACATTACAAGGCGAGTTACCAGTTGTGGTATTAGATGTGTACATTACAAGGTGAGTAACCAGTTGTGGTATTAGATGTGTACATTACAAGGTGAATTACCAGTTGTGGTAGTAGATGTGTACATTACAAGGTGAGTAACCAGTTGTGGTATTAGATGTGTACATTACAAGGTGAGTTACCAGTTGTGGTATTAGATGTGTACATTACAAGGTGAGTAACCAGTTGTGGTATTACATGTATACATTACAAGGTGAGTTATCATTTGTGGTATTAGATGTATACATTACAAGGTGAGTTACCAGTTGTGGTATTAGATGTATACATTACAAGGTGAGTTACCAGTTGTGGTATTAGATGTGTACATTACAAGGTGAGTAACCAGTTGTGGTATTACATGTATACATTACAAGGTGAGTTATCATTTGTTGTATTAGATGTATACATTACAAGGTGAGTTACCAGTTGTGGTATTAGATGTATACATTACAAGGTGAGTTACCAGTTGTGGTATTAGATGTGTACATTACAAGGTGAGTTACCAGTTGTGGTATTAGATGTGTACATTACAAGGTGAGTTACGAGTTGTGGTATTAGATGTGTACATTACAAGGTGAGTTACCAGTTGTGGTAGTAGATGTGTACATTACAAGGTGAGTTACCAGTTGTGGTATTAGATGTGTATATTACAAGGTGAGTTACCAGTTGTGGTATTAGATGTGTACATTACAAGGTGAGTAACCTGTTGTGGTATGAGATGTATACATTACAAAGTGAGTTACCAGTTGTGGTATTAAATGTATACATTACAAGGTGAGTAACCAGTTGTGGTATTAGATGTATACATTACAAGGTGAGATACCAGTTGTGGTATTAGATGTATACATTACAAGGTGGGTTACCAGTTGTGGTATTAGATGTGTACATTACAAGGTGAGTTACCAGTTGTGGTATCAGATGTGTACATTACAAGGTGAGTTACCAGTTGTGGTATCAGATGTATACGTTACAAGGTGAGTAACCAGTTGTGGTATTACATGTATACATTACAAGGTGAGTTACCAGTTGTGGTATTACATGTATACATTATAAGGTGAGTAACCAGTTGTGGTATTAGATGTATACATTACAAGGTGAGTTACCAGTTGTGGTATTAGATGTATACATTACAAGGTGAGATACCAGTTGTGGTATTAGATGTATACATTACAAGGTGAGTTACCAGTTGTGGTATTAGATGCATACATTACAAGGTGAGTAACCAGTTGCGGTATTAGATGCATACATTACAAGGTGAGTAACCAGTTGTGGTATTAGATGCATACATTACAAGGTGAGTTACCAGTTGCGGTATTAGATGCATACATTACAAGGTGAGTTACCAGTTGTGGTATTAGATGCATACATTTCAAGGTGAGTTACCAGTTGTGGTATTAGATGCATACATTACAAGGTGAGTTACCAGTTGTGGTATTAGATGTATACATTTCAAGGTGAGTTACCAGTTGTGGTATTAGATGTATACATTACAAGGTGAGTTACCAGTTGTGGTATTAGATGTGTACATTACAAGGCGAGTTACCAGTTGTGGTATTAGATGTGTACATTACAAGGTGAGTAACACGTTGTGGTATTAGATGTGTACATTATAAGGTGAGTAACCAGTTGTGGTATTAGATGTGTACATTACAAGGTGAATTACCAGTTGTGGTAGTAGATGTGTACATTACAAGGTGAGTAACCAGTTGTGGTATTAGATGTGTACATTACAAGGTGAGTTACCAGTTGTGGTATTAGATGTGTACATTACAAGGTGAGTAACCAGTTGTGGTATTACATGTATACATTATAAGGTGAGTTATCAGTTGTGGTAATAGATGTATACAATTCAAGGTTAGTTACCAGTTGTGGTATTAGATGTATACATTACAAGGTGAGTTACCAGTTGTTTTATTAGATGTATACATTACAAGGTGAGTTACCAGTTGTTTTATTAGATGTATACATTACAAGGTGAGTTACCAGTTGTGGTATTAGATGTATACATTACAAGGTGAGTTACCAGTTGTGGTATTAGATGTATACATTACAAAGTGAGTTACCAGTTGTGGTATTAGATGTATACATTACAAGGCAAGTTACCAGTTGTGGTATTAGATGTGTACATTACAAGGTGAGTAACACGTTGTGGTATTAGATGTGTACATTACAAGGTGAGTAACCAGTTGTGGTATTAGATGTGTACATTACAAGGTGAATTACCAGTTGTGGTAGTAGATGTGTACATTACAAGGTGAGTTACCAGTTGTGGTATTAGATTTGTACATTACAAGGTGAGTTACCAGTTGTGGTATTAGATGTGTACATTACAAGGTGAGTAACCAGTTGTGGTATTACATGTATACATTATAAGGTGAGTTATCAGTTGTGGTATTAGATTTATACAATACAAGGTTAGTTACCAGTTGTGGTATTAGGTGTATACATTACAAGGTGAGTTACCAGTTGTGGTATTACATGTATACATTACAAGGTGAGTTACCAGTTGTGGTATTAGATGTATACATTACAAGGTGAGTTACCAGTTGTGGTATTAGATGTATACATTACAAGGTGAGTAACCAGTTGTGGTATTAGAAGTATACATTATAAGGTGAGTTACCAGTTGTGGTATTAGATGTATACATTATAAGGTGAGTAACTAGTTGTGGTATTAGATGTATACATTACAAGGTGAGTTACCAGTTGTGGTATTAGATGTATACATTATAAGCACATACGTTATATCTTGTTAGTACATGTTTATAAATATTTTAACAATTACATAAAGAAGTAAGTTATATACAACATATAGGAAATTAAAATGTTGTGACGGTCAAGTGATGGACCATCAAACTTTGGATTGCAGGAGTGTAAGTTCAAGCCACCAACACAGCAATGTTATGTGTCTTTAAAGCAACACAATTGATTGTGTCTTTAAAGCAAGACAATGTATTCACATATTCCAGAAAGTATGGTTATTAAATTTTTAAATTATCATAATGTCTGTTATCTTTAAAGATATCTTACATCTTTACAAAACAAGATTTCCCACCCAGCAAGTGCTCAAAAATGGCATACAGATATAGAATTTTAAGCTGCAATGTGGAACAAAAGAACATTTACTAGAGGACAGCTGTATAGGTTTTTGGATGAAGGACAAAATGTGATGGGTAGAGTTGAAAAATTCCAAGATAATAAAGAGGCAAGTTTTTAATCAATATCCAAGTTAAAATACTTTATTTTAGTGAGAATGACTTCATCATTACTGTTCAAATTCACACCATGTGTCACAATTAAAGAGTTTAGGTTGTATGGTGTACCAACACAAAATGTTTACATGATGCTTGATTTAAAAATATGATTAAAAAGCTTCTGTAACACTTTGAAATATCATAATAATTTTCAAGAGTTATACCCTTTCTGCAAATACAAGAATAAAGATTTGAATAATGTTATTGAGAAATTGTATTTCAATTTTACATACTTTCCAGATAAAGTGATAAATATCAAAATTGCCATATGTGTTCCTTTAATTTATTATATGCATATTTTTATTTCAGACTGATATACTTCAAGCTGTTTTGACAGTTATAAAACAATTTGACTGTTCCCAGATCCATGTCAACATTGAAAATGCTCCAGAAAAGTATGTTTAACTTTGAAATCATAATTGAATTTGGTAAAAATGAGTACAGGGTGCAAAATTGGCCCTGCCACGAGGATTTGTAAATGTTATTTTAAAACATAGGGAAATTGTATATTTTTGGTTTAAATGATAACTATGAGTAGAGGCTTTAAGCAAGTTTAATAATTTTTACAATACAATACTATTGTATACAATTAATGCTGTAATTTTCATCTACTGATGAGTCAGTTAGGCCTATTGTATTCGGTATTTATTTATTTTATATTGAATAATTTTACTGGTATATTGGAGATTTTGAATATACAATGTATGCAGACTTATAACAGGTTATTCTTTTCATTTTTCACTACTAATTATGCAATCACTTTCATAAACATTTATGAATTATTAATTAAAATGTAACAATTAAAAAAGAATGTCCATGTCTTTTATTTGATTATTTACTATTGTCTTAATGCCATCGAGTGCTAACAGATGATCATTTAACCTAACTACTCTTTCTTTGATCCTGAAAGGTTAACAAGTTCTCAGGTATACCAATCAGCACAAGTAACTGATGACTTTCCTACTTGAATTGGCAGTGATAGTTGATTGACAATCAGATGCAATGTTGTATCACAATCATCATGAAGACTGTAGCATGTGGGGATTCAAACTCATGACCAATGGATAACCTCTCAAAATAACATTTTATCATGACATTCAACATCATATACATGTTTGGGCAAGTCAGAAAGTATCTTGGCATTTTATGTACAAGAGGCGAATTATATGGAAATTGGAGAGCATTGATTCAGAACTGATATTACACTTGGTTAATATAAAAAATATGTCATGGGTTAATGACACTCCTTCACTGTAAAGTATGTGACAATTTAATGTCACACAAATATCTAAAAAATTGTGATGTTTTAAATCTTCTTATAGAGGTTTGGTGATTACACAAAGCATCAAAACTATACCATTATCACTTTTGCAAGAAATTGATGAAGATATTGCTAACATGGCTATCTTTAAATCAACAGGAGATAATGTTGTCAGGGTCTCACTTGAGGTATGAATTTTTAACTACTCTTAAAAAAAAGTTTTTTATGTAACATAAAACAGATCCTACAGATGTTCAAAATGTGTCATATTATTACTAAATATGTCTTGATTGCATATATTCATACTTTTATATGGCTTAGTATCAAAAGTAATAGTATAGTAGTTTATACATATGTAAAATCTACCAATTCAATTTCATCACTGTAATGAAATTTTCTATGTAATGGTTTGGTACTTAAAAATTATGAATTTCATGGTCCACACCCCAAATGTGGCTTTTGAGATGGGGCCTAAACAGCCAGTTTCATGGTGAACTTAAAAATCTTTTTCTTAATCTGCAAAGCATTGGGAAACTGATTGTAACCATTTATTGAGGCATTTGGGTCCTTCATAAAAATTGTGAATTTCATGTCCCGTATATTGAGAAAATGACACATGTTATTGGTGGGATTTGTTGTTGCTGACATGATGGTTAATATCTAACAATTGTCAAAAACATAAGTCAGTACACTGATTTGAATGTTTTTTGGTATGATTTGTTGCTGTCGGCACCACAGTCAAAGTTTATGTTTGTATTTATGCCCCTGATCCCCAGGGCAAGACCTTAGGGGCAGAGCCCAAATAGCGAAATTCCAAGTAAGCGAACCTTTAAAGACCATTTTCTTTGAAAGTTCAAGGCCTGCACCTTACATATTTTATATGTAGCATTGCATGGAGGTCACCTTAAATGTTTGTTGAAATTGGGTCCCTCAGATCAAATTTGGGGCCGCTACAGGGGTCATTGTTTTACATGTATGTAATTCATTTCACAAGATTGTTGCGATAAGTAAAATAACATTGACTGTTAAACCCTTTAACTTGTTACCTCCTTCCTTTGAGGCATAAAAGAAAGGGGCTATGAAATTGCATAAACAGATTCACATATCTTTATGGAATTGCAAGGATACTCAGGTGACTGTTTAAACCCATGGGCCTCTTGTTCTTTGTTGTACTAATCATCATTCATTGCCTGCCAATAACTTCAAATAACCCTCTAAAACTGTTTTGTGATTGTATACCATGTATAATCCTGTGTAAGGGGTCACCACTAATAAGCAGCCACTTGTCCTTACATTTCTAATGTAGTCAAACCTGTGTTAAGCAGCCAGTTAAGGAATCGAGCAAAAGTTGTCTTTTAAGACAGGTTGTTGTTTAATGCAGGTTAATATGCTGTGAAGTAATATAAATGGGAAATAGCAAATGTGGCTACTTAAGACAGATGGCTGCTTAATAGAGATGGCTGATTACACAGGTTTTACTGTATATGCTTTCACAGCAAATTTACATGTATTAAGCAACAACCTGTCTTTAAAGGCCACATTTACTCCTCCCCTTTACTGGCTGCTTAAGATACATTTGACTGCATAGTTTTGCACCTAAGCATGCATGTTAGTCTCATGGGATGTTCGTTGATTGTAATAAATCACCAATGAAACAATCATATTGAACATAGTATGCCATGTTACACTGAATACATCATACAAAATTTGGTTTTAGAAAGAAGGTAAACATTTAACTGACAAAAAAGATGAACTGTTTATTTGTGCCTATGTTATTTTAGGAGGAAACAAGATTTATTGACAATAACAGTAACTTGCAGAATGCACATGTAGTTTCAATGCCTGTAAATCTGTTTCTGGACGACACATCAACGAATAGAAGTAAAACTGGATGGCTCTACACTGTGTACAGATGCAGTTGTCAGGTATTCAGTCTTCTTATTTAAATTTTTCCAGTGGGGCAGTAGTCTAATGGATAGAGTGTTGGCTGCTCACGCCACAGGTTGCAGGTTCAAACCCAAGTTCAACCCGATCCCTCTCATAAAACAACACTCATAACTGGTTCTTCCCAGGAAGTGGACTTGAGAGCGGTTCATGTAAGTTCTGAGCTTTCATCGCAATCAAGCTAAATTAAATTATTATAAATTAAAAAAAAACTAAATTGCAGTAGGGAACACCACTTAGTAAAATAATTTGTAATAAATCTATTACTGCAGAATTTTATTATTTTTAAAGGTTGAATATTTCTTAACATGTATTAATGTTTTTGCTTATACAGTAAAACAGTGTCTTAAGCAGCCAGTCAATGGAAGGACAAATTTAACCTATAAAGGCACATAGTTTAGCTTAATACAGCTTATTTGAGCTGAAAGCATAGAAATGGAAAATAGCAAACATGGCTGCTTAAGACAAGTGACTGCTTAATAGAGGTGACCTCTTACACAGATTGGGCTGTATTAAATTTAACATGTACTTTTAATAAATATAACACACTTTCTCAGCGGTAGTTTGTCTTGAGATAGCCACTTAAGCTAGTTGGCCTTGATACACAATAACAATTCTACCATAATGATATAAATACATTAATTTAGCATTGTTTATATGTATCTTTTATTCTGTTTTTTATTAGGTGGCGGTGATTCAGAAGTTTAATTATAATTACTGTGAGAAGGGGCTATGAACTTAAAATTAATTTCTTTCTCACAGGCATCCCAGTAGCTGAGAGGCAGAAGCAGGGTTGTGTATTTTACCTCGGAGCTTCAGAAAAGGCCAATATCATGGATATAAACGAAATGATAGTGAACAATATTCAATGTTTTAAAAGGTACATTAGTTTCACTGTTTGCTAGCTACCTATCCATCCATCCATCCATCCATCCATCCATCCATCCATCTCCATCCATCCATCCATCCGTCCGTCCATCCGTCCGTCCGTCCGTCCATCCATCCATCCATCCATCCATCCATCCATCCATCCATCCATATGCCAATCTATATGTCTGTCATATGTGAACAAATGAGAAGTATGGAATTATATACTTTGTAATTGGTGACAAGTTGTTTTGTTGGCGTTTAATTTACATCACATATATTTTGTTTTTCTTAAAAAATGTTTTCATTTACCAGAGAGGCAATTTAAAAATGTTGTATTTTTAACATCTGTTTTTACCTCAACCTTTTTATGGTTTAAAGTTGTTTTCATTTTAATGGAAGTGGCACCATACAGGGAAATTAGAAGTCTATATTTTATTAAGAAAAAGTATATGTTTTTAATCGCATATTATATATCACTTTCCTGTGATGGCACTATTGAACATTGTCAACCTTTCAACAATAATATTGACCTGGGCGTTGCCTCTGTCGATATTATTATTCTCAGGTTGACAACTGTAATAGTGCCATCTCAGGACTTAAATTGAGGTATATAATTTATTTTATAATCATTGTAAACTCATTTCAGAGATTGATTTCAAAGTTTTGATGCAATGTTAAAACAAGAATGTGTGGTGAAGCCACCTATTGATGTCATTGTAGCAGATTATAACATGTTATCACTGTGTTGTAACCATCTTAGTGGAGCTGCCAAGAAATACTGTCCAAGGTGCTATGTAAGTATAATTTCATTTTCCATGACTGTCTAATTTGTAGTATGACTGAAAATCATTTAGCTTCCATTGAATCATCTGGATCTCTGTGGATAATTTACTTTTATGTATAAATATTGCTGTTTCTTGGATGTCTCATCTAGATCAAGCATACTTGATCCATGGACTTATAGTGAGTAATACTGCTCAAAACTACGCACTTATATTTATGATGACCATGTCTTTAATGTATAATTATGTTTTATATGCAAACATCTCTATAAGTTATCATTAAATTGATTTGGCCTTGCATTGGTAGCCAGACTTCTTGGTATTTTAACTTTGTGAGACATTTTTATAGGCGAGATATTTGACAATGCCGAATTACTTATGCATATTGTAGTCAGCAAAGTCCTTCTTGAAGAATTAATAAAATAATTGAAGTGTTTTTTATGAGCACAAAATGAGGCCAATAAATAATTATACCTCTTATAAATTTCATAAAAAAAGCATTTCATATATATTTTGAATTAACATAGGAGTTTTTAAAAACATGAGCTGATGCCATATACAAAATTATGTCAGTTTAGATATTGAACTTTCAAACATAATAAGTTTTATTATATAATTATACAATCACACTTCTCGCAAAGCTACTTTGTTGATCATGTGTTTTTTTAATTCTTAGGCAGATGCAGATTTGATAGGAATTCAAGCAAGCAGAACCCCAGCATCAACACAAAGGACTATACAGCGATTACAACTGAGATCAACTGAAAATAGGAAAAAGACATTAAGGAAGGCGAAAGGAGTTAAAGAGCATCCAAACTGTCTTTAAGGTGTACTAGACCCACACAAGTAATTACCAGAATTTCTATAATGATCAATATTGTACATATATAATGTTCTTTCATATGGCAATTTCAATGGGATTTTCAGTAGAGTGTGAAAAAACCTACACAATCTAAAACAAAACTATCATATTTGTAATCAATATTTAGCATCATATTTATGCCATCAAGGGCTAACAGATGATCATTTAACCTAACCACTGTTTCATTGGATCCTGAAAGGTTAACCAGTACTCGAACACACCCCATCTATGCAAGTAACTGATAACTTTTCTACCTGAATCAGTGTTGAGAGAGAAAAGATAATGAGACAGAATGGCATATATCAATCATCACAGAGACTAACAAGGAATCAAACTCATGATTTATAGTCGGAAGCATTAATGACCATGCTAATAGGGCCCCGACTTGCATTTGTAAATTGTATATGTTTGACATGTGTCTTTATTTTGTGAGGCACATATATGGCAATACATGTTACATTGTCTTTTCAAAGGGATATACCAGTTGGACTTCTGCATTTGATACCTTTGGGTCTCACCAAGCATTTATTGCAATACATCTCAAAAGCTGTTGATGACAATACAAGAAAGAAAATGAACTGCCACTTGACAAGTCTTCTACCACAAAATTCGTTCAATGATTTTTTCCATTATTTGGATAGCCGTCAAGGAAAAGATTTTTAACAGTATGTAAGTGGAATGACTGAGAATTTTATGAAATTATTTTAAATTAAAATCATTGACCTGGCCTCAGATTTGATATGACAACCTGTATACGGTATTTATATAGAAAATGATATTCATAAATGATCAGTAACTTTTTAATTCAGTTACAAATGATCAAATAAAAATGTCTCATGTACATTTAAGCATTTTAAAATAAGGGGTTACAATTGATCAGCACACCACTTAGTACATTAAAGTCAGGTCCGTGCCTCATTCATATTTTTGAGGTCAAATATATATGAGATGAATTCAATATATGTTTTATCATTTCGAAACATTGTAACTTACTAGTGACATTTCTTGTTTGGGGTTAATTTTTCTAAAGTTGTATATAGATACATCATCTATGTTTATTTATTTCAATACTGTTATAGTTGCAGATTGCTCCTTTCAACATGTCCTATGCTGGGGTTCAATCACAGTATGTGGAGATGGTATCTTGTCTTGCCGAAGTAAGTTCAATGCATGTTGCACTGTTTTTCAACTAAGGCCAAATAAAAAAATAAGTGCGTTTCCGGTTACCCGACCGACCCTATTTTTTCCCGCAGACCCTAACCTATTTTTCCACGAAAAGAAAAAAAAATGCGATTTGGGTACGAAAAGCATTTTGTTACGAAATGTATTGGGTACAAAACGGAAGATGATGACGAAGCAGGCCCGGAAGCAAAATGGCGGCCTCCACGATCGCAATTGAGTTGGAACAATGTGGCCATTTTTCTAAAGCACAGCACTACATTAAGGTTGTTGGGAACGCACTAACAGCGCGAATGATTTTCGAAGATCTGCACCCAACAATCGACGAAAAAACGCACACGATTTCATGCATGGCAAGGACCCATCTTCAAGACAGCGTGTCTTACGAGGTAAAAGCAAAGTGTAAACGGGTCAACAATTTTTATATTTCTTTTCTTTTTGTATGCTAGGTGCTTGGATTCTATTCAAATTTTCTAGACTGCAGTGCTCCAAGAATAGGATAGCCCGATGCCCGGGGCTTGTCAAATCTGGATCCGGGCATGTGTCTTTTTCAAAGTTATTTGCCCGTCGGGCTTCTCTTAAAAAATCGGACAAGCTAGTTTTCACAATACACAGGTCTGCAAATATCTCTATTCCATACGACACAGGTCAAACTGTTGTTTAAATACCGTAACTAATCAGTATAAACAATTGACCCCTGCGGTGTTTATCACACCACATGCCCGATAATGCGACTTTGGAAAAGTTCTCATGCATATTCAACTATCTATTTTTATTCCTCTAATGTGATTGGTGGATAGCTTTGAATATAAATTAATCTATTTTTAATAACCGCTCTGATTGGTTGTATATCTACGACCAAGGTACACGTTTCTTACCACCTACCCGAGCAAAGACCAAAAAAATAAAAGACGATGACGTAATTCGCGGGTGTCTCTCAAATTCTCCATTATGAAGAGTATAAAATTATCTCCCTTTGCCAAAATGGTAACTATTTCTAAAATCTGATTATGTTTTTGCAGATAATTTGCGATCGATCGCGTTATGTAAAATGTCAGCGTTAGGTTCTGGTATTTTTATAAATATTTCATAGATTTACAATAATTGGAACTGTATGTATATAAATTTTCTTCTGTGAAAACATGAAAGATTATATTTAAATTGAGTTTAAGGCAAAGAAAAATGTGGGTGGGGTATTATAGTAATAAACATTGCATTTTGGTTGTGTAGTTTCAGCGTATAATTTTCTTTGGCATGATTTAAATATAATATTGAAACCAACAATTAAGATGAATTTTGTGGGGTTTTTTTAATATTTGAAATAAAGTTGACTAGTTGCACTTTCTAGACATTTGAAGGCTATCATAGACTGCATTTATTTATCATATTGTTCTTTTGGATAGATTGAATAGCTTTGTATGCTTGACATTGCCATAATTGTATGTTATGACAGCAATAATAAGAAAACAATAGAAAATATATTTAAAATAATGTTTTAAATAAACTCCTGCTCCCACACTGCCGTAACTGAATCGACAGAACAGAAACGATAGTCAATAAAGAACAAAGATTAAATACAACATAATAAGTTGGACATACTGACAGAGACATAGTCAGTTCTCCCGAAATTCTCTCACTTCTCTAGGTCTTATTCAAATTCTAAAACTTGTGATTTAGACATGCATAATGTTAAGGGGAGCTAACCCTACATAAAATTAATACATTTAAGTCTATGTTTACATGTTTCATATTATACCGCAAGGTGTATTTGTAATAAAAATCTGGGCATGTGAACCATTGATCACGGCAAGTTATTTTTCAGCCAGGGCAAGTAGATTTTTCAACCTACTTGCCCTGGGCTAGTCCCAAATTTTTTTTTTCTTGGAGCACTGGTCAGATACAAATGTGTCAGATACTGACTTTCGGATTGATATGTCAGACTTAAGTGTGCAATTTTGGCAATAAAACCTGTATGTTACTTGTTCTTCTAACCTGAACCCCCATGTCCTCTTGACAGCATTGAGGTTTCCTGGCTGATGGCTTATATGGTAAATTTTCTGTCCCACTCACCATGTAATTATATTACAGGCAGGTTAGCATACTACAGAGGGTGATTGAAAGCCAAAGGGTGCATAAAGAAAAGTAAAACCGTTCCTGGAAAGTCTTTAATAATAGCAGAGTGGTGTACCATAACTTAGTTGACATCCAACCATCATTGTCAAAGTATTAAACCTGACATATAAAGAACGTTTCCTTTGAAGTATGGAACATGCTTAAAAACTGCTGAAAAACCTGAACATTGATGTCTTTAATTAAATACTACGTATTAAAGAACACTTAGATTATCCTGTCTTCATGAATGTATATCAAATGTTAGTCTGAGTCAACTGAAATCAATATATCAAAAAAAAAAAAAAAAAAAAAAAAAAATCCAACCTACCTACCCTATTTTTTTTGGCAACGTAACCTGAAACGCACCTATTTTTTTATTTGGCCTAAGGGATTGATTGATTCAATATTTAACATCATTTTTATGCTATTGAGAGCTAAAGACAATCAGTTAACTTAACCACTGATTCCTGGGATCATGAAAGATTAACCAGTACTCAAATACACCCAATCTCCACAAATAACTGATAACTTTCCCTATTGTATCAGCAGCAAAAGACGGATGATAATGAGACAATGCCATATATCAGTCATCACGGAGACTGTTGCCAGGCGACAATTTTAACTCGCGACCCTGGATTGATAGTCAGACACGTAACTGACTGAGCTTATCAGGTCAGACATTTTTTCAAAGTAAAGTTTCAGTTGTAAAACAATTAGGAATTTGGACACTAAGTGTTAAATGGGGTAAAGACTGTGAATCCAGTAAAACTTACTTTTATGTCCTGTCCAACATTTTTTGGAATGACATGTTTTTAGCTTGCATGTCTGCATGCCACACATCATGTCCAATCAATAACTTTTGATATATCATTCACAAGTGATTTTTATATAACTAATGAGACAATGTATAGATAACAAGTGCCCACCATGTTGGTTCAAAATTAAAATTACTGAGAGTTCAAATGATAAATCTACAGACACTATTTCAGGTATGCTCCACATCTACATGTATTGAACTGCTTAAATAATTCAATTGGCACAAATCTCTCCATGTTTAGACATATTAGGCAGATGGTACTGAGGTGTCCAAAGTGAAATGGCCTGTACTTTGTGTCCACTCTATAATGTTTTTAACACTATGGTGGAGGAATTTTAAATTAATTACCATAAATACTCCCTATCATTTTATATGAACATTTTATAAGTAGCATTGTGTTCGGCTGAATTTGATTGAAACTACACAGTTAATCTTTGCTTAGTAGGGCCAATGTTAAAAATCTGCTCATGTAACTTTTGTGTCATTTATTTCAATTATTCACGAGAACGGAATTGCACATGTTGAATTGGCTTTGATTGAGATTTTGATGGAATAAAAGGAAACCTTTTCCTTGGAATAACTTTATCATACTTTTTTAGATTCAGAATAAACTTAACGAGGACGTTTTCAGTGATGACTGACTACAAAGTTTAAAAGGCAGTATTAACCATTACCTTCATCTCATCACCTGCAATGTTCTCGAACTAAAAAAAAAAGCAAAGACTCATCTTCTACTTCATATAGTGAGTGCCAACCAGTGTACAGTTATACTTTAGAATGACTGAGGTTTAAGTTATAAATTGTTACATGAACTTTACTGTAAATTAATCATTTTAGAAACTTAATTTTATAAAGATATTATTTTTTCCACAGTAACTGTTATAATCATTATTTTCAAATATAAACTATTGGTGTTGTCTTAAAGGAGAACATATGAAAATAATTAAATATACAGATATGTACAAATATTGTCATTTGATAAATATATTATTATATTATATTAAACCTATAAATGTATTGTTAATAAATATTACATTTTTTCAATGTTTACAAAAATACTATCAACTAAGTATATGATATGATGTTATTTAAACAGGTAGAAGATATCCAGAGACATGGTCCTCCCAAAGCATATGTAGAGGATGCCTTTGAAAAAAATCATGGTGATATACGAAACCAGATATTTCTTGAGAATCAAAAAGCCCGCAGTAGGGACACAAGTGTCAAGTATGCGAAGCACACTCTGTTCCAGCACATATTAACTGGTGGCTTTTTCAAAGATGCGGATGATATGTGTAAATGACTACTTTTGCTGTTAATTTTAACAGCAGATCGTAAGCGAAAATTTAACATTTTTCCAAACTGTTGTAAACATTTTACTAGATAAAATGTTCGAGGTTGTTATCAATTTTTTTTTCAACATAACAATTATGAAGATTATATTTTTAAATGGAAAAAATATTTAAAAATGCCCATTTCATTGACAGATTGTAATCATTGTGAATTTTCAAAAATATTCTTATTCTTTGATTAATTTAAAATATTGTATTATTTCAATATGAAGTCCTACAGTAGTTCAATAAATATGATCCATTATAATTTTATTCATATAGGAGGGAAAAATATCGACAAGTATGGCCTAGTCCCTGTACAAAATTTTTACTTCTTAGGTTTCATTATTTTGTCCCACATAAATATTCCTGATGAATCGTTATATTCTCTGTGACCTGTCGCTGATATTGTGCATGAAATGACATTTGTTATTTTTAAATTAAAGGAATCGAGCATCAGACAATGTTTTGCACATTGCAAACACAGCAGTTATTCGAAATTTTCTCGGGTTGACAAAAGTTTCTGCACCCAAGAGAAGTAAGGGAGCCATTATAAAGCTGACGGAACTCACATACAGTTATTGAGCAACTGAACAATGAACTTGTACTTGCTATGGCAAGTGTAAATGTAGATGTTGACCTCTCAAGTTCTGTGGTCATGTGAGGTACAGCAGTAGTTTCACAAAGAGATGAACTTGTAAACGCAAATGAATCGATTAAATTCAGAGACCTAGAGAACAATGTAAGCATTGCTGACGATTTGTTACCAATCTTTAACTATTTATTAAAAATCTTACACATGTCAAGTTATTTCTTATCTGTTTTAATGCATTTAGAGCAAAATCAATTAATTAATTAATATGTATCGATTATGAGAGTGTGGCAGAAAAGCTGGGAGTAAAAATAAGTAAACAATTAATGTTGATGATTCATGAGTCACTAGTAAGATGTGTTTATAAAATATGTATTCAAATACTAGTAGTACATTGGCAGATGGAACACACAAAGACACAACATAACTGATGGAAGGTGAGTAACACAAGGTTCTTAGAACAGATCACACTCTCATCATTGTTTTGCATTTCAATATATATGTATAAGAAAATTATATATATGTATTTACTTTTGGAATGGACAGACAACACACTCGGTGTTCAAGTAACATATATCTTCAAAAATGTTTTGTTTAGTAATACTCTGTATATTATGTTTTTACAGGAGTGCTATGAATTATTCCTCAAGGGCTGCATTATAGCTGAGCGGTATTTGATGGTTCAAATAAATCTGGCAAAAGCAACCAATGAAGTTGTTTTGGGATGTCCAAAGTTTGTCAAAACAGATGAAATTACAAATTACCATCAACATGTGTATTGATGAAATCAAACTTCATACATGACTGCAAAGGGGGAAATTGTAACATGGTCAAAGGAATTGTAGCTCAAAGAATTGAACAAAAATCAGTAGCTTCAAAGAAGTACTTCATTAAACATAACACTTGCCACAAGTTTTATTTGCTAAATATGTACACATTGTGATTGTAGAGTATCAGTGAATTTTCAAAAATATCAGTCCTCAAATAGTATCCCTTTTAATTACCTCAGTATGGTTAAAATTGGATTTTTCATAAATGTTTTTTCCAAACAGCCAGTCAGTGGAATATGTTCATAATTGATATAAATTATCGACCATTGCTTTAAAGCTTTTGCAACTCCAGGGCTATGGTATATTGTAAGGAATATTCAAGTATATACAAATACTATAAGGAAATGAAAAATTCATATTTTCTAATCCAATTATCCTTATTCAGTACTAATTTATAGTTTGAGATTTAAAGCTTTGACTAGTCTTAGCAAATTAGTTTTCCTTCCATAAGAAGGAATTTCCAAAATGGCCAAAAGGGACCTAAAATCTCATCCTCTTAATAACCTTTTTGTCAATGTTATTCAGTCAAAATAAGATGTAAAGGTGGCCTTTTAACACAGGTTGCTGGTTAATAAAGGTTAATTTGCTCTGAGAGCATAGAATTGGGAAATAGCAAATGTGGCAGCTTAAGACAAGTTGCTGTTCAGTGGAGGTGTCTGCTGCTTATACAGGGTTGACTGTGTGATATAAATCGTACACATCAACAAGTCTTAGAGATGGTCAAGGTCGTACGTTGAGTGAGACAGTTATGGCTTTCATCTCGCCAACGATTTTTATCGTTTAAACAAATAAATATAAGTGCAAAAACAATGTTTCTATATTTAAAATACGTCTAAAGTGCTAAGGTATACGATGGAATGGTAATCTGAGAGTATTTGGATAATTTTGGTGATTTGTGAACATTTTTATTAGTGGCGGCAAAACTGTTATATATACGCTATAGATGATAACGCAAGAGATGCTCACTAATAAATTTGATAAACTTAAAAGTGATTTAAAACAGCAAATCAAAGAAGAAGTGAAAACTATGCACTCAGCAATAACAGAACTTAAAGTAACAGTGGTAAAACTGGAAACAACAACAGAACTGCAGAATAAAGTGTCAGATATGGAACAAAAAATGGAACAGTTAGAAACAGGTAACGCTCGACTCAAAGAAAACAACAATCAGCTAGCAGACACATTGAAAGAAAGAACGCATACAATAGTAACACAATCTAATGAAATAAACAATTTGGAACAGTACACCAGAAGAAATTCAATCAGAATCTATGGTATCAACGACACTAACCACAGGGAATCTATCGAGGAAACAACAGAAAAGGTCATTAAGCTCCTAAACAATAACCTTGGATTGAACACAGTAACAACAGGTGATATCGATATTGCACACAGACTTGGGAAATTCCAAACAGATGGCAACAGACCAATTATATGTAAATTTGTTACACAGAGACATAAGTTACAATCAGTGAAAAACCGAAGAAAACTTAGAGGGACACATATAGTTATTCGTGAAGACCTAACCACCAAAAATGCGAAACTGCTTGAAAAGGTATCAACAGTAACAAATGTAAAAACTGCATGGTCAGATGAAGGAAAAATATTTGCTTTTCTAACAGATGATAGAATAGTTGCCGTTGACACTAAAACTGACCTTTCGAAGCCACTTGTTCAAAGTCAGAGACAGGGAGCACATAGAATCGTACAGAGGCAATAAATTGCAAAATAAAAACAGAATAACTATTTGTATATTGTTAACTTATTATCAGAATATTTCAAAGTTTGTGGAGTTTATTTACCCTTTCTTTTTTAAGTCCAACAAATTAAAATTAATATTATGTATTGTGTTATATTATGTAAAAATAATTCAAAATAATGGCCCCTTGTGATATACTGTAAATGGTACAGAATTAAATACACCAAACACTCCATTGACAGAACATGTTTGTTTACAATCTTCATGGTTGGAAATCCCGATATCTAAAAATAAACCATTGTTTAAAGTGGTAAAGCCGCTTACATCAAGAAAAATTCCCAGATGTCAGGGTCAGTAATAGTCCTGGTCCCCTTCGACGCTAGTGTTCAATTTTATCTGTGCAGAAAAAGTGAAACTGGATTCTTTCAGTGCCATTTTGATTCCTCCAAATGAAATATAGCGCAGATATACAGAGTACTGCTTTAATTGATCGGTTAAAAACATTAATTTATATTTTTCTTCGCTCGATTACTTTTTTTTATTATAATCTTGGGTCATCTTGGGAATATATTATTTTAATCTTATAAATAATATAGACAAAGCATCAGCTATGACCATTGTTTATTTTTTTTTTATTGTTATTTAATCATATGTAAACATAATTGTTGTGGACATAAGTTTGTGTCTGTAAATATTAGACGCCTTGGCGTAAAAATGTGTTGTATTCGCGAGTGAGCGAGCGCAGGTTGTGACCAGGACTAAATGAATACCGCTGATAGCTATAACAAAATTATAAAACATATCACTGGTTCCATTTTCGTTCATTACAAAATTCGTGAAACGGGCACCGTTAAAACATTTTGTTAGACTTCCGGATTGACGAAAACGGCATGTCACAGTTGCAGATTATTATATTGTATCCAGATACAACTTCAAGTTGATATAGAAATAAGTTTTCTGTTTACAATAAGTATTCAACCTTTCAGTCACACACTGCCATTACAATAATTAGGCTTAAATACAATTTATCTGATATGATATGCACAGAATTAAAAAATATTGATTCAACCTTAATTGCATTCATACACAAATTTGTGTTGTTTCAGACTTTGTTTTTCGAAGCTAGACGATACTTGATAATTTCATTATTTACACAATAATGTTTTCGATTTGCAAAAAGTTTAAATTTTTGTTTGTTTTGCATGCTTGAATACCATGGTGTTTAATATTTTGTTTACCAAGTTTTGTATATCCTTCAATATGTGGCACACATGTATAAACCTGGTAACAAGGAATATAATTTTTTTTGTCTGTTAATATTTACTTAATTCAAACAATCTTCTTTGTAGGCCGGTTTGTATGGTGGCGAGTGAAAGAAATGAGATGGAACTACCTTTACATATAAGTATTGCCTGTGTGTTGTTGCTTAATTTCCCCTGGTTACAATTAATAAAATAGGTACTTACTTGATGTTTCTCTCTAATTATTGTCAATATGATGTAACCTCTGCATTGATATAGGCTTTCTTTTATATGTTAGATTTTTTTTTCAATATGGCGCAACACTAACTCTATAAGTATATAGTTAACATATTGCCTATAGATATACCCTATATGTATTCATTCTCGTGTTTTACTTTCTGCGAGAATGAATAAATGAACGATAATAATTTGAAATATGGCACAACGCTGGATAGTTTTTAAACATAATTATTGTGTAAGTATCCGATATTCTTTCTCATGTTTTATTTTCGGCGAGATCGAAAAACTGGATAAAACTAGATTTCAGTCCTAAGTGGCAACAATAGAAACTAATGAAGATGCTGTTATTTATGTTTTGATTGTGTTCCTTCTTACTTTCATTTTACTTTACACATTTATTAAGATTGTGTTACATATATCTGCTATAATATGATATAAATGGAAAGTTTACTGTTGTTTAGAAGGATTCAGATTTATAAATTGAAATATTGAAATAGTATAGTGAATTTAATATGAATACATGACTGTTTATTCAGTTTTTATCTAATTTTTCTTCCAGAATGACATATTTTACCAAGTGCATGTCTCTGTGTGAGAGGAAGTATCACATACTCCTGAATCATACATACTTACAGGTGAAATGAACTAACACTGCTGCATATAAAGGTCTTTGTGTAAATTATAATTTGAACATTACCACACACGTTATAGTTGCAATTGTGAACATGGGTCTTTTAGAAGTACGGATAGTAAACAACTTTTATTGAATCATGGTATAAACAATGCATGTATATATACATTTTTGCTTGATTTTATTTTACTTTGCTGTTTGTTTTCTCTATTTTTACATCATTAGATATATCTTTGGTACAATTACAAGTAAAGTATCAGATTTTTATACAAACAATTATAAACAAACCTACTATTACAAATAACAGTATAGCTGAAAACATTGATAAAGAATAGAAATCAAATACATATCTATTTTCTTTATGCATCTTGAATCTAGTTTTTATTTCATTTTCGTAGAAATTCGAAAGAAAAAGTAAAGTTTTGTACTATAATTACATATTATCGAAACTGCCAAATTTGTTATTATTTCACTGTATCGTGCCTTATGTAAAATTAAAAAATTAAAAAAAAAACAAAACACAATTTATATTATAGTTGCATAGATGTAAAGTGTCTTCAAAGGCAAACATAGATTAAATGATATAAGATACAAGCTGTGATTACACATAATGGTACCAAACATAGAAACTTGGGAGGAAATGTGTGAGGTAACTGTGTGTGTGTTTATTGTGTCCTTTTTTCTTTCTTTTTTTAATATGATATGTGTATAATATGTACAGTATATTTTGGGTGCTTGTGTGTAAATTTCATGCTTGCATCCATGAGGTTCCACAAATTGTGAAAACAATTAACTGTTTTTCACATGTGTATGCATATGGGCAGGATACAACATGACATGTGTTCTACTTTTATGCATTATAAATTCTTCTTTCGATATTTATATACAATGTTGACTTCTCCACTTTGAAATTTATTGAATCATAAATCCTAAAATTACTTTATGAATATTGAAATTTCCATCAAATATACCTTTAGGCTTTTCATTACAGACATAAATTTTTTTTCAAATCTTGTAACAAAATTTACAAATATAAAATGGAACATTAACATGCAATGGTATGATGAATATTTTAGGTCTTAAATGTCCACTTTTTCAATTATATGTTGTGGGTCCTTGGTGTCTGGAGTGTTGATGATGAGGGTAGCATGCAGCAAGATTATTATGCCCTCACCAAAACAGTATGACAAATAAAATAACTATATATTCTATGAATGTACAGGGTCTTGGCGACAAAAATAAAAGGAGGGATACCTTTAATTTTCTGAAAAGCAAAAATGGATCAATATACTTTTTACAAGATACACATTTTACCGAAAAAGATGAGAACATTATACATATTGAAAGGGGGTTTGAATGTTTTTAGCTCTACTGGCCAAAGGCCAGAAGTGTTTATGCGATGGCGCGTTGTCTGTCGTCCTTCGTCTGACGTCTGTCGTCTGTTAGCAGCACTTTCTCTGAAACCACTAAGCCAATTAAACTGAAACTTCACATGGGTGTTTCTATTGCATAGGAGACTATACAGAAGATTTTTTTTTTTCGATCTGAAATTCAAGATGGCCGCTGTTACTAAAAATAGTCCAAAACTTAAAAAATCATCTCCTCATGAACGGCCCAACAGATTTTCAAAATGTTTATGTAGAAATGATGACCAACTATAGTTTTGTTAGATTAGTTCAAATGGTGTCCCTAGGGTTAAATATGATCCCGCCCCGAGGGTTCAATTAGGGGACACATGTCATTATAATATTTTTTTATTTGTTTTTTTTAAAATGGAAATGATTTTGCCTATATTTTCACTAAAGCATTGTTAGGTGAAGGAGGTTAAGATTTGTAAAAATGACTGGGTTCCTATGTCTTAAGGAGTCGGGAGGGGCCCAAAAAGGGTACAAATTGGGAATTAGTAAAATTGTTTTCTTAAGAACCGGTATGTCAGATTTGTGCATATTTGATATAAATTATCCCTATGTGTAGGGGTTTGATTGTAGATAAGAATTTAGGGGCTAAAATATATAGGTGTTCTGTAAGGGGACATAGAATTTTACATAGGGATACAATGGGAAAACAGAAAATTCTCTTTTTTTTTTTCATTTATCCTGAAACCACTAGGCCAATTAAATTGAAACTTCACATGGATGTTTCTATTGCATAGGAGACTATACAAAAGATTTATTTTTTCTATCTAAAATTCAAGATGGTCGATATTTCTATTGCATAATACAATTTCAAAAAGTGCTATGGCCACTTTGAGTCAGAAGAGCATCCTCAGGCCCTCTTGGGCCTCTTGTTTTAGTAACTACTTTAGTCAATCTAGAGGAGTGGCCATTCTTTTAAATAATAACTTTGATTTTAAATTACATTCAAAAACCACTGATAATGATGGCAATAAATTAATTTTAGACTGTACCATCAATGATAAAAGATTTAACTTAATAAATATATATGGTCCTAATAAAGATGACCCAGACTTTTATAAACAATTGAAGAATGGAATTAAAGATTCAGATAATTTATCTTTAATTGCAGGTGATTTTAATCTGATCTTAAACCCACAAATAGACTGTTATGATTATGTTAATCTAAACAACCCTAACGCAAGGGAAGTTGTTCTAGAAACAATTGTTGATTGTGATTTAGTAGATTGCTGGAGAGATCAAAATCTAGAAAAAAAAGAATATACATGGTTTCGAAAAAACACTAATAAAAAAATTAGTCGACTTTTTTCTTATCTCCCAGCAATCACTTACTGATATAGTTGATGTTAACATAATTCAAGGTTATAAAACTGACCACTCTTTGAATTTTTTAAAATTAGATTTTATTAAATTTTTTAAAGGCAATTCATACTGGAAAATGAATAATTCTCTGCTAAAAGACACTAACTATATAAATATTATCAAGCAAACTATTGAAAGAGTAAAATTACAATATGCTAAAAAAATCAACTCTCGGATAAAAATATAAATGACATTGGAAATGACACACTTCAATTAGATATTGATGATCAGTTGTTTTTTGAAACACTACAATTTGAAATAAGGGGTCAAACAATTAATTAAATACTCCTCGTTCCTTAAAAAACAAGAAAAAAACAATGAATATTTACTTCTTAAAGATATTGAAAAAACTTGAAAAGGAACATTTTATTAAACCAAGAACTATATAAAATACGTGAAAAAAAATGGAAGGTGTCAAAATAAGATCAAAGGCAAAATGGATTGAAGAAGGAGAAAAACCAACAAATTTTTTTGCAATTTGGAAAATAAAAATTTTGTGTCAAAAGTAATGGTAAGTCTTATGTCTTAAAAAAATTGTTCTTATTGATACTCAAGAAGGAATCTTGAAGGAAACTATGAAATTTTATAAAAACTTATATTCTTTACATGAAACTGAAACAGTTAATTTGTTTGAAATTCTCTCAAATTTTAATATTCCCAAATTAAATGAAAATGAAAAAAAATCAATGGAAGGGCAAATATCATATGAAGAATGTTTTTACAGTTTAAAGAAAATGAAGAACTCGAAAAGCCCTGAGCACTCAGGATTCACAGTTGAATTTTACAAGTTTTTTTGGCTTGATATAGGACATTTTTTGGTAAGATCTATTCATGCCGGTTTCAATAAAGGAGAATTGTCTATATCACAAAAACAAGGTGTAATAACATGTATCCCAAAGGGAAACAAAGATAAAAAATACTTAAAAAATTGGCGCCCCATTTCATTACTAAATGTATCTTATAAAAATGCATCAGCAAGACTAGTATTGCGAATAGATTAAAAAATATTTTGGGAGGTATTATTAATGAAGATCAAACTGGTTTCATCCCAAACAGATATATAGGAGAAAATACAAGACTTTTATACGATTTATTGTTTTATACGAAAAGAATGATATACCTGGACTATTACTTTTAATTGACTTTGAAAAAGCCTTTGACTCGGTTGCATGGCACTTCATTCGCCAAGTATTAAATTTTTATAACTTTGGTCCAGATTTCAAAAAATGGATAGATATATTTTATACAAATACAGAATCGTGCTGTATTGTAAATGGACATCTCTCAGAATGTTTTTTTCTTCAAAGAGGATGTCGTCAAGGTGACCCAATATCACCATACATCTTTATTTTGTGTGCTGAAATACTTGCTGCCATTGTCAGGAACAGTCCAGATATTAGGGGAATAAATGTAGGATCCACAGAATATGTAATATCTCAGTTTGCGGGCGATACATCTTTAATATTAGATGGTTCTGAAAAATCACTTAGAAACGCATTAAACATGTTAAAATTCTATGCAGGAATCTCCGGCCTTAATATCAATATAGATAAAACTAAAGTTGTATGGATAGGTGCAAAACGAGACTGCCAAACAAAATTATGCAGTGATATACAACTTAACTGGGATAATAAATTTACTGTATTAGGTATAAACTTTTCAATAAATCTTGACTCAATGGTTAAGCTTAATTATGACAATAAGATTCGAGAAATCAAGAATCTGCTTATTACATGGTCAAGAAGAATTTTAACACCTATTGGAAAAATTATGGTTATTAAAACTTTGGCCATTTCAAAAATTATTCATCTTATTTTTGCATTGCCTAACCCAGATTCTGAAACTATAAAAGAACTTAACTTGCTATTTTTTAAATTTTTATGGAATGGAAAACCAGATAAAATAAAAAGAACAATTATTTATAGACTACTCACTAGTGGGACTAAGAATGATAAATCTTGAATCATTTATTGCAGCTATAAAAATCACATTGATAAGAAGAATATTACAAGGTCAAGAAAAATATTTAGAAATCTTTAAAGTTTCATATGAGTCACTTATACATTTTAGCACATTTGGAGCTGTATTTATTGAAAAACATTTAGATAAAGTTAAATGTCCCTTCTGGAGAGATGTTTTTAATTGTTATATGAAATTTTTAAAACAAGTTACGCCATATTCATGGCATGAATTTCAAGTGATACCACTATGGCATAATCCTAATATTAAGGTCGGAGATTCAAGTGTTTTTATTGATAGATATTTTAAGAAAGGTATATGCTTTATCAATGATTTATTGAACAGTAATGGAAATTTTATGACACTTGCTGAAATGACACAACAATATGGTGTTGTAGCACACTTTTTAGAATACTCTGGACTCATATCTGCTTTAAGAACATATCTAGGTACCTTTTCTTTTTCACACTTTAGCTCTAAAGCAAAGAATCCATTATTTCTTTTGCCAATATCAATTTTATTTAGAAATAAAAAAGGATGTAGATACATATATGATAGGATCAAATCAAAACATGAATCTCCATTAGCATCCAAAAAAATGGGCAAAAGAAATAACTTAAGTGGAGAATCGGTCATAACTAAGAGATTTAATATCCCTTTTAAATGCAGTAATGACACTAATCTGCAATGGTTTCAATGCAGAATAGATCATCGCATATTGGATACAAATCATCTTTTAGAAAAAATGAACATAAGTAACTCCAACCTTTGTTTACTTTGCAAAACACATGATGAGACAATAAAACACTTATTCTGTGAATGTAGGGTCACAAAATTATTTTGGGCCAATCTTGAACACTTTTTAAATCAAAAATGCCCAACAAAAGATATAAAATGGCAAGATATTGATATAGTTTTTGGCAACAAAACATTCGATGATGTTATTAATAATATACTGTTTTCTGCAAAGTATTATATATTTAAACAAAGATTAAAAGATTCAGAGCCTGAGATAACACAGTTCAAAAAATACATTAGGACACAACACAACATAGGAAGATGTATCACTCAGAAAAACTTAGAAGTACAAAAATTCGAAAACATGACGACTCCATATATGAGCATTCTAGATTGATGTAAACACTTAAACATATTCAACATACCATAGTATAAGTCTATAGGTGTATGTATATATATATTATATATGTATGTGTATGTTTACAGATGTACACATTTGTTATATGATGTATATATATAATATAACTTCATGTTCCATAATTTTCTATGAAAACCATAAACACCAACTTCTGATCTGATCTTAAAAATCGCATATAAATTGTTTTTTCTATTTTAAAGATTATGTATATAAATAAAAAAAAACAACGTAAACCCAATACATACAAAATGTATAAATTATACTATAGATTTTTTCCCCAGAATGATATATATCCTTTATGAATAACAAAGGATACAAAGACGAATTTGTGCAGAATGTTTTCGTGAATAATTTAAAACAGTTCGCTATATATATATATGTATACATGTATGTGAAAACCTATATGGTGCATTCTATTTTTTGCGTTTCATGTTTTTACAACATCGATTTTTTATTAATTTCATAGGCAGTAAATTAAATATATATATATATATATATATATATTTTTTTTTTTTTATTATTTTTTTACAGAAGATCTAAGGCATGATATTTTCAAACATTTTTGCTTTCATAAAATACCCAGAGTTGACATAAAATATATATTTACGTGTACAAAAATGAATTCACTTTTGTACAGACAATTTTCATTTTTATGCTTTTTTGATGTATTATGAAGGTTTCCTATTGCATTAGATTTGATAATTCCATTGTTAAATATAAACAGCAACATAATCAGAAGACGAATTATAAACAAAAAGGGTCAAGAATATTTTTTAGATTTTGTTATTCTTGACTATGTTGTTCATTTTCCTTTTTTTTTTTTTTTAACTTTCTAAAACACAAAAAAAAACACACTCATAACATTGATTTACTGCCTCTAAAATTGACACTAACTTAATAGCACCATATGGTAAAATCAAATGTTATTCACTATTCAAATAATATAATCAAAATAAGATATTTTCTGTAGAAAATAATCTATTATTTATATATGTAAATACTATACATGTTGTTAATTGAAATTGTATTAGCATATTGTAATATCATGTATTGGAGAATGAAAATAAAAAATTACAAAAAAAAAGTCTCAGAGATGGTGAATCTAGATATCAAATGACTGGGATATATAAGGACCCTGTAATATTACATTTACACGGGAATATTATGGGGAAAAACAAGAAAAAAAGGTTTTCACATCCATGTGTACACAAAAACATCAATTTAAAATCTAAAGTATTGTCTGCTTGTATCAAATCCCTGTGAGTGGGTGATTGAAGCCTTGATTAATCAAGGGACTTATGGGATATATATATATAGGTCCAGTAAGGGGACTTTTCTTTCTAAACTTGAATAGTATCACAATTTAAAGTCTTTCCCCTTCTCAGAGTGATTAAGTTTTTGTTGTATTCGTTTGCTGGGGGTATTTATCCATAAGGGGTTAAATGCCAGAAAGAGGATTACTATTGTTAAATTTCAAAAAATTGTATGGGTAGTATATAAACCAGAAGAGTTTCTTCCTTTTTTGTTTGAATATTAAGCAAAACTTTATTTGCCATTGAGGGCTAATAGACTACCAGTTCACTACTCTTTCCTTGGATCATGGAAAGTTAACCAGTACGCAAGCACGCTCACCTCTGCAAATAACTAATAACTTTCCCTTTCAATCAGCAATGAGAATTGAATGGCAGTGAGATGCAATACCATATAAAAATCATTATGGACACTCTGGTCAGGCATGATTTCAAATACGGCCCCTAGATTGATAGTCAGACATGCTACCAAGACATGGCACGGCGCTGAATGGGCCCAGTATATATTTCAATGATGACTTAATTGTTTTGACTTGCAATCAAGCCCTGTCTGACCATACAACCTTCACTTTTTTATCCAGACCTTTCAAAACTTGTAAATGATGTAAAGCTTATGATTATGGATGTAAAAATAATTCTTCAATCAGCCATATTGAATAAGCAGAATAAGCAGTAGAGGGATATAGGCCGTTAGACCACTGGTTTAGTGTTTTGTATAGTATCTTTAGTGATATGATGGCACTGATTTTTACTTAATTTTGATGAAAATCTTGATTAAGTAATCTTTACATACCCATGTTGGAGTTATAACATATAAGGTATACCAGATCTTGTTCTATTTGTAATTTATTTTACTCTATAAAAGTTTATTGACACTGTTATTTAATTTTAGTTACCAGATACAAAATTATTTATAGTGCAGGAGTGTAATACATGACATATTTTTCATTTTAACTTACTGTAATATCACTACTGATTCATCACTTACCATTTTCTGTATAACTTGTCGCAGATATGTACAATGTTGAACTAGTTTCTGAATTTCCCAAATTTTCACATGTACAACTTACATTCACTTGTCATGGTAAGATGATACCACAACTTACATTGATTTGTCATGGTAAAATGATACCACAACTTACACTGACTTGTCATGGTAAGATGATACCACAACTTACATTGATTTGTCATGGTAAGATGATACCACAATTTACACTGATTTGTCATTGTAAGATAATGCTGTGACTTACAATAATTTGTCATGGTAAGATGATGTATACCGCAACTTACACTGATTTGTCATGGTAAGATGATACCGCAACTTGCACTGATTTGTCATAGTAAGATGATGCTGCGACTTACACTGATTTGTCATGGTAAGATGATGCTGCGACTTACACTGATTTGTCATGGTAAGATGATGCTGCATCTTACACTGATTTGTCTTTGTAAGATGATACCACAACTTGCACTGATTTGTCATGGTAAGATGATGCTGCGACTTACACTGATTTGTTATGGTAAGATGCTGCTGCGACTTACACTGATTTGTCATGGTAAGATAATGCTGCAACTTACACTTATTGGTCATGGTAAGATGATGCTGCAATTTACACTGATTTGTCATGGTAAGATGATGCTGACTTACACTGATTTGTCATGGTAAGATGATGCTGCAACTAACACTGATTTGTCATTGTAACATAATGCCACAACTTATATTGACTTGTCATTGTAAGATAATGCCAAAACTTACATTGATTTGTAATGGTAAGACGATTTGGCAAGTTAATTTGAGACATTCTATGCAATAACTGATGAAATGCGTGATTTTTTCTGGTTCATTAGAGAGGTGTTTTTAAAATTAAATGTTAAATGTATCATTTTCTTCAATTATATGATGACAACACTTACATTTATTATTTAATTTTATTAAACCCTTTTACAAATTTATCTGTTTCTCAACAGAGCCTAACATATTATATTTTCACCCCAACAAGTTAAATAAATTCAATGATAAATGAGTACTCATGTAGGATAACAGTCTTGTTCAATTTTTAAAGAGCTGCATGTCATATTTGTATTTTATACTGTATATATTACATTTGCATACTATTATGACACTTTGATAAATATTTTATGATACACAACATACCAATAAACTCTATTAAACGGAATTTTTTAATTCTGTATCAATGAAATCATGTTTTGTTATAGTTTTTAATTAATTGAAGAAATGACACCAATTTAGGTTGCATGGCACTTAGAATGTGGTGTAACCAAAAATGATGATGGCTTCGTATTGCAGGCAATGGAATAAGAGCTAATAATATATGATTGGTGCAACATATGTCAAACATATGAATTGAAACATGCATACACGGGTAAAAACTCAACGTATGTTAAATATATTTTAGATAAAACATGTTAAACACGATTTAAATTGACATGATAAATGTATATATGTTTGACATGTGATTTTGTTAACATATATTTAACATATGCTTTTTATTCTCAAATATGCCATTTTGATTCTCACATGTAAATCTACCACATGCCACGCACTTATCCTATTTCCACCAATGCTGCAATGTGTTGTTGGAGATTTAGCACAGTAATTATATATGATTTTTAACATATATTAAACATATGAATTGAAACACATGACAAACAAATATTTAACATAAGTTTAACATATGTTTATGTTAACGTATGTTTAACATGTGTTTTTGATTGTCAAACATGCATTTTGGATTCTCATATTTACATTAGCACCCCTCTGGCTCTGCTTAAATGATATTTCCAAAAATAGTGAGTGCATGTGCTGTGGAGCATTTTAGCGCAATAATTATATATTCACTTTAACGTATGTTAAACATATGAATTGAATCACGTACTATGTTAAACGTACGTTTAACATGCGTTTAACATATATTAAAGGGGCTGGGTTGTATAATGGTTCTGTACAGGGGATTGTATTTGTTTTACAGATGAATGGTATGGGAATTTAAAGTATTTCCTTTTCATACTCAAGCAATTAAGTTTTTGTTCAGTATGGGTGTGATGGGGATATTTATCCATAAGTTGTTAAGAAGACCCCCCAAAGAGGGTAAATATTGTGAAAAAAGTGCTATGGCCAATATGAATCAGTAGAGTGTCCTCAGGCCCTCTTGGGCCTCTTGTTTATATATGTATTGAAAGGCATACTACCTTAAAGGGAATATATTGGATTTTTTAAAAATTTTAAAAATGGCTTTAAAACCTTTTTTACCAATATAACATGCTTACATAACTCACTGACTCCATAATACCAAAAATATATCTATTTAAACATGTCAAAATAAAATATTGTAAAGGGCAACTTGGCTGCCTGGGTTAGACCAAAATAGATTTCCTGCTTAAAATGACAAAATATTTTGTGACATATTTATTGTGTCACATGCTTTCATTTTCATTTCAATGTTATCCATTATATAGGTCAACAAGTAATATTTATTTTATCTTAGAGACTGAATGACAATGTAAAGGTCAACAAACAGTATTTAGTGCTGCCCATTTTTAGAATGGAGATTTCATTTCAAGCTCACTCCAATTTATATATCTTGATTTTGCCACATTTTGCCATACTTTTATACTATGGAAATTATATTTTTTATTAATGATAATGAGATGCTTATGAATGATATAAAGCTGATGATTATGAATATAAACATGTTTCTTGTATCAGTCATATTGAACCAGAGTGAACATTACACTGATGCAAGCCCTGTTGTGCTTGTGTTTATAGTATTAAATTTGATAGTGATGTTTTCTTATTTTATTTGTTAATGATTACATGAATTTTTAGTACTCCTTAAGATTGTCTTTAATAAAACCATGACAGTATAGGACATAACAGATAACATATAACAGATCTTGTTTAGTTTCTAGTTTTTTTCTCTGTAAAAGTACTATTGACAGTGTTATATAATTGAGTTACCAGTTACCTAATTATTTATAGTGCAGGAGTGTTATAAACCCAGAACATATTTTTAAGGCCATAATAAATTAATTGCTAGATTATCGTCCCCGCCTGCCCCCTAATTATCATGCCGCCCCTCCTTTTTAAACTAAAAAAAATATTCAAACATTTTAAAAATAAAAATAGAAGATAAAATACTCCCGCCCTTCCTAATTTTAAGAAAAATTACGATGATAATCTTGCAATTAATTTATAGTGGCCTCATGTTAACTTTATATCACTACTGATTCATTGCTCAATATTTTCTGTATAACTTGTCTCTCGTATGAAAAAAACTGAGCTAGCTACTCTTCGATTTACCCGAACACACAAATGTTGATTTGTTTATGGTAAGATGACATTTATTTGAGATGTTAGTTTTTCAGAGAGATATTTTGAAAATGAAATGGTAAATGTACCATTTTCCTCAATTATGTGGTAATAATGATCATATATTCATGCTCGCTTAGTCTTGAATTTATAAACTCGTTGGCAAAATGATACATTTCTTGGTCGATCCTGGCATAAAGTACCAAATTTTACCAACAAGTTAAATAAATTGGCTAATAATTGAGCACTCGTGTAAGATACTCTATTGAATGGTGTCTTTGAATTGTTAAAGAGTTACCATGTAAAATGTGTATTTTATGTAAATATTACATTTTTAGCTCACCTGAGCCGAAGGCTCACAGGTGAGCTTTTGTGATCGCCTGGTGTCCATCGTCTGTCGTTAACTTTTAGCTTCTAACAACTTTTCCTCTGAAACCACTGGGCCAATTTTGATATAACTTCACAGAAATGTTCCTTGGGTGACCCTCTACCAAGTTTGTTCAAGCCATTTTGATTCATCAAAAAGCATGGCCACAAGGGGGCGTGGTTAATTTACTATATAAGCTATATTAAAAACTTAAAAAAATCTTCTTGTCAGACACCACTGGGCCAATTTTGATATAACTTCACAGAAATGTTCCTTGGGTAACCCTCTACCAAGTTTGTTCAAGCCATCTTGGTTCGTCAAAAAACATGGCCGCCAGGGGGCAGGGTTAGTTTAAAATATAAGCTATAGTAAATACTTAAAAAATCTTCTTGTCAAGAAACCACTGGACCAGTTTTGATATAACTTCACAGAAATGTTCCTTGGGTGACCCTCTATCAAGTTTGTTCAAGCCATCTTGATCCGTCAAAAAATATGGCCACCAGGGGGCGGGGCAAGTTTAATTAGTAAAAACTTAAAAAATCTTCTTGTAAGAAACTACTGGCTCTATTTTAAAATAATTTCACAGAAATGTTCCTTGGGTGACCCTATACCAAGTTTGTTCAAGTTATCTTGATTCATCAAAAAACATGGCCACCAGTGGGTAGGGTTAGTTTAAAATATAAGCTATAGTAAAAACTTAAAAAATCTTCTTGTCAAAAAACCACTGGACCAGTTTTGATATAACTTCACAGAAATGTTCCTTGGGTGACCCTCTATCAAGTTTGTTCAAGCCATCTCGATCCATCAAAAAACATGGCCACCAGGGGGTGGGGCAAGTTTAATTAGTAAAAACTAAAAAAATTTCTTGTCAGAAACTACTGGCTTGATTTTACAATAATTTCACAGAAATGTTCCTTTGGTGACCCTGTATCGAGTTTGTTCAAGCCATCTTGATCAGTCAAAAAAACATGGCCACCAGGAGGCGGTTCAAGTTTAATTATAAAAATTAAAAAATCTTTTTGTCAGAAACTTCTGGCTCGATTTTACAATAATTTCACAGAAATGTTCCTTTGGTGACCCTCTATCGAGTTTGTTCAAGCCATCTTGATCCATAAAAAAACATGGCCACCAGGGAGCGGGGCAAGTTTAATTAGTAAAAACTTAAAAAGTCTTTTTGGCTTAATTTTAAAATAATTTCATAGAAACGTTTCTTGGAGGACCCTTCACCAAGTTTGTTTAAACTGTAGTGATTGGTCAAAAAACATGGCGGCCAGGGGGTGGGGTTAGTTTACTATACAAGCTATAGTAAAAACTTAAAAAATCTTCTTGTCAGAAACCACCAGATCAATTTTAAAACAATTTTGCAGAAATGATCCTTGAGTGACCCTTTACCAAATGTAATGTGATTTTTTAAAAAACAGTACAGTGAGGTGCTAATTTCCTATATAGGCAGCTATAGTAAAAACTTCAAAAGCCTTCTTGTCAGAATCTACTGACCTGATTTCGATGTAATTTCACTGACATTTACCATGGGTGAACATCTACCAAGTTTGAACTCTTCTACGCATCTGTTACATCTTCAAACAAATCAAAATTCTAACTACTCGCTCATCTCATTTTTTATGGAATTTTGAGTGTACATGTATTATATATTCTACAGGTGAGCATATAGGGCCATCTTGGTCCTCTTGTTTTTAAAATAGAGATTTTGTTTACCAGTTTTGATGGATTGATATCATTATAACGCTGATAAATCTGATGAACATGTACCTATGTGTACATAAACAAGTTGAATAATTTTGTATTTCAACTAAACTTCATGACAGGAAGTAGGTTTCGTTAGATCTTAACAATGTGCAGATATATATATGTTGTTTTGACAGCTACAAACACTAAACCGCTCAAGTACCCCATAATTGCACTGTTTCCGCTCAGTTTGCACTCCATTCGCATGCACTCGATTAAATGCGATTAATTTAATGCAGTCAAAAATGCAAGTATTCGCTCATGAGCGATGTTTATCTGAGTGCTCTATAATATCTTTATCCAATACTCCTCTTAGTGTTCGCTTCGTTTGTTCAGCGTTCACTCAACATTCAGTACGCTCAGTTCAGATTCCTGCCCATAACCAATCGCAACATCTCAACTCTTAAATTCCTTTTTTAATTATAGCTGTTCCAATGGAGCAATAAATAAAATGTATCCATGGGATTTAGTCAAGGTAAATTAATTCGTATTCTGATTGTTTGTCTACATATTGTGTCACCCGCTGGGCGAAAGGTTGCAAATTTCTGATAAACCAGTATCAATAGGCAAGTTTAACGGAAGTGTCTATATTTTGATATGTGATCAGTGGTCTGGGTGATCAAAAAATATGGCACGTAATACCTGCTTCTATTATCCAGACCGACATATGTTTGCGTCAGTAATTTCTTTTGTCATTTTACCACAGCTGGCATTCTGGATATTGACATTTGATGAAAGAAAAATAAATTTAAAACACAAATAAATAAACATGCATAGGAATTGTACTTACGATTTAGTGGTTTTATTTTACGTATCATATGCATTCATTTTATTATAAATTACGAAACTATTTGCAGTTTGAAATGTTAGTTCCACATGGGAGGTATGCTTATTTAAGTGATAATAAACACAGTTTTAACAGTTTGCAGTTTTTGTCTGTTAATTGACTGTCATTAGTCCCGTGGGTTAAATAAACAAGTCAATTACATTCCCAACCCGCAGGAGATGAATGTCATCTATCTTTTGCACCAATAATTTATAGCACATTAGAAAAAACATATATATCACATATTTTTTTATTTAAAGAACTGTGGTAAATGAATTTGTGCCGTGATAGCTATTTCTTATAAAAAACAGATAAAACTAAAAATCAGAATTGTTAATTTCACAAGATAGAAACATTAACCAACAATTTTAAAACTAATAAAAATCAAGGACTTGTCTTTAAATAATTCCTTGTAAAATTGAAGTATTTTTATTTGTATTATTACTATCATTATTTGTTTCATTTTTTTAAATATTATTATCATTGGATCTATTATTATAATATATATGTTGACATATTGATTTGTCACAGCTTTTATATTGGATACGTGCATGTGGTCAGTTGTTCACAATTAATATAACAATTTAATTACTATCATGTAGGCAGAGTTGCATGGTAATCATCAAAATGGACGCCAATGGTGAGAACCACATGTGTGTCAATAAATATTTAATTGGTGATTTATCTGTCCATTGACCATGAAGATCCCTGCCAGTGTGTAATTTTCATTTTGATTACAATTTGTGCCAGATGAATGAATCTTAATATAACCTGCACATGTGATTGAATAAGAAATATAATAAATATAGTCAAAATCAATACTAAAAATGCAGAATTTTTTATAATATTATTATTATTGTAGCATTTTATTTCATTATTATTATTTATTACTATTATTATTACTAGTATTATTTTTATTATTATTATTATATAATTGCTATTATTATTATTATCTGAGTATTTTTTCTTCTTTATTATTATCATTCTTCTTATAATTATTATTGTTGTAATTTCTTACTCGTTGCCCCTTGTCACAGCTTTTATAATAGATAAATTGTTACGTGCACTTGATCGGATGTATCGATTTTGTAAGTAAACAATATATTTACTATTTTATAGGTAGTGAATACATGTTCTTTTTTGTTTATTTAAACCTTCCTCATGATCAAAAGCTGTTCCTATTCTAGGGTTCTTTTGTCAATATACGATCACCACCTCAAAAATGTCACCTAGAAATTTACGTTTAGTAGTTTTTGGAAGGCGAGCAAAGCTCTGACTTCCTTAGCTGTCGTGCAGCCTCAGCAATCTGTTACACAAACTACGTATGGCAGGAACCGCCATATTCATCCGACCAATAAAGTAGCTCACAACTTTCAACACGCATTTACCGTAGCAGAGGACGTATTATACAACAAAAGTTTCAAAGTTTTTTATTTATTGCGGATGTTTTTCTTTACAAAAGTTCAAAAATATGATACGGGAAGCATACAATTTGCATGGAAATGCGGAAGAATACTGCTCTAGAAAACGCGGCAATTTTCATTGATAAAAAAATGTTTTACGCATTTACTACTATGCATAGTGACGTCATCTGGTGGGGGGGGGGGATATAATCTCTAACACCATTCTACATGTAATCATTAATGGGGTGAAATATTGACTGTTTTTGATATAATAACTCGTAGTTTGAGTAAATAGTGATTGTTAGTGAAATTTTATTCAATACGGATTGTCCACTTTTAATTATGATAGTAAAATAACGAAATAAGGTTCGGGGCTACATTTAAAGAAAAACGCACCAATCTGTCATCTGTCAAGCAGTGTATTAATGAGCATATTTAACGGTTAATTAGGTCATCCAGCCGTTATGTTTGTTGTGTTTCTGTGTTGTATTTTTTAGATTGATTAAATCTCGGTCACGCAACACCGTTTATAATGCTATTTATTGATTATTTATATTGTTGATTGAAAGCTATACATACTCAAGTCAATATACCCGTAAATATATAAGTAGGTCATGTTTGTTTTGGTCTAGACAAAGAGTTATGGATATGTGTTGTATATTCTCCGACAATCAGGAACATTTTGTGCTGAATGCGTTTCGTTATCCATAAATCATAACTATTGAACTGGAGATATTAAAATTGGCTGGAGTTGTACATCACTACTTAATTCTTTTAATTTCGGAGAAACATCAGAATATGAAGGGTTTTTTTGTGAAGCTTTTATATAGGTTGTTCATGTTGATAACTTCTATGTGGAGATGTGAAAAGGAATCCTGGACCACCACGTTACCAGTTTACAAAATGTCCTGAAATGGATATTTTCACCAGGGTCATCAAATATTCAGTCAATTTTCACACAAGACGGTGTGTACCATGGTGTTTGCTTTTTTTTTCAAATGCATTATTAAAACCGTTTGATAGCTACTGTTGGAAAAGTATTGAAATGGACTCTGTATTGTATGCAGCAGATTATTTATACAGATACACAAAAGAAATATTAAACACACCACATTCTTTTCTAAATCCCAACGAATTGCCTTTTAACATATCAGAAATCTAACGAGTTTTCCAATTTTCTGAACCTGAAACATTTTCGAATTAACACAAGCAGCGAGCCTTCGCTTGGGCCCTTCAGGCCGTTGATTATTTCCTGTGTCTATCGTGTTATTTTCGCCTGTCGTGTTATTTTTGCATATGTACATTTATTTTACAATTTTACAATAATTTAATTTAGCTTGATTGTGAAGAAAGCTCACAGCTTATGCATATCATTCTCCATTGCAATCCCTTATTAGATCTGGTACTGAATTGTGTTTTGAGAGGTTATAGGGTAGAGCCTGGGTCAAACTCGCGACCTCTGCCGTCTGAAGCCAGCAATCTATCCAATGTACTACTGACCCACTTTATATTTTAGAATACAATTAATGTATTAGTATTATTTGCATATTTTAATGAGATGTGCACTAGTACTGTTTCCACTTAAATTGCAATATAACAGTTTTACGTACATTTGTTCAACTAAGCACAGGCTCGGCGTAACTATGTATGGGGAAAAAATAAAATTAAACTGAAAATTGGTAATTTTTATTTTGCCAAAAAACATAATCATATAATTTTCCTCATATCTATGTTTTGTTTGATTCATGCATTGCTATTTTTGTATTTGGAGCTGTATACGCTTAAATGGAAATAAAGTACATGAAGTTTTGAATGTTCTGTAACTAGTTTATATCAAAATAGCAAGGCAAATAGTGAATTCATATTACATCTTTTCGAATTGTTATTTACATAATATATAAATATTTATATTTTTGTTGCGTAAACCACATCATGTTTAAATATTTAACTTAAAATTGGCCTCGAAACCATAGGTAACCATTGATGTGTTGTCTATTGTATAATAGATCTTTTAAACATATTATATTGATTAGCTATATATATTGATATTTATGCTATAATTGACAAATTGTTGACAAAAATTAGTTATCATGCATTATACCATAAAACATTTATATATACTACATGGTTTATAAATATATAATTTCTTTTTTATATTGATTTTGATTATGGACTTCACTCTCAAATTATAAAAAAAAAGAGTGTATCCGAATGAACAAGTGCACGCAGTAGTGCACAAATAGTTTTGTTATCAGTTATCATACTGTGTCTAGCGTAAACTGTGTACACTGTGCATCTGAGTGCATTCAGCGTGCCTGAGTGCACTCGATCTATTTGATGCGTTCAGGAGTGCATTTAGTGCACTCGGTTTGCGTGCAATTGGGGTACTTGAGCGGTTTAAGGTCTTTATCTGCAGAGGGGTCACCCGGGGAATCCTTCAAATGGGTGTCCTTTTATCATTTTTTGTCATGTTCACTATTGTTGTTAAATTATCAATTCTTGTGTGGTTCCATTGAGCCATACGAATGATGGCAAGAATAGGATCACTGTGGCTCATACATGTTGTATGAAGCGACAATTTGAGTAATACGATACAATTTTCTGAAACTCTGCAATTCTGCAGGTATCAAGGTTCTAGTTTCATTCTGCATATTCATTTGTTAATGTATATTTTTTTAATCTGTATGTTAATTTGTTGTTTTTGTACATGTAGAGTGAACCCGGGAATCTTCCTTCCTGTTGGCGTCGTATAACCTATAATGTGTTTGTACGCTTTTCATTCATTCATTCATTCGACAGATATCATCAAGATCACAACATTATATGTAATAAGTTGACTTATGGACTTTGCAAGTACACATTACATTAACATGACATTGTAATCATTATTAGACATGCCTTTTGAATAATCTCCTTTTCAGAAATAAGATCATGTACACTTGATTTGTATTACAATTTACTAAATTTGCATTGTGTATGTTACCAACTGCCAGGAAATACATTTGACCTATAGGTCATTCTGAATAATTTGACTTAGTGATCAGCATGTTTCTTATGCATTGTTATGTCGATTTCTGTACACACTAATATATCTGTTCCTCCTTGGTTTGCTGTAAGAAAAATCACAGCAAACTCTTCAGTTGTGAAGTTTCTGCATTCTTGTTCCAATTTAGTTATTAAGATATTAGACATATTTTAGTTAGACAAAATGTGTTTTACATATTTAAGTAGATCGATGAACTGTTTTCAATTTGAGGGCAAATCTTAGAACCATATTTGATGGCAAGTTGGCTATTTACCATTTCAATTTCTGGTGCCGTGTCATAAAGACAGTAAATGAATCCACAATATTTCAACAGTTTTTGTATTCCTTTTGGTCTACTTTTGGCTTGGACGAGTTCCTGGCCATCACTCTTCTTTACTTCTATATGTAACTCTAGGATATGACCAAGATCATGTGTTTAGGAATGTCATAAGCCGTATAAGATCATTATATCAAAGCAAGAAGAACAGAAAACAGTTAAAGTTGTAAGAACTGTGGTAAATCAATATCTTCGAAATTCACTATGCTTTGCTTTAATAAATGTGCATGATGTTCTTGACCAATTACACACATTACACACTGCTTGTTTAATAGATTTCTATTTTAATTGATATATTATAAAGTTAAGTTGTGTTTCCTATGACAATCTCAATGGCATTATTTGCTAAATACAATAAACACTACTGTGTATAATACGTGCAGTAGTAGATCGTCAACATAGATTTTAGACATTGATATGTTCTTCGAAATATATCAATGTATTGAATGACGACATTCGATTTATTCTTTTTTTAAAATAATAACAGCCGATCTTCCTAAATATGCACCAGTAGTTGCTATAATAATTCCAACAATTCCTATTGACATTTGAGTAGGACTTCAATAGTTAGTTTTAAATTAGCTCCAAAAATTCCAACAATTCCTATTGACATTTGAGTAGGACTTCAATAGTTAGTTTTAAATTAGCTCCAATAATTCCAACAATTCCTATTGACATTTGAGTAGGACTTCAATAGTTAGTTTTAAATTAGCTCCAATAATTCCAACAATTCCTATTGATATTTGAGTAGGACTTCAATAGTTAGTTTTAAATTAGCTCCAATAATTCCAACAATTCCTATTGACATTTGAGTATGACTTCAATAGTTAGTTTTAAAAAGCTCCAATAATTCCAACAATTCCTATTGACATTTGAGTAGGACTGCAATAGTTAGTTTTAAATTAGCTCCTTATAATTTACATTAAAAATGATTTCGGTATCAGATCATATCAGCTGCATTTCTGTTCAAACTGAATTTTGGCTCAGATTTAAAACAGTCAGCTTTGGCAAACTAATCACCGATTCTCCAAGAATTATTATTTAACATACACAGGAATGTAACCATTGTATTCATTTCCTTCATCTTGCAGTTACAGTTTTCAACTTAAAACTCTATTTTAACATTTATAGAATACTGTCCATAGAGTTTCATTTATATGTACTGATGCTCTGAGAAAGGACAGGAAGCCTAATATACATTTGTCTGGAAATGCTCCAGATATAATAATGATAATGATATCTCTCGAAGGATTGGATGGATTTGATTCATATTTGGTAGAAAGATGAATGGTGATAAACTACAGTTCAAGTTGAATTTCCGTCAAAATCCCTGCATATAAAGTAGGTGTTCTGGGCTCTGATTGGCTAATAGTTTCCAACCTCTTAAGTCTTTAGTTATGGACTGAAAATTAATATCAACAAGACCCAGGTCAAGTTTGACAATGGATGGAATTGGCACATATTAATTAGGTGATCTGGACTCTGATTGGCTGACGATTTCCGGCTTCTAAACTCTTTATTGATGGACCGATTTTGATGAAACTTGATATTTGGCTTTATTGATATCAACAATCTAGTTACAAAGCGGGGGCATCTGTGTCCCATGGACTCATTTCTAGTATTGGTTAGGGTTGTAGTTGTGATAATGAAGGTTTGGGTTAAGTCTAATTTGGGAACTTGATTTCGGCATTTAATTTATGCTTAAGATATATTGATTAATAATCATATTTTACAATATCAATACAAATCAGACTCAGTGTTAAATATGAGAGTTTTTATTAGATTTGCCAAACATCATGTAGTGTTTTATTCCACATATAGTATTGCTACCAACCTGGTTATACAAAGATATCAGGACCAAGACTTCAATGTGCTAGGCAGTTATTGGTTAAGCTCAACTGTTATTGATACACTGCTGTAATACCATTGGACAGACCTTATCTAACATTAATTGCCTTAATATGCCCTACATTTGAAGAAGCACAACCTTTAAAATGTTGGTACATACAGCACATCTATTAAATTACATGTAGCTGTTTTTTTGTAAACAATGCCTAAGAAAGGCATGTAAGGTCAAGTTCATTTCAACTATGTATATATTAATATACCCATCAATAACAAAATATACAGTTACATGTTATCTTTGTGATGACATGAAGCAAATATTTTACCTAATTTTGATAATTATCCCAATAAAGATAAAAAGTAATAAAAGAATATGACATTTTAATGAATTCCTTCCTCAATATTTTACCAGTTGACCTTTGACATTAATGACCTTAATGATTGATTCACATCATTACATACACATTCATATCAGTTCTATTGGTAAAATATATAACAAACATCTTAAATATAAATATTAACTTAACATTTTGTGCATGATACTTTTTTGTGATGTTTGGCTTTTTAAGTTCGTCAAAACTACATTTATACCCGATATTTGCATCATAACAACAGAAAATGTTGTGCTTAAGTTTGTATAATGACATTAGACACATGTTACACCAAACCTTTATGGGTTGCTTTGTATAAGGCTAAAACAGTTTAATATTACATTGTATTTTTAGCCAATTCTTCACTTGATTATTTCAGTTGTTGACCTTTGACCCAATGACTTCAATGAATAATACATATTATTTTATACTTTTATACTCATGCCATTGGTAATTTAAAATAAACCCATAGTGATGATCAAAACAATCAACAAATGTCTTAAATATGATTTTTGGTATTATCTCATTTAGTTATAATGTTTGCTTGTGGTGACCTTTAGTAATAACAACAAACCTTTGACCTTATAATTCAGTCAAAAGTTCAAATTTCTTTTGGCAACTGATTGTTTCTAATGTAGGATATAGTGGTAAACTCATTTAACCCGGTTGCCGCCCATGAACAGTCGTACCTCATGCACCGATGTCTAGCCACACTTGAGAAATTTAACCAGACTAATCAAGTTTTGCAAGTATGTTTTGGGAGTACGTCAACAAACATTATATTATGCTGTTTATGGGAAATTAGGGTGATTTCCATTAACTGTAATAAGTAGGGAAAGGTAGTAACATTTTGGTTCAAGTTGATATTTAAATTGAAATGTGTTTTAACTGTTTATAGAGTGTTAATGATGATCCTGATGTATTGTCTCCATTAGTTTATATATATGAATGGAGATAATTATTTGTGAATAACAGGACATAAATGTACAGTCAGACTATGGCGATTTTGCCTCGCTACAAAGTAAACCTTACATATAATATCAATGCCTCTGCCGAACCAAACAAATTTGGTGTCAACCACGACTGATATACTATGGTTTTAAATGCAACAAATCTAGACTGGACAGACAGTTCACATACATAAATTGATAGCTTAAATGAGTAGGATCCAGGACTACTTGCATGCTATATAAAGGACAGATTTAGAACCCATTGGATCATGAAGATACAGTGAATTCATAAAGGGAGATAAATTCACAATGGAATTTTTGATTTTTGGGATTTTTTCAGATGCTCATTCACAATGTATGTATATATATATATATGGAGATAATTATTTGTGCATAACCAGACATAATATCAAGACAAATAACAGTACTCTGTTGTTCCAATTATGCAGAAAAAACGGAGTTAACCAGGGTGCTTTTTCACAATTTCGATGGTTGGGTGGCACCCCTATATTTTTAACAATTCTGTCCATTTGTTACGCATATTTAACCCTTTACTTCATATAGACGTCTTTTGGGCACCTAATATAGAAGGCTTTTGAATTATTGGGTGAATTATGTTTATATTAACTGACAAAGTGGGAAACAGTAGAAAGTGTTTAGATTGCTTGTTACTAGCAATCTGAACTCTTCCTGCACTGTTTTCAAAGGCCTTCTGTTATTGGTGCAGGAGTAAAGGGTTAAACTGTTATAGCTTCATCAAACAGCATCATCCAAACTTGGCAGAATTCATGAAAATGTTCAAATGTTCTCATATGCACAAAGAAATATTACAATTATATGCATTTTCAACAAAAATAATGTCCAACTGCTTTACACAGCTCTAATTTCTTGGGCGTCACATTTTTGCTACCACCACGTAAGGAAGGTAATTCTTAAGTCAGACCTAGAAAACAGTTCTGTTAAAATTTCTTCTGACAGGTATTATAAAAGAATAATAAAGACAGAAATAAAAATATGTTCATTCATTATTTAAAACATTCATGAATTAAATCCATATATTGTTTTCAACATGATAATTGTGGATAAAACAAAATAAATTATTTCATAATGTCTAAAACAGAAAGTAAAATCCTACATCGAGGGTTCAATGCAACACTGTCCCATCTACATATAAACCAGGAGTAACACTGTTCCATCTACATATAAACCAACAAGTAACACTGTTCCATCTACATATAAACCAACGAGTAACACTGTTCCATCTACATATAAACCAGTAAGCAACACTGTTCCATCTACATATAAACCAATGAGTAACACTGTTCCATCTCCATATAAACCAGTTAGCAACACTGTTCCATCTCCATATAAACCAGTTAGCAACACTGTCCCATCTACATATAAACCAGGAGTAACACTGTTCCATCTACATATAAACCAACGAGTGACACTGTTCCATCTACATATAAACCAGTAAGCAACACTGTTCCATCTACATATAAACCAGTTAGCAACACTGTTCCATCTCCATATAAACCAGTTAGCAACACTGTCCCATCTACATATAAACCAGGAGTAACTCTGTTCCATCTACATATAAACAAATGAGTAACACTGTTCCATCTACATAAAAACCAATGAGACACTGTCCCATCTCCATATAAACCAGTGAACAACACTGTTCCATCTACATATAAACCAATGAGTAACACTGTCCCAGCTACATATAAACCAGTGAACAACACTGTTCCATCTACATATAAACCAACGAGTAACACTGTTCCATCTCCATATAAACCAGTAAGCAACACTGTTCCATCTACATATAAACCAGTGAACAACACTGTTCCATCTACATATAACCCAATGAGTAACACTGTCCCAGCTACATATAAACCAGTGAACAACACTGTTCCATCTTCATACAAACCAATGAGTAACACTGTTCAATCTACATATAAAGCAATGACTAACACTGTTCCATCTACATATAAACCAATGAGTAACACTGTTCCATCTCCATATAAACCAGTTAGCAAACACTGTTCCATCTACATATAAACCAGTAAACAACACTGTTCCATCTCCATATAAACCAGTTAGCAACACTGTTCCATCTCCATATAAACCAGTTAGCAACACTGTCCCATCTACAAATAAACCTATGAGTAACACTGTCCAATCTACATATAAACCAATTAGTAACACTGTCCCATCTACATATAAACAAATGAGTAACACTGTTCCTGTTCAATCTACATATAAACCAGGAGCAACAATATTCCATCTCCTTATAAACCAATGAGTAACACTGTTCCTGTTCAATCTACATATAAACCAATGAGTAACACTGTTTCATCTACATACAAACCAATGAGTAACACTGTTTCATCTACATATAAACCAATGAGTAACACTGTTCCATCTCCATATAAACCAGTGAGTAACACAGTTCCAATTACATATAAACCAATTCGTAACACTGTTCCATCTACATATAAACAAACGAGCAACACTGTTCCTTCTACATATAAACCAGTGAGTAACACTGTTCCATCTACATATAATCCAGTGAATAATACTGTTCCATCTACATATAAACCAATGAGTAACACTGTTCCATCTCCATATAAACCAGTCAGTAACACTGTTCCATCTACATATAAACCAACGAGTAACACTGTTCCATCTCCATATAAACCAGTTAGCAACACTGTTCCTTCTACATATAAACCAATGGGTAACACTGATCCATCTCCAAATAAACCAATGGGTAACACTGTCCATCTCCATATAAACCAGTGAGTAACACAGTTCCATCTACATATAAACCAGTGAGTAACACTGTTCCATCTACATATAAACCAATGTGTAACACTGTCCCATCTCCATATAAACCAATGTGTAACACTGTCCCATCTCCATATAAACCAATGTGTAACACTGTCCCATCTCCATATAAACCAATGAGTAACACTGTTCCATCTACATATAAACCAATGTGTAACACTGTCCCATCTCCATATAAACAAATGTGTACCACTGTCCCATCTCCATATAAACCAATGTGTAACACTGTCCCATCTACATATAAACCAATGTGTAACACTGTCCCATCTCCATATAAACCAATGTGTAACACTGTTCCATCTACATATAAACCAATGTGTAACACTGTCCCATCTCCATATAAACCAATGTGTAACACTGTCCCATCTCCATATAAACCAATGAGTAACACTGTTCCATCTCCATATAAACCAATGAGTAACACTGTTCCATCTCAATATAAACCAGTGAACAACACTGTTCCATCTACATATAAACCAATGAGTAACAATGTTCCATCTACATATAAACCAATGAGTAACACTGTTCCATCTCCATATAAACCAGTTAGCAACACTGTTCCATCTACATATAAACCAATGAGCAACACTGTTCCGTCTACATATAAACCAATGAGCAACACTGTTCCGTCTACATATAAACCAATGAGTAACACTGTTCCATCTACATATAAACCAATGAGTAACACTGTTCCATCTCCATATAAACCAGTGATTAACACTGTTCCATCTCCATAAAAACCAATGAGTTACGAATACTATGTGACTGATGCTACTATAGTGTATTGGAATAAACAAAAGTTTAATATTAAGTAATCTAAGTCGATTATCCATAAAGGTCAAGGCTGAGTGCTATATGGATATCTAGCAGCTCCAGTTCATCAGTCTCAAAGAAACAGCTAAACACAAAAACAGTGAAATGTTGATATCCTTAAGCTGTTGTAACAGCAACATGTTTATCATAATCTTCGTCACGGTGAGTTGTTGTATGGTGTTAAGCGCCGCTTTCAACAATTTTTTAGTTGTCTTACGACAGTGTCTACTTGAGACGGTATTCAGAGCCCTGTCACTGGAATATCATGCTGCAGACACATGGTATGATTACCAACCCAGTCACGTTATACGGACACCTGGTCGACTAGACCTAAAACTCTCTTCTAAATGCTGAGCGTCAAGCGAGGAAGCTTCTAGTATGTAAAGGTGAGACAATGCTTATCTAAGTTCAAAGATTGAAGCAAAATTAATTTAACTTGGGGGAGGTTGACTATTTCTGTACTTTTAAAATAGTTGCAAACATCCCTCAAATGTGACTGATTAAAAATATATCTGGTACTCAATTTTTTTCAATATCTTCAACTGCCTGTTTGATATCTGCAACCACGATGTCAATATCTTGTTTTGAAGTGTGTCTACCCACGGATAGCCGTACAGCATTCTTAGCTATAGGTTCTGGAACTCCGATAACCAGCAATATCGGAGATGGCCTGAAATGAGTTAAAAAAACAACATCCAAGACAATTAAATCATTTATTTACAGGGCTATAAATAATCTTAGGAGATTAATTGAAGTTCTCAAAAAATTCTCCTAGTGACAAAACAAGTAAAATATTGAGCTGTTCAACATGTAACAATGTATACCGCGCGGAATGGAGGAGGGCAAGGCAATACTAGGGTCACTATTCCAAACAAGATATTATATCAAATACTTGTGCCATGACAATGTGTCGGATGGCTTCAGGACACAGGCCAAACTGTTCTTGAGATGTTAGACAGAAGCTTGAATCTCTATTAGTAGTAATGGTGAGCTTGACTAAGTCACAAAATGAATAGGGGGTCATCAATTTAACAACTCGAACATTTCGGGACTCTATGCCATACCATTTTTCAGTTGTCAGTCGGAAACAGATTTTCTATATAAATAGCCACTGTAACATTGACATTTGAAATACCAACCCCAAAATAAATAGGGGTCATCTATTTACCAAGATAAACTTCCCTGCAAAGTTTCAAGACAGTATGGTCAAGTGGTAGTCAGTTATTGTCTGAAAAGCCATTTTATATAAAAAAGCCCATGTGCCCTTGACCTCAGACTAAAAAATGAATAGGGATCATCTACTTATACTAAGAGAAAATACCTGCAAAGTTTGAGGACTAGGGGCAAACTGATTCAGTTATCATCTGGAAAACATGAGAGTCTACTGACTGACTGACTGACAAAGTGCAAACTTAATAAGGCTATTATAAATTAATTGCTTGATTATCATCCTGTTTTTTGAAAACGGGGAGGGCAGGATGATTTTATTTTCATTTTTAAAATTTTTGATTTTTTTTATGAAAATAAACAGGGTCGAGGCGACATGAAAATTAGGGCGTGGTTGATAATCTAGCAATTAATTTATTACGGCCTTAACTATGCATAAAATAAACATGTTTTATTAGGTTGGGTGAGTTATGACATGTGTGTTACTGGAATTTTTTTTTCATCTTACCTATTTTGTGAATGACATGCTGCACCAACACTGGCCTGTAATCTTTTACATCTGGATAGCACTTTGTAACCTGAAGCAAAACAACACATTACAAAAAAAACAACCTTTATTGCAATTCAGTGATACAGGATAAATAATATTTTATCATATTCTTCGACCCCCCCACACACACACACACAGCTAAACAGTATTTGGTTTACATATGTATTATTCGCTCCATAATAATTCTTCAAACTTGATTCATCGTTTACAATAAAATTGAAAGCAAATTTTGTGTTGCATACAAACAAATTCTTTTCAGTATTATTTAAAGCAACACATCCACGTTTAAACTTTTTTAAAAAAAATTTCAATTGAGTTGTGAGCACATTTCCCATACATAAATTTATGGTCAGTGAGCTGTATATGTGCTAACAAACACTATCCAGAACGCTTTAGAATTATAAAAAAAGATGTTCAACTTATAAAGCGTGACAAACACTTTATAAATTATTTTTAAATTGCCGAGGATTCCAACTTTGCTTCAAATTGAATTATGCGAGTCGTATTAAAAAACTTCACGTTTTAGTGCGTAGTGTACTTTACCTGCCTTGAAAGTCATTTTGACAATTTTTTTTTACTCGGGTGAGTTACACGCTTCTTTTATAAAGTGTTAGTCACGCATTATAATTTGGGCATCATTTTGTTCGGGATTGTGTTTATATGCTCATATACAGCTAATTGATCATACGTTTGTATGGGAAATGTGCTCATAACTCAATTAATTTTTTGTTTTAAAAGTTCAAACGTGGATGTGTTGCTTTAAGTGTGTGTTTATTTATTACTGTAGCTTCATGATGTGAGATGGTACTCCATGGCCGAGGGGTTTAAGATGCAGTCTCAAGATCACTTACCTCTCACTGCTAATGTCCACCAGTAATAACCATATTATTATATAACCTGAAATGTGTTGAAAATGAAGTTAAACCCCATTCAAAAAACAACAAATCATGATGGGGTCTACATTAACACATCAAATAAGAGTATTCTACCTTCCAGACCAGCACCAAGGATGGAGACATTGCTTGTGTTTGGTAATCTCTTGTTGTCTGTAAACTTCCCATTAAATTGCACACGACCAGGAAATGCTGCCTGCAATTAAATTGTTTGTAAAAAGGAACATTTAAAAACCAATCCAACAGTTATCAACTATTTAAACTTCATTTTGAGATATATTTTCTATTCTTTATTTTACATTTATACCTAAATATAGTAACAAAAATAGAACTTTTTTAACAAAATATGTTTAAAATCACGCGCCAGTATTGAGGCCTCGGGATCAATACCGAGGTCAATATGGAAAATATGGATTTTTGGGCCCGGTACAAATCCATATTGACCCTGGTTTTAAGCAATCTGCATACATGCTCTTTCGTGTAAAATCTTGTTGATTTCCAGTGAAAAATGATAAATAACCCTTCAATGTCATAGCAACGGAAAGCCATCACGAGAAAAGTTGAAACATTAAAAATAGCAGAAAAGACATTGAAAGCTAAAGCAAATCTCCTTTTGGCTTTGGATGGAGTCATTAAATGCAATTTTTTACAAAATCCAGACAGATAAGGGAGGAGGACACCTGCAGCTTTATGGAAAGTATGAAAAACACAAACAATAAACTAAAAACAAGGAGCAACATTTGAAAATTTCAAAACTGGCTCTGCAACGAAGACTCGACTGTTCATTTTGAAGAAATGACTCCAACTGTCTTGAATATGGCCTTAGTTTTCATTTTATTTGAGAAGGCTATAAGGAAAAAGAATGATTCTGAATATGAGTCGTACCAGTGCAGTATACATCGGTAGCTACAATACCACAATTACAAATCAAATGTAATGAAGGATGATTTGTTTTTAGCATTCAAGAAGGATCATATTGAATCGGCACCCTAGTCCAGTGGTAGAGCATTTGCCAATGAGTTCTATTCCCCCTACAGGACAAATTTTTTTGTATGATTTTTAAAAAAAAATAATTCTATTGTCAACTCTTCCCTTTTAAATAAAAAAGAGACCATAGTATATCACAGAAATTCAAAGTCATCAAATACACGTACAGGTATAAATGTAATAAAAGTTATAGTATGGTAGAGGTGTGCTGTGGGTCATATTGGCCCTGGTCTTCCACATTGGCCCCAATATATCGTACAATAACTTCAAAATACGGACCCTGGAGCCCTCCTGATTGGCCCCAATATACCGTACAATAACCTCAAAGTACGGACCCTAGAGCCCTCCTGATTGGCCCCAATATATCGTACAATAACATCAAAGTACGGACCCTGGAGCCCTCCTGATTGGCCCCAATATACAGTACAATAACTTCAAAGTACGGACCCTAGAGCCCTCCTGATTGGCCCCAATATATCGTACAATAACCTCAAAGTACGGACCCTAGAGCCCTCCTGATTGGCCCCAATATACCGTACAATAACTTCAAAGTACGGACCCTGGAGCCCTCCTGATTGGCCCCAATATACCGTACAATAACCTCAAAGTACGGACCCTAGAGCCCTCCTGATTGGCCCCAATATACCGTACAATAACCTCAAAGTACGGACCCCTGGAGCCCTCCTGATTGGCCCCAATATACCGTACAATAACCTCAAAGTACGGACCCTAGAGCCCTCCTGATTGGCCCCAATATACCGTACAATAACCTCAAAGTACGGACCCTGGAGCCCTCCTGATTGGCCCCAATATACAGTACAATAACCTCAAAGTACGGACCCTGGAGCCCTCCTGATTGGCCCCAATATACCGTACAATAACCTCAAAGTACGGACCCTGGAGCCCTCCTGATTGGCCCCAATATACCGTACAATAACCTCAAAGTACGGACCCTGGAGCCCTCCTGATTGGCCCCAATATACCGTACAATAACCTCAAAGTACGGACCCTGGAGCCCTCCTGATTGGCCCCAATATACCGTACAATAACCTCAAAGTACGGACCCTGGAGCTCTCCTGATTGGCCCCAATATACCGTACAATAACCTCAAAGTACGGACCCTGGAGCCCTCCTGATTGGCCCCAATATACAGTACAATAACCTCAAAGTACGGACCCTGGAGCCCTCCTGATTGGCCCCAATATACCGTACAATAACCTCAAAGTACGGACCCTGGAGCCCTCCTGATTGGCCCCTATATACCGTACAATAACCTCAAAGTACGGACCCTGGAGCCCTCCTGATTGGCCCCAATATACCGTACAATAACCTCAAAGTACGGACCCTGGAGCCCTCCTGATTGGCCCCAATATACCGTACAATAACCTCAAAGTACGGACCCTGGAGCCCTCCTGATTGGCCCCAATATACCGTACAATAACCTCAAAGTATGGACCCTGAAGCCCTCCTGATTGGCCCCAATATACCGTACAATAACCTCAAAGTACGGACCCTGGAGTCCTCCTGATTGGGTCTGTTAAATAGCAATGTTGGGAAAGACACATTTCAGCACATTCGTTTGGTAGTTGCTATAACTGAAAATTTGAATGACGTCACAGTATTAAGCAGGCATACAATTGCTATGAAGAGTGGGACAGGCATAGAATTCACTACTTTTCCATTGGAGGTTAATACAGCCGATTGGGGAGATACAAGGTTCTGCGATAGACAATATGTTTCGAAAGACATTTACTGGTAGATTGCAGCAAGTTGGGTTTGTATATAATATACAGTACTGTACCATTGTGTATAACTTTCAACAAATATTATGCAACAATTAAGATTTTAAAACATACATTTTATCAACAGACTATTGTCACAAATCTATATTATAAGAATGGACTTACACTCTTATTTATGAAGTATCGGTTACCGAGAGAACTCGGCCACGATGTCTGTTATTGAACAAAAAGGTGTGCGAGTGGTAATGACCAAGTAATATTTCTATACAGTCAAACTTGCGTAAGCAGCCATGTCTATTAAGCAGCCATTTGCAATTTTTTCCGTTCCTATGCTTTCAAAGTAAATTAACTTGTATAAAGCAACCTGTCTTAAGAGGCCACTTTTATTCCTTCCCTTGACTGGCTGCTTAATACAGGTTTCACTGTATGTAGTTGTTAACGTGCTATGGAATTTACAGTTTAATGATTTTTACATGTACATGGTGTAAACTCTTACAAACAAGACATACATGTAGTCAAACATTGTTTAAAGAATTGATTTATCAGTCTAAATGACTACATACAATTTGAATGATGAAATATGTTTGAAGAAATAACCAAAGTTATTATTAGAAGAATAATTTACAGTTCATTTTTAGCTCAACTGGCCAAAGGCCAGAAGTGCTTATGCACCCAGGTGCGTTGTCTGTCAACTCTGAAGTGTGTTTCAGACCGTAATCCGTTTAAGTACACCAAAAATGCTTTTCAAATGCATTTGTTTTGCGTGTCAAATGTGTTTGTTTTGAATTTTAAATGCATTTTAGTTTCATTTATGGTTTGTAATTTTTTATGGTAAACGTTAGAGAAAATACGAAAATGCAGTTCAAAACGATACCAAACCGTTTTAGTCTGCGTTTGTGTTCAAATCGTTTACTGGGTTTCGTTTACCATGTATTGTTTACCATTTATCATTTACATGGCGTGTTCATGAACCCCATCATCTCTGGTTGTCCAATTGTAACACCGCAGTGGAAAATAATATTGATTAAAATTTTTCTTAAATATTGCTACGCCTATCTTTTTTAGATATAGGCTACGATAAAGATGATTAATATGTTAAATAAAACTCAATCATTGTAATTTAATACACACGGTAAGCGCGTCATGTCATTTTCATCAGTTAAACACGTTACAGTAAATAAATGTGATCCAGTCCGTGTTTTTATATCTGGAGTGGTGTATAATTTGCTATGATGCAAGAAACAGAGTATAGATTTATCTTATAATAATACAGGAATCATGCATTATTTACAGGTATTTTTCCAATTATAATTCCAGTTAAGAATTTCAATAGATTGTCATGTAAAACAATTATAACAAATTATTAAACAAAATTATTTATATAATCTGCAAACATAAATATATTTACAAATACACATGCCTTAATTTATGTAGCGAATGCACACGCTTCATGTCTATAACTCCGACACAATTTATTTTTGACCTCATGCTAATTTGCAATGTCGTCACTAACAGTTTTTTGCGTCATTTTACATCGCGTTCTATTTTCAAAGTAATGCATGGCGGAAGGCGGGGTGTTTTCATAAAAAAAAAAAAATGCCTTAAAGGGTAAAAGTTTTATGACTTGTGGCAGGGCTTCTAAAATCGCTGGTACTACCGTCTTTAGACCTTTTTTCTTCTCAAAGTTTTATAAATTGTCTGTTCAGATATTTCCTACAAATCTTATAAAAACATAAAATGACATTTGATCCACAACCCAATTGTTCGTCATTAGGTGTGTGAAATAGGGTCAAATTAGGCTAAACCATTACAGATAGTAGGGAAGCTATCAGAAGAGTCAATCGTAGTATTAATAGCACACTTCTTGTATGTGATCAGTGAGCCATATCGGACTGAAATGTTTTTGATCAGTAACTTCTTTGATTCACAAGCTGTGTTATGGGAAATACCCCAAAATTTCCAAGATACCCACTTAGTGAATAAAATGTTGGTTTCACTGGGGACTTCATAACTTCAGGGGCTAAAATTAATAGGAGCCCTGTAAGGGGACTTAGAATTTTACATAGGGATACTATGGGAAAGCAGAAAATTCTCTTTTTTTATCTATTCTGAAACCTTAAGGCAAATTAAACTGAAACTTCACATGGATGTTTCTATTGCATAGGCGACTATACAGAAGAGTGTTGTTTTTTTTTCGATCTGAAATTCAAGATGGCTGCCACTACTAAAAAAAGTCCAAAACTTAAAAATCTTCTCCTGAATAGCCCAACAGATTTTCAAATTGTAAATGTAGTAATGATAACCAACTATAGTTTTGTAAGACTTGTTCAAATGGTGTCCCTAGGGTTAAAAATGACCCCGCCCCGAGGGTTCAATTAGGGGACATGTGTCATAATATTTTTTTTTTTTTTTTTTTTAAAATGGAAATGATTTTGCCTATATCTTCACAGAATCATTGTTTGGTGAAGGAGGGTCAGTTTTGTAAAAATGAGTGGGTTCCACTGTCTAAAGGGGTCAGGAGGGGCCCCAAAAGGGTAAAATTTGGGAATTACAAAATTTGTTTTCTTAAAAACCGGTGTGTCAATTTGTTCATATTTGGCATAAATTATCTCTATGTGTAGGGGTTTGATTGCAGATAAGAATTTAGGGTCTAAAATTTATAGGGGCCCTTTAAGTGGACTTAGAATTTGACATAGGAATACTATGTGAAAACAGAAAAATTTTCTTTTTTTTTTCATCTATTAGGCAAAATTATTATTCAATTGGAGTTCTGAAGTATCATCTAGTCATAGGAAAAAAGATTTAGTTCAATAAGTAGAATTGACTTTCCATAAGGGGCCAGGGTGGGTCAAACAAGAGCACAGCAAGCGGGTGTAGATGCTCGTCTTTTTTCCAAATCTATTATGTAGGTCAAAGTCAGTGAAGTAAACTTCTAATACTATTACTGAAAAAATAAATCAGACTTAAAAAAAAATTGCCAAAAAAAATAGAGATGTCAAAGAACAGCGCTAACTCGACTATTTTAGCCTTGTCGATCACAGAACAGTATATTATAATACTATTAGGGCAGAATATACACTATGTCTTTGTCAGGCTATGGCTAGCTAGCCAGTACTTAAGCTGAAATGTATTTAATTTAGTTTTAAAATCTGGGTGCGGATGTGGGGGGTGTATGTGCCAATGTTTAATAAACAGGACTGTTTAGTTTAATACAATAAAAAAAAAGTTGGAAGGAGAGAGTGTCTTTGGGTTGGTAACAAAGTTGAAAAGGGACAGTGTATCTAATTCAATTCAGAACAATATTTTCAGAAAACAATTGGAGGGTCTTGGGGTTGGTAACAAAGGGGCAGAATAGTATTACAGGATTCATACAGATAAGGACTGATAAAATTCAAGCATTTTTCAAGATCAAGATTTCAAGCACTAAAATAGATGAACTCGCCATACATACTTACTCTACCTTAGGAGTTCTTGCACAGCTATCCGAGGGGCTAGTTACAATATTGGGCTAGTTATAATATTGTCTAACTAGCCCAGCTGTCTCTCCCAATAAAGACAACATACATATGAACAGCAACATAAGGCCATAATAAATTAATTGCCTGATTATCATCCCCACCCACCCTCTAATTTGCATTCCGCACCGACCGTTTTTATTTTCATAAAAAAATTTTTTTTAAAACAAATCAATAACAAGAAATGTCACTGTTAAGTGTCACATGCCCCCCAAATGGTCTGTGAAAATAAAAATATATGATATGTTATGATGATCATTTGTAGCAAGTATCAACAAAATCTGGACGGACGGACAGACGGATGCTGCGATTACTATATGCCACCCAAAAATTAAAAAATCATTAGAAATACATCAAAATTTTAAAAATAAAAAATAAAATACTCCTGCTCTCCCTGTTTTCAATAAAAAAATTTTTTTTACAAGTTCAGTTAGTTTCACACAGCCAAGTACTCCCTCAGCCCTTAATGTTTCAGATCGACCTTTGCATCCCATTTTAACCAATAACTTTGTACTACACAAGTTTATCTTGTGCTCATTTGCAAATTGTTGGCATGGATGTTCCATTTTTCTTGTGTTTCTTGCTTTTATCGTGCGACTTCAGGGCTGAATACACACTTTCTCCGAGGCATTGTTATCCGTTTATTACAACCATGTGCTTTTGGATACATTGGGTTTCCCCAAATGACGTCAATAGTTCAGAACACAAGCAGCTACTAGATAGCATTTGAATCTGTTCTCTGTAATTTGGGGTTGTCAAACGGGTGTTATCGGCAATTTTTCTGTGCGGGTTATGGGAGAATTATTTATCAACTGCATTAAGTTTGTTTAGACGACAACACACCTTATTTATTTTTAAAATTAGAACAGGTGCACACTGGTTCCCAGAATGCTGCACTGCACAATACTGCTGGGAAACAGACTTGTCAAATTGAGTAGTCTCCCTTCTCTTGCATATAGTTAAACACGGAGTAAAATAAATGGCGAAGATGGACATTTCATATATTCTGTTACTATTTTTAAATTCAAACTCTTAAATTCAAGCACTTTTCAAGCACTTTTCCCACTGACATTAAACATAAGCATTATTCAAGGATGTTTTTAAGAAATAAGCACTTTTTATTTGAGAGGTTGAAAATCAAGCAGTTTTCAAATCAGTGCGAACCTTGTATTAAATTTAAAACAAAATTTTAAACAAAAAATAAAGAAAATGGGGGTGGGGGGGATGTCCTTGGGGTCAGTTACAAAGTTGTTATGGGGCAAAGTATTAAATTTAAAACAAAAAAAATATTAAAAAATGAAAAAAAAAATGGGCAGGGATGGGGATTGGGTATGAGTGAGGGTCTTGGGGTTGGTAATAAAGTTGAATTGGGGCAGAGTATTTGAGTTAATATAAAACAAAATTAAAAAAAAAAATCGGCTGGGAAGGGGAGGATAGGGGTAGGGGTGAGGGTCTTCGGGTCAGTAACAAAAAAACAAAAAAAAAACAACAAGAATTGTCACTGTTAAGTGTCACATGCCCCCCAAATGATCTGTGAAAAATAAAAATATATGATATAATAGGAAGCGACGTATCCATGAATATCAAGAGTAATGGACTAATGTTTCAGACTAGACATGCAATTTCAATTTTTTTTTTTTTAAATTAAAGCATGACCTTGACCTTTGTGTAACCTTGACTTTGACATCTGATGTAATGGTCTGGGTATTTCAACAGTTAAATGCAGGTGAAACATTATCATGACATGCTGATCACCCGTGTCAAGCTATTTTAAAATCCCTAAATGTAAGTTACAGATCAATTGTAGATTAATTGATAAATTAAGCCAATTGTTTTAAAATCCATTCATGTATGATAAAGTTAAAGGACAGACTTGAAATCTTAAACAGATATAAAGTGTTGTCATATATACGCAAAGTGTGACCGTGTCTAGGTTTTACTTATGTCACGTCGTCATGTCATTTCGATAAATTGAGCCACATTAAAGACAAAGTCACAGACCAGACACGCAATATGAAACATAATGAAAGTGTGACATTGACCTTTGAGGAAAGGTTCTGGGTCTTACATGCGACACTTAATTATGTCATGTTAATCAACTGAGCCAAGTGTTTTTAAATTATACCATAGATGATAAAGTTTTAGATCGGACAAGAAATCTTACACAGACTGAAAGTGGTGTCAAACAAACTCAAAGTGTGACCTTGACCTTTGAGGTACGCATGTGGATCTTATACCTTGTAATGTCATGCTGATCAATTGAGCCAAGTGTTTTCGAAACTTATCCTTAGGTGACAAAGTTTCAGACCTGACACGAAATCTCAATCAGACTGAAAGTGTCATCAACCAAAGTTAAATTGTGACCTTGACCTTTGAAGTGGGATTCTGGGTGTAATGTGCAACACATCGTCATGTTATGTTGGTCATTTGTAGCTAGTATTAACAAATCCATCTACGCATGACAAAGTTACAGGCCAGACACGAAATCTCAAACAGACTGAAAGTGTTGTCAAACAAACTCAAAGTGTGACCTTGACCTTTGAGGTACGGGTATGGGTCTTACTCGCGACACGTTGTCATGTTATGTTGATCATTTGTAGCAAGTATTTAAAGAAGAGTTGTCAGAAGACAACAAAGCTCACCAATGGGATAAAACTCATCAGCAATGCAAAGATGGAGATTGGAGGCAAACACCAAAACTTAAACGCATGTAAACGTAAAAGTTTAACCTGGATGTGTACAGACGAAAAATTAAGTCTTAAAGGACAATAACTCTGCCAAAATGCAACCCAGAGTTATGGTTCTTGTCTCTGTGTGTTTCAATGGTGATGGTGAACACACATGCGAAGTTTCATTCATATGCAATGAGTGGTTGCATAGATATCTTATGTGATAAAAAACTTTAACCTGAAAAATTAAGTAAAAAAAAGGGCCATAACCATGCCAAAATGCAACCTAGAGTTATGTTTTTTTCTCTGTGTGTTTCAATGATGCTAGTGAACACACATGCAAAGTTTCATTCATATCCAGTGAGTAGTTGCATAGATATCTTACCTGATAAAAAACTTTAACCTGAAAAATTAAGTCGAAAAACGGCCATAACTGTGCCAAAATGCAACCCAGAGTTATGGTTCTTATCTGTGTGTGTTACAATGATGATGGTAAACACACATGTGAGGGTTCATTAACATCCAATGAGTGTTGCGTAGATATCTGAAACTTAAACGCAACTGAACGCAAAGTTTAACCTTGGTGTCTAAATCCAAAAAAGGCCATAACTGTGCCATAATGCAATCCAGAGTTATGGTTCTTGTCTCTGTGTATTCCATTGATGATGATGAACACACAAGTGAAGTTTCATTCACATCTAATGAGTGGTTGCATAGATATCTTAAACTTAAACGCAACTAAATGCAAAGTCTTAGTCCAAAAAGGGCCATAACTCTGCCAAAATGCAATCCAGAGTTATGGTTCTTATGTCTGTGTGTTCCATTGATGATGGTGAACCCACATGCAAAGTTTCATTGACATCCAATGAGTTGTTGTATAGATAACTGAAACTTAAACGCAAATGTTTTAACCTGGGTGTCTACAGACGACGCCAGGGTCATGACAATAGCTCTCCTTGGACTTCGTCCCGGCAAGCTAAAAACCCATCTAAAAGTGACAAAGTCACAGACCGGACATGAAATCTCACACAAACTCAAAAGTGTTGTCAAACAAACTCAAATTATGACCTTGACCTTTCAGGTACGTGTGTGGGTTTTAATCATGACACGTCCTCATGTTATGTTGATCATTTGTAGCAAGTATCAACAAAATCCATCTACGCATGACAAAGTTACAGGTCGGAAACGAAATACCAGACGGAAGGACGGACGGACGCTGCGATCTATATGCCACCCAAAAAATTTTTTGGGGGAATAAAAAAATTTTTTTTTGGGGGGGGGATAAAAAAATCGGCATGGATGGGGTGTGTGTGGTGGTGGTGGTGGTGGTGGGGGGGGGGGGGGGGTCTTTGGGTTAGTAACAAAGTTGAACTTGGGGCAGAGTATTTGATTTAATACAAAACAAATTTAAAAAAAAGAAAAAATGGGCAGCAAAGTGGGGGTCTTTGTTGGACTTGGGCAGGAAAGTCCATTAAATAGGTCAAAGTCAGTGATGTATTTTTTTTTAGTTAATGGTGATCAGCTTACAGAATTAATAGTATTACTGAAAAAGAAAATTGATTTAAAAAAAAAAAAAATATTCAAACCCGAGCTAAACAAAAAGCTTTAACCTAAGGTTTTAGATTTAGAGCCCAAAGTATGTAAATTTAGGTAAGTTAGCTATATTCCATTGTTTGTATAACATGATATGAATGTGTTAATGATGTTTAGTCACCGTAACATGAGTTGTTTGTTCAGAAACAGAGATAAAGCTGAGCTTAACATAAAACTTTAACCACTGGACGACGACAATGAGGACAGCGCCGCCAGTACAATAGCTCTTCATTATTTTCAAAAAGATCAGTTAAAAAGGTTAAAATAGAAAATTTTCAAAAATCTTCTTCTCAAGAACCAATCAATCAAATTTGTTCATATTTGATATGGATTATCCCAATGAGTATGGGTTTAAAGTTTGTACAAATCAATGGTGTTGTATTTATAGGGCCCTGTAAGGGGACTTCGAGTTTTATATAGGAATACTAAAAAATATTGGAAAACGGAAAATTCTCATTTAATCACTCATGACTTTTTTTTAATCAGTTTGAGTTTTGAAGCAACTTCCAGTCATAACAAATATGATTTTGTTCAATACGAGCGATTGACTTTTTAAAAGGAGCCAGGTGGGGTAAAAAAAATGAATAAAATTGAACATTTTCATAAATCTTATTTTCAACAACCGGTCAGTCAAGTTTGTTCATATTTGATATAAATTATCCCTATGATTAAGAAATATAAGTTTGTACAAATCAAAGGACACTGGGATGTATAGAGGCCCTGTAAGGGTCTCTGAGTTTTACATAGGAATACTATGAGAAAATGAAAAATTATCATTTTTTTTGTCCATTTCGGTAAATATGTTGTTCAATTTGAGATCTAAAGCATTGTCTAGTAACAATAAATTTGATTTTGTTCAATAAAGAGGATTGAATTTCCACAAGAAGATTCTGCATATCAAGGGGCTGGAATATATTAGGGCCCTGTAATGTGACATAGGAATATTATAGGGAAAACTGAATTTTTTTCATTTTGTATCCATGTGTACAAAAATTTGAATCATTTCTGCTCATTACAAGTCGCTAAGAGTGGAGGATTGAAGTTCTGACAAATTAAGGGGCTGGGTTATATAAGGGCTCTGTACAGGGGACTATATTTATTTTACAGATGAATGGTATTTCCTTTTCATAGCAATGAAGTTATTGTTCAGTATAGGTGTGGTGGGGGTATTTACCTAGAAGTTATTAAGACGACCTTCCAAAGAGGGTAAATATTGTGGAATTTCAAACAGTGTATGGCCACTATTAATCAGTAAAGCGTCCTCATGCCCTCTCGGGCCCGTTGATTTATATCAAAGTGTGACCTTGACATCTGGGTATTTTACAGGTAAATGCAGGTGACATATCATCATTTTATGTTGATCACTTGCATCAAAATATTCTAAAAACAGGTATGGGTCTTACGTGTGACACATCGTCATGTCATGTTAATCAACTGAGCTAAGTTAAAAGTTACAAGCAGGACACAATATTTGGATGGAATGACAGACCTACATTGCGATTACAATTTGTCACCCAAAAAATGTTTGGGGGACATAAAAATGTTGAAAGCATCACTAAACATGAATGTACATCATAAAAAAACAATTGTTGAATACTGCATTTAATAACCATGGCCTCTTGACAATGGAACCTTTCACTATGAGAAAGGGAACCAGAATCTCACCTGTAATAATTCCTCCAAGTAGTCTCTACATTCTCCCATCATTGTCTTGTACATCTCCAGGTTGTCTGCTACCAACTCACATGCCTGTTAATCACAGGACTTTTTATTTAGACAACAATGAACTCCTGCTACATTGAATATTTGAATTTATTACACATCTAACATAATACATACTCAATATGAAACAAATTTTGAATGGGGTTTAATGTCATTTTCAACATAAAACAGGTTACTAATGGCATATCCAGTTTTATTGGTGGAGTTATACCTCAGGATAAATATAAATAGAACCATTGTCCTTCCACAAGTACAGTCCATTTTTGTTTACTTGAGGACAGTTGTAAACATAACATTGACCAATACAGGTAAGGCAGGTAATCAATTATGGACTGTTACATTAAAATCTAACCACTTAACCTGTACTTATTCCATGCAATGATGAAATTGCCAAATTATCAACTAGCTGTTAATTGATTATAACGGGAAAATTTTCTCAAAAATGTCATACCAAAGATAAAGTACCAAAATGGTACTTAAAGCTTCCTCGTTTGACGACCAGCATGTAGAGGAAAGTTCTAGGACTTGTGGGCCAGGTGTCAGTATAATGTGACTGGGTGGGGTATCATACCATATGTCTGCGGCTTGAATACTATCTCAAGTAGACACCATCACAACATGACTGAAAAATTGTTGAAAGTGACGCTAAACACCATGCAACAACTAAACATATTAAATTTTAAGATAAATGCATCTGTGTTTTGTTGTGTATAAGTTTTGATACAACCATATAAGAATTGTTTGAGTGGTTATAGGTGCTGTCATCTAAGGACAACTCGTCTTCTCATCACTGAGGTTGTGGGTTCAGCCAATACAGACCTTGCCAAAAAAATTTTTTTTTTGATATTTCAAATGATTCAAGGCCCATAACTCTTAACATCAATTATCGGATTTGGTCAGCTCAAAAATTTGTCAGAGATGTTATGGAACTTCTGTGTGAACAATATCTGTCAAAAGACCAGAACCAGATAAAGAAAACAGAGTCCTTTGAATCACAAAACACAGCCAAAGAAAGACAGCATCCATCTATGTTTTGAGCTCTACGTTACCATATTCCTATGGCTCATTCTCTTATCAATATGTTTGGCGATAATAAATCCCATACATGCTACTGTAAATGAGCCCGTATTCATCAATAAAGTGGAAAAGTTCAGCATTTAAGATTTTCTTTAATTATTATTTTTATTTCATTTTAAAACCACTCTTATGGATTGTTAAGCTACATTTTCACTTAACAGTAATATATGTTAATCATCCACATGTTTTTAATGGCAAAATGTAATAAAATCATAGAAATTAGTTTGAAAAAAAGGTAAAATTTTACTTAAGTTAATACTTGACTAAGAAGATACATGAATACAGGCCCTGGTATATAGTGAAGAGGTAGTGTTGACCTTTCACTCTAGAGGTTGTGGATTCGGTCCCCTACTAGTAGCTGAGTTTAACCTCTCAAATAACAACACTCAGTACTAGAAGCAGCGAACATGTGAGCGGTTCACATAAGCTATGAGCTTACTTCACAATCAAGTTTAAACAAATTTTATGATTTAGAGATTTAGACAGTACAGAGCCGGGCTGGGAGGTGATAATCAGCCCTGATAATGAATAATGGCCAGACAGGTTAAAAACAAACGAAACAGAAACAATGTCAGACATACGTTTGCCATGGGGTAACATTTGATGCCTAAGGTACCCGGCTGAATATGTTTACGAGTTTTAGGCCCAGGTCGATAAGTGATAATCAGCGGGTGAAGACAACAATCTGTGTAAAACATGCTCATTTTTGATACTATATATAGTAACACATGTATTAAATGTATGTAATCTTTTTCAAATCAATTAACTACTCATTAAATTTTTACCTTTCCCAATCCTGCAATCATACCAGTGTTTTCTGTTCTGAAAAGAAGAGGATAAATGTCATTGTATAAATACATTCTTAAACTTTACAATCTTACATCTAAAACCAACATTTGTATCTTTCAATAGCCATGAAAGGACCGTCTTAAATTAATTAAAGTTTGAATATTTTATGTTCATACAATGGATTGTTTGTTTGAATATTTAGGGTCATTTTTATGCCATCCAGGACTGACAGGCAATGAGTTAACCTTACCACTCTTTCCTGCGATCCTGGAACATCAACCGGCACTCAAGTAGAATCATCCTACAGTAACTGATAACTTTCTCACTTGGATCAGCAAAAACTTAATTTTTCTATAAACCAATAACTTTCTAATCTATACTATATTATTTTTATTACAAGTATTTAACGGTGGATACAATTATGGCTTAATAAACGTTAGAGGGAAATAAAGCATGTCTTTAAAATTATGTTTAAAATAGACAAGAATTCCGCGGAATGACATGTCTTGCCATGTCCGCTTTGACCGTTTATACACACATGGGAGAGAAAAAAATTAAAATATTATATTCATACAAGAGTTATCTAACTTGGTTAATGTAGTAGGTTTAATGACTAATATTGTAGGAAGTATTGTGTGAAGTTTCGATCAAATACATTTAGTGATTTTTGAGATATGAACCTGATGGTTGTTGCACACAAAACTTTAACCAGTATTTCTAAGTAAAACATATTAAAAAAAAAACAACAAAAAAACTTAAACCAGTATTTCTAAATTAAGCGTATTTATATAAAAAATAAAAAAAATAATAAAAATTAAAAAGAATATATATATATATTTCTAAGTAAAACATATTTAAAACTTGTAATTATGATTCAGTATGAGTGTCCTAGCACTAGTACTGATTGAGAAATAGTGTAAAAATGAAAACTTAACGTTGGAGGTAAATGCAAAATTCAGCATCAAACAATGTCAATAAATCATGAAATGTAGGTCACACTCAGCATCTGCAGTATATAATGTGATGCAGGGTGTTAGTTGTAACTGTGATCCAAGTATGAGTGTCATAGCACTTGTACTTGTTGAGAAACAATGTAAAAATGAAAACTTAACGTTGGAGGTAAATGCAAAACTCAGCATCAAACAATGTCAATGGACCATGAAATGTAGGTCACACTCAGCATCTGCAGTATATAATGTGATGCAGGGTGTTAGTTGTAAATATGATCCAGTATGAGTGTCCTAGCACTAGTACTTACTGAGAAATAGTGTAAAATTGAAAACTTAACGTTGGAGGTAAATGCATAATTCAGCATCAAACAATGTCAATGGACCATGAAATGTAGGTCACACTCAGCATCTGCAGTATATAATGTGATGCAGGGTGTTAGTTGTAACTATGATCCAAGTATGAGTGTCCTAGCACTTGTAAAATGAATACTTAACGTTGGAGGTAAATATAAATGTTTGAGGCCGCCGACAGTAAAGCAACACCCTAATTTCGTCTCTCCTTTGTCGCAGCGAGACAATAAAAAGCATATTTTTATCATTGAGAAAAAGAATCCAGGTTTGGATTGTTAAATCCACCAAAATGTGATATAATCAATATTTAAATTAATATACACTACTTGAAACGAAATCCCCATTAAAAAAATAGACCTTCACATCGTCATTCGTTCTCTTTCTAAGATGAAACAAGTTTCACTATGAGCAAACAGATCATATTGAAATCAAAATGTAATCACGCATAAGTCACAAAATATGTTGCAATTTTAAGCAGGAAATCTATTTTACTCTAACCTAGGCGCATAGCCCAAGTTAGGAAATCCCTTTCTAATATTTTATTTTGGCCTGTTTAAATAGATAACCTTTTGGCTTTCAGTGAGAAAAATTATATAGGCTTTGTAAAATGTTTGAGTCAATTTTAAAAATTGTGAAAAATCATGATAAATTCCCTTTCAATGGACACTTGAGATCAAATTTCTTCTATTTATGAATCAAGCCAACCTTTACACCTTTGAATGTATAACTCTATGGAGATAAGTTTCAAGTACAAGAAATTAAGAAATTAATTTTTAAAATATTATTGCTAGGAATGTATTCATAGGACACAGCTGCCCAGCTATATGCATTTTTTACCAAATATTAAGTCAAAAAGGGGCAATAACTTGTGTAGAATTTGACAGCAATTGACAAATATCAAACTTCACATATATTTTATAATTAAAAAGCTACACACCAATCATCAATTTAATATATTAATTCTCAGAAATTATTCATCTGAAACCATTCTGACAGATGGAAGGACAGACAGGGCAACATACCAATTCTTTACATGGTGACAGGCATAATAAGAAAAAGTCATGTTACATTATCAATTTTTTCAGGTAAATCGACACAGAACAAAAATGATGACTAATTTTGATGGCTGGAACACTAGCAGGGCATCACATCACACTTACCCTGGGCGATAATCTCTCTCCTGTCCACCCCCAAACAACAATGGATATAGAGGTACTGCCTGGCACTCAACATTTCTAGCATACAGGGCACCAATTCTGGGTCCATAAAACTGAAATAGTATTAGCTTACAATACTGTTTAAGTTACAATAAATGGACAAATTTATTTAAATCAATAATTCAATGCAACAACCACAGCAGTGGTTGAGCGTCTGCTTCGCATGTGGGAGGTTATGGGTTCGATCAGATGATTTGAAAAATGGTTCTAGAAGATTCCTTGCTTGGCATTCAGAATTTACAGGATAGTTTTAGGACTGGTCTGCCTGGTGTCAGTATAATGTGACTGGGTGGAGTATCAAACAATTTGTATGTGATATGATACTCCAGTGTCAGTATAATGTGACTGGATGGAGCATCATACCATTTGTCTGTTGCATCATACTCCAGTGTCAGTATAATGTGACTGGGTGGAGTATCATACCATTTGTCTGTGGCATCATACTCCAGTGTCAGTATAATGTGACTGGGTGGAGTATCAAACCATTTGTCTGTGGCATCATACTCCAGTGTCAGTATAATGTGACTGGGTGGAGTATCATACCATTTGTCTGTGGCATCATACTCCAGTGTCAGTATAATGTGACTGTGTGGAGTATCATACCATTTATCTGTGGCGTCATACTCAAGTGTAGCAGTGCTCAAAAATACAGTCTCAAGTACATGTAGATACGTCACAAAATTTTTTTGAAAGTGACCATTAACACAACAACTTAATTTAATGCAATAAATGACACTTAAAACTCTTACATCACATAAGAACATTTCCTAATCAATGTAAAGCTCATACAAGTTTCAGGCTCATATAAGTATCACATTCAAACAAGTATCAGGAGGCTCATACAAGTATCAAGCTCATAAAAGTATCAGGACGCTCATACAAGTATCACGTTCTTACAAGTATCAGGCCCATACAAGTATTAGAAGGCTCATACACGTATCAGGAGGCTCATACAAGTATCATGCTCATACAAGTATCAGGAGGCTCTTACATGTATCAGGAGGCTCATACAAGTATCAAGCTCATAAAAGTATAAGTACGCTCATACAAGTATCACGCTCTTACAAGTATCAGGCCCATACAAGTATTAGGAGGCTCATACACGTATCAGGAGGCTCATACAAGTATCAGGCCCATACAAGTATCAGGAGGCTCATACACGTATTAGGAGGCTCATACAAGTATCATACTCATATATGTATCAGGCCCATACAAGTATCAGGAGGCTCATACAAGTATCAGATGGCTCATAGAAGTATCAGGCTCATACAAGTATCAGGAGGCTCATACACGTATCAGGAGGCTCATACAAGTATCAGGCCCATATAAGTATCAGGAGGCTCATACATGTATCAGGAGGCTCATACAAGTATCCGGATGCTCATACAAGTATCACGACGCTCATACAAGTATCATACTCATATATGTATCAGGCCCATACAAATATCAGGAGGCTCATACAAGTATCAGGAGTCTCATACAAGTATCAGGATGCTCATACAAGTATTATACTCATATATGTATCAGGCCCATACAAGTATCAGGAGGCTCATACAAGTATCAGATGGCTCATACAAGTATCAGGCTCATACAAGTATCACACTCATACAAGTATCAGGAGGCTCATACAAGTATCACACTCATACAAGTATCAGGAGGCTCATACAAGTATCAGGAGACTCATACAAGCATCATGTTCATACAAGTATCATGTTCATTCAAGTATCACACTCATACAAGTATCAGGCTCATACAAGTATCAGGCTCAGGCTCATACAAGTATCAGGAGGCCAATACAAGTATCAGGCTCATACAAGTATCAGGAGGCTCATACAAGTATCAGGTCCATACAAGTATCAGGCTCATACAAGTATCAGGCTCAGGCTCATACAGGTATCAGGAGGCCAATACAAGTATCAGGCTCATACAAGTATCAGGCCCATACAAGTATCAGGATCATACAAGCATCTGGCTATCAGGCTCATACAAGCATCGGGCCCATACAAGTATCAGGCCCATACATGTATCAGGCCCATACAAGTATCAGGCCCATATATGTATCAGGCCCATACAACTATGAGGCCCATACAAGTATCAGGCCAATACAAGCATCAGGTTCATACAAGCATCAGGCTCACACAAGCATTAGGTCCATACAAGCATCAAGCCAATAAAAGTATCAGGCTCATACAAGCATCAGGCCCATACAAGTATCAGGCCAATACAAGCATCAGGCCCATACAAGTATCAGGCCCATACAAGATTCAAGCTCATACAAGTATCAGGCTCATACAAGTATCAGGCCCATACAAGTATCACGCTCATACAAGTATCAGGCTCATACAAGTACCAGGCTCATACAAGTATCAGGCTCAGGCTCATACAGGTATCAGGTCCATACAAGTATCAGGCTCATACAAGTATCAGGCTCAGGCTCATACAGGTATCAGGAGGCCAATACAAGTATCAGGCTCATACAAGTATCAGGCCCATACAAGTATCAGGATCATACAAGCATCTGGCTATCAGGCTCATACAAGCATCGGGCCCATACAAGTATCAGGCCCATACATGTATCAGGCCCATACAAGTATCAGGCCCATATATGTATCAGGCCCATACAACTATGAGGCCCATACAAGTATCAGGCCAATACAAGCATCAGGTTCATACAAGCATCAGGCTCACACAAGCATTAGGTCCATACAAGCATCAAGCCAATAAAAGTATCAGGCTCATACAAGCATCAGGCCCATACAAGTATCAGGCCAATACAAGCATCAGGCCCATACAAGTATCAGGCCCATACAAGATTCAAGCTCATACAAGTATCAGGCTCATACAAGTATCAGGCCCATACAAGTATCACGCTCATACAAGTATCAGGCTCATACAAGTACCAGGCTCATACAAGTACCATGCCCATACAAGTATCAGGCTCATACAAATATCAGACTCATACAAGTATCAGGCCCATAAAAGTATCAGGTCCATACAAGTAGCACGCTCATACAAGTATCCGGCCCATACAAGTATCAGGCTCATACAAGTATCTGGCCCATACAAGTATCTGGCCCATACAACTATCAGGCTCATACAAGTATCACGCTCATACAAGTATCAGGCCCATACAAATATCAGGCCCATACAAGTATCACGCTCATAAAAGTTTCAGGCTAATACAAATATCTGGCCCAAACAAGTATCCGACCCATACAAGTATCACGCTCATACAAGTATCAGGCCCATACAAGTATCAGGCTAATACAAATATCCGGCCCGTACAAGTATCCGGCCCATACAAGTATCCGGCCCATACAAGTATCAGGCCCATACAAGTATCCGGCCCATACAAGTATCAGGCCCATACAAGTATCTGGCCCATACAAGTATCTGGCCCATACAAGTATCAGGCCCATACAAGTATCTGGCCCATACAACTATCAGGCTCATACAAGTATCACGCTCATACAAGTATCAGGCCCATACAAATATCAGGCCCATTTAAGTATCACACTCATAAAAGTTTCAGGCTAATACAAATATCCGGCCCATACAAGTATCTGACCCATACAAGTATCACGCTCATACAAGTATCCGGCCCATACAAGTATCAGGCCCATACAAGTATCAGGCCCATACAAGTATCCGGCCCATACAAGTATCAGGCACATACAAGTATCAGGCCCATACAAATATCCGGCCCATACAAGTATCAGGCCCATACAAGTATCAGGCACATACAAGTATCCGGCCCATACAAGTATCAGGCCCATACAAGTATCCGGCCCATACAACTATCAGGCCCATACAAGTATCCGGCACATACAAGTATCAGGCCCATACAAGTATCAGGCCCATACAAGTATCAGGCACAATCAATCTCATATAGGAATATACAGTTGTATCATCTCTACAGCACTGGCAGGCCTGAAAAACTAAATTGTATTTTTCTAATTTCATGGCCAAAATTATTAGGGTATGCAGGTCAGAGTTTTTAAAATATGTTTTTAGAACGCTGGTGTATTGTTTCTTTACTTTTTAATTGTGTGTTTTTAACATCTTTTGTTTGTGAAATCATCAATTTTCACTGGGATAAAACTTCATTTTTGGTTGAAGGACATAAACTCGTTGAAAATGAATATAAACAAGAGCTGCAGGAGGGACAGCATGCTTGACTACATCGATGCTGTTCTTAGACAACAGATTTTTTTCGGGAAATAAGTACCAAATGGAAGACAACTAAAATGCAGGGGTGGTAAAATTAAGCTATTATTATTGCTTGTCTGTTAAAAATAAATTAGCAAAATAAATTCACCAATGCTTATAATTTTCATTATCAAGTTTTTTTTGAAAACAACAATGTGAATAGATGTCTCTTATTGCCTTAATATTATTTAATTCAGCATTTTCCATTTGTTATATTTGTTTTTCAAACTTTAAAATTGCTTTATAAATTCATTAAATAACCCCAATAGGTGTGCCAATACCTAACTTAAGGCATATCATGTACATATATTAACCCCAAATACTTCAACTGCACGGCTAGTCAGTAATATAAATTGGTCAAACATACAGATTTTAACAAAAATACACCAACAAATAAATATGCAGAATGAACCAAGAACCTTTATACCTGCAGAACTGCAGAGTTTCAGCAAATTCTATTGTATTACTCAAATTGTCGCTTCTTATGACATGCATGAGCCACAGTGGTCCTATTCTTGCCATCACTCATATGGCTCCCTGAAACCACACAGGGGTTGATTATTTAACCACAATAGTGAACAGGACAAAAAATGATAAAATGAACATGACACCCGTTCAGACAATTCCTACCCCTCTGCAGAGATCAGCAGTGATTCTATTCTTAGCCAGAACCACACGGGCTTGATGATGCTGAACACACATGTAAAGTTTCGTTCATATAGAATGAGTGGTTACATAGATATCTTACCTTCTAAAAAACTTTAACCTGAATAACCAATGCCGACGCCGGGGCGAGTACAATAGCCCCCCCTATTCTACAAATCATTTAAGAGCAAACTTTTGACTCATTTGAAAATGAGTATTTATATTACATAACGGGCTTTAATTGCTGACATGTACCAACATTTAAGTTTCTATCTACATACCTACAAACACAATAAAAATGCCCCCTTCACAACATGAGGCACTTTTGTTGAGAGATTTTGGCACTTTGATGTCACAAGTATGAGTAAACTGTTATAAAAACAGGACCTGTCATAAGTGTGCTTATTTTCAAAAGATGTAAAAAGATGTAAAAAGGTCTGGACCAGCGCAAATTTACTCATTAGAAAATTTAATTGATATATATGTTACTTCTCATAGGCAGAATCAAATATAAACACAGTAATAGGCTACTTTTAAATTAAATATTAGAAAGCTGTATCATATATATTCGCACGCATTTGTTTCTTTTAAAAAATACCTACTTGAAAGAATGTTAGAAAAATTCATCACAATGATGTAAAATGTATCGCAAACTATTGTAATCAACATATTCTTCTAGGAAATGGTCTATTTTAGTGCTTTCCACAGTGATGAAATATATGCGAGTAAGTAAACACACAATATCTGATATTGACGGGCAAGTAAACACACAATATCTGATATTGATGGTCGAGTAAACACAAAATATCTGATATTGACAGGCAAGTAAATATGCAATATCTGATATTGAAGGGCGAGTAAACACGCAATATCTGATATTGAAGGGCGAGTAAAAACGCAATATCTGATATTGACGGGCGAGTTAACATGCAATACCTGATATTGACGGGCGGGTAAATATGTAATACCTGATACTGACAGACAATGACACGCAATATCTGATATTGACAGGCGAGTAAACACACAATATCTGATATTGACGGGCGAGTTAACATGCAATATCTGATATTGATGGGCGAGTAAACACGCAATATCTGATATTGACGGGCAAGTAAACACGCAATATCTATTATTGACAGGCAAGAAAAATTTATGAAAGTGATGCTAAACACTTACAACAACTGTAGCTGCTGGATATTTACCATATATCTGATTACATATCTGTATTGAACAGAACAACATAAATATAACCTAATCATATTTTGTTAGCATGCTTGATGGATACAGTCTTGATACAAAATAAACACACCAATGGTCAATCTTCAACAGTGGTACAGCAATCAACTACACACCTTATGTCCAACAACTGTCAAATAATCCACACCAAGTTTGTCTACATTCACACTGATCTTGCCGATTGCCTGAGCTGTATCTGTGTGTACCAAGATTCTCTGAGTTTCCGCGGGACGACGCTCCAGTGACCTGATGGCAGCACATATAGATGACACTGGCTGCAAATAACATAAAACTAATATTCTGATAATAGAAAACAACTGCTTTTAGTTGCAAAACATATGTAAGCATACATGTGAACTCTCCAGCATCATGCCGGAGTCTCCTGGAATTAAAAAGAAATTCCGGATGGGAGTCAAAATCTCCCGCAATCACAGTATCCTGTGTATTATATTTTCACTCCACTGCAATTTGTTATAAAAACAAACTAATTGACAATCTGAATGTCAATCATTGTCATAAATATAACCCAGCTACATAAGTCAATCAGATTGCAGATGATATCAGAAAATTGTGAACATCAATACACACCTGGGTGATAACACACGAGAGTTGAACATTACAAACTCCATGCAGCGTAAACTGTATCGCTCCAATATATTTCATAGTGTTTTTGGTTTACACATATTTTTCCACCGATGCAACGATAAAGAAAAGTCAATATAACCGTTTATCAAATACGATCTTTAACAAGGCCAAATATTTTAGAAAAATCAGACTTGAAGTAAACAAACTAAAACAAAAGGGCCAAGATGGCCCTATATCGCTCACCTGACTGACCTTGAGTCACCCAACTTAAGTAGATTATATAATACATGTACACTTAATATTTCAGAAAAACGAGATGGGCAAGAATTTTGATTTGTTTTGAAGATGTAACAGATGCGTAGAAGAGTTCAAACTTGGAAGAGGTTCACTCATGGTAAATTTCAGGTGAAATTACATTGAAATCAGGTCAGTAGATTCTGACAAGAAGGCTTTTGAAGTTTTTACTATAGCTGCCTATATAGTAAATTAGCACCTCACTGTGGCGGTCATGTTTTTTACCAAATCACAACGGCTCGAACAAACTTAAAAAGGGTCACCCAAGGAACATTTCTGCAAATTGTTTTAAAATTTATCAAATGGTTTCTGACAAGAAGATTTTTTAAGTTTTTACTATTGCTTATATAATAAACTAACCCCATCCCCTGACTGACATGTTTTTTGACGAATCACTACAGTTTGAACAAATGTGGTAGGGGTTCCTCCAAGGAACATTTCTGTGAAATTATTTTTAAATCTAGCCAGTAATTTCTAACAAGAAGATTTTTTAAGTTTTTACTAATTAAACTTGCCCCGCCCCTGGTAGCCATGTTTTTTGACAAATCAAGGTGGCTTGAACAAACTTGGTAGAGGTTCACCCAAGGACCATTTCTGTGAAATTATTTTAAAATCGAGCCGGTAGTTTCTGACAAGAAGATTTTTAAGTATTTACTATAGCTTATATAGTAAACTAACCCCACCCCATTGCCACCTTGTTTTTTGACGTGTCAAGACAGCTTGCACAAACTTGGTAGGGGGTCACCCAAGGACCATTTCCCCCTGAAATTATTTTAAAATCCAGTTTTTACTATAGCTTATATTATAAACTAACCCATCACCTGGACGCCATGTTTTTTGATGAATCAAAATGGCTTCAACAAACTTGGGAGAGGGTGACCCAAGGAACATTTCTGTGAAATTATTTTAAAATTGAGCAAGTAGTTTCTGACAAGAAGATTTTTTAAGTTTTTATTATAGCTCATATAGTAACCTAACCCCAACCCTGGCCACCATGTTTTTTGATGAATCGAGATGGCTTGAACAAACTTGGTTGAGGGTCACCCAAGGAACATTTCTGTGAAATTATTTTAAATTCGAGCCAGTAGTTTCTGACAAGAAGATTTTTTAAGTTTTTATTATAGCTCATAAAGTAACCTAACCCCACCCCCTGGCCACCATGTTTTTTGATGAATCGAGATGGCCTGAACAAACTTGGGATAGTGTGACCCAAGGAACATTTCTGTGTAATTATTTTAAAATTGAGCCAGTAGTTTCTGAAAAGAAGATTTTTTAAGTTTTTACTTAAGCTCATATAGTAAACTAACCCCACCCCCTGGCCTCCATGTTTTTTGACGAATCAAGATGGGTTGAATAAATTTGGTAGAGGGTCACTCAAGGAACAATTCTGTGAAATTATTTTAAATTTGAGCCAGTAGTTTTTGACAAGAAGATTTTTTTTAAGTATGTTTTTTTACGAATCAAGATGCCTTGAACAAACTTGGTAGAGGGTCACCCAAGGAACATTTCTGTGAAATTATTTTAAATTCGAGCCAGTTGTTTCTGACAAGAAGTTTATATAAGTTTTTCTTTAGCTTATATAGTAAACTAACCCCACCCCTTTGCCGCCATGTTTTTTTACGAATCAACATGGCTTGAACAAACTTAGTAGAGGGTTACCCAAGGAACATTTCTGTGAAATTATTTTAAATTCGAGCCAGTAGTTTCTGACAAGAAGATTTTTTAAGTTTTTACTATAGTTTATATAGTAACCTAAGCCCACCACCTGGCGGCCATGTTTTTTGACGACTCAAGATGGGTTGAACAAACTTGGTAGAGGGTCACCCAAGGAACATTTCTGTGAAATTATTTTAAAATTGAGCCAGTAGTTTCTGACAAGAAGATTTTTTAAGTTTTTACTAATTAGTTTATATAGTAAACTAACCCCACCCCCTGGCCGCCATGTTTTTGATGAATCAAGATGACTTGAACAATTTGGTAGAGGGTCACCCAAGGATCATTTCTGCGAAATTATTTTAAAATCGAGCCAGTAGTTTCTGACAAGAAGATTTTTTAAGTTTTTACTATAGCTTATATAGTAAACTAACCCCACCCCCTGGCCACCACGTTTTTTGACGAATCAAGATGGGTTGAACAAACTTGGTTGAGGGTCACCCAAGGATAATTTCTGTGAAATGATTTTAAAATCGAGCCAGTAGTTTCTGACAAGAAGATTTTTTAAGTTTATTCTTTAGCTTATATAGTAAACAAACCCCACCCCATTGCCGCCATGTTTTTTGACAAATCAATATGGCTTGAACAAAATTGGTAGAGGGTCACCCATGGAACATTTCTGTGAATTTTTTTTAAAATCGAGCCAGTAGTTTCTGACAGGAAGTTTTTTTTAAAGTTTTTACTAAGTAAACCTGCCCCGCCCCCTGGCGGCCATGTTTTTTGAAGAATCAAGATGGTTTGAACAAACTAAGTAGAGGGTCAACCATGGAACATTTCTGTGAATTTATTTTTAAAATCGAGCCAGCAGTTTCTGACAAGAAGATTTCTTAAGTTTTTACTAATTAAACTTGCTCCACACCCTGGCGGCCATGTTTTTTGAAGAATCAAGATGGCTTGAACAAACTAAATAGAGGGTCACCCAAGAAACATTTCTGTAAAGTTATATTAAAATTGGCCCAGTGATTTCAGAGGAGAAGTTGTTAAAAGCTTAAAGTTAATGACGGACAACAGATAACAGTCAACAGACGACGGACACCAGGTGATCAAAAAAGCTCACCTGTGAGCCTTTGGCTCAGGTGAGCTTAAATTTGTGAAAAGATATGACGCAAAGTCATTTCTGAAATTATTACAGTATTTGTTCTTTTTATATTTCAAAGTAATAAATATCATAAAAATCTTTTGCAAACTAGACATTGAATGACATGTAGAGCATATTCTTGTTGAACCTCAAAGGAATATAATTCATTACAAATATACAGTAATACCAAGGTTGTCTTGAAGTGAAAACTTTTGCAAAATGGAAAACAAAGCGTAACACTGTTATAAAGATCATTAGTTATCAGATATTACAATAATATTTCATTTCAAGTGTTTTTTATCCCATTATGAAGAATAATTCACACGCACACAAAAATTCCATTTTTTTCCTCAAAAACATAATTTTTGAATTGGGAAGTAGCCGAATATTGGCCTCTGTTTAACATGGTACAAAAGCTCTGTAATGTGACAGTATAAAGTCATATTAAACACAATGAACATCCATACAGCATTAATTTTGTGTTACAACAAGTGATCTTTATTCCATCCAGGTAAAACATGTAGATCACAGAACAGTATATTATATAATGTACCATTAGAAAAACAGATATATCTATGAATGAAAGCATCTTTCATATTAGCAAAATAGTAGATACATGTATGTGTAAGTAGGACAATTATATCTAAGGGCAGAATATACACTATGTCTATGTCTGGCTAAGGCTAGCCAGTACTAAAGCTGAAATGTATCTAATTTAATACATTTTTTTTTTAAAACTGGGAGTGGATATAGTAGAATAGTATTAAATTTAAAACAAAACAAAATTTAAAAGAAATTGGCAGGGATGGGAGTAGGGGGTTAGGGGAGAGGGTTTTGGGGTTGGTAACAAAGTTGAAATGGGATAGAGTATTTGATTTAATACAAAATTTAAAAAAAAAAAAGGGTAGCAGGGTGGGGTCTTGGTTGGGCTCCGGCAGTAAAGTTCATTAAATAAGTCAAGGTCAGTGATGTAAACTATTTTTTAGTTGATGGTTATCAGAATTAGTAGTTTAACTGAAAAATAAAATTGATTAAAAAAAAAAAATACCTGTAAACAATAAAAAAAATAATTCAAACCAAAGTTAAACAAAAACTTTAACCTAAGGTTTTAGAGCCCAAAGTATGGAAATATAGGTAAGTTAGCTATATACATTGTTTGTATAACATGATATGAATGTGTTTATGAAGTGAAGTCACCGTAACATGAGTTGTTTGTTCAGTAACTGGAGAAAAAGCTGAGCTAAACATAAAACTTTAACCAGCAGACGACGCCAGGGCCATTGACAGTAAGTCTTCGTTTTTTTCAAAAAGACGCGCTAAAAAACGAATCTGAAACCGCATTTTTGATGAACTATTGTACCTACATTTTAATAATTCTATTAAAACTAGCTGAACTTTTTTTGCTGCCAAAATCACTGGTCTTTGCCGAGTTCCATTGTCACCAAATGTAGACTCTATTTGAGTCTGCATAGTAAACCAACACATTTTACTACATACTAAGGGAGGCAACTCAAAGCAATATAAGACTTTATGTAAGTTCATTTGGGAAATGCAAAAAAATACAATTTTATTGATTTCAGAGGTAATCAAATGAAGTTAAATTAAAACATACGTAACCCGTTCTACTAGAAATATATTTGGCACCACAAAGCATGGTTTTCCAGAAAACTGGCAGCGAAAGTTTGAAAGATTTGTTAGTTTGAATGTTCGTGGCATTCTATGACATCAATAACTAAATTTTCCAAACTGGTATGACTTTACTTTCCAACCTGTTCTTTCAAATCTGTCAAAGTCAAGTGGCGAAAGATATTGTCTTAATATTATAACTTAATAAAGGTTGAGGTCACATGTTCAAGTCTTGCTCAGTTCAAACACTTAATGTGAAAACTTGCAAAAGGTCAGTGGTTCTACACAGGTTTGTTAATAAAACTGCTATATATAACCTATCATGTGTTGAAAACCGTGACAACTCCTATTTCCTTTGTCCCTCCAACCTGTTTTTTGAACAGTTTGGCAATCCCAATTTGAATAAGAGTACAACATGGTTGCTTGATTCTTCTATAGATGTATTCTCCCCTCTCTGTAAATACCTGGATAATGCCCGTTTCATTGTTTGCCAACATCACTGTGACCATTATTGTGTTGGGTTGGACAGCCCGCAAAACATCTTCAACTTCTAAACAACCTGTCCTCTTGGACAAAGGTACATAGGTGATATCTAAAGACAAATATAAAACATAATAGAATGTTTCAAGTTATTTTTGGTATTTCCATCACAATTTTACCTTGTTAGCGGGCTCGACAATTAAATAGATTGAACATTTCTATCACAATTTTATCTATAATTTGGGCTTATGTTACATTTACAAGTCTACAATTATTTTGCAATATTTGGTACAATAATGAGATGACATATGACTTTAAGGAGACCATCTACCCCATCAAAAATTGTCAAATCTAAATGGGGCATATTTGTGGCAAAGAAACACAATCTGAATGTTGCTATAAATTACCTGCATAATTATTATCAAAAAAATATTTTTTGTAACTTTTATTTCAATTAAGTTGTATAAAATCAGACAGTTCATGATAATTATATATACATTTAGAAATTTCTAATAGCCTTTAAGTGGCTCACTGTCTGTGGGAATTGAATGAGTAAGGAACAGTGCCCACCAAATCCAGATAATTTATTTGTTCAGTTTAAATCTCAATTGATTGGAGAAAAGAAACAAAGGAAAATACAACAAAAGGGCAAAGATGGCCCTATATCGCTCACCTGACTGACCTTGGGTCACCCAACATAAGTAGATTATATAATACATGAACACTCAAAATTCCAGAAAGACAAGATGGGCAAGTAGTTAGAATTTTTATTTGTTTTGAAGATGTAACAGATGCGTAGAAGAGTTCAAACTTGGTAGAGGTTCATCCATGGATAATGTCAGTGAAATTACATCAAAATCAGGTCAGTAGATTCTGACAAGAAGGATTTTGAAGCTTTTACTGTAGATGCTAAGTCTTCGAACTAAGATAAAAATCCAGTTCCAGCACAAAACTAACCAGTTATGTTTGAGAACGGTTTCAAACTAAAGCATCAGACTAAACTATTGTGCATAAAACAATCCTCAGTTCCAGCACAATAAATATTCCTATGAGTTTCAAACACAAGCCTTCCCAAAGTATATCACTTGAAAGAATCTTTGTCGCAGTGCACTCTCCCTCAAAACAATTAAGCTCCTCCAAGATTTCAATTACACTTTGACACTGAAAATCTCAAGTAGACTTTTTGCTGTGATAAAACTAGCTAAAAATATGGTATTGCCTTATTATGAAGCAGTAAATCATTCCTATCTGAACCATAGAAACTCTGACTTTTATATTCAGAAAAACACCTAATTTAAAATGGTTAATGATATTTGAATAATATTCAGTCATTGATTATAATTGTATCATTCATCTTTTTATGATGAATCATCTTTTAAAACTTATATCTGGTATAATATTGTATAATAATAGCAAAAAAAAGTTTATTTAAAGAGTTTATTACCTCTTCTTATAATAGATGCTATATACAAACAAAACAGGGGAAGTCATTTGACATAAAAAACTAACCCCACCCACTGGCCATGTTTTTTGACGAATCAACATGGCTTGAACAAACTTGGTAGAGGGTCATCCATGGAACATTTCTGTGAAATTATTTTAAAATCGAGCCAGTAGTTTCTGACAAGAAGATTTTTTAAGTTTTTACTATAGCTTATATAGTAAACTAACCCCACCCCCTGGCTGCCATGTTTTTTGACGAATCAACATGGCTTGAACAAACTTGGTAGAGGGTCACCCAATGAACATTCTGTGAAATTATTTTAAAATCAGGCCAGTAGTTTCTGACAAGAAGATTTTTTAAGTTTTTACTAATCAAACTTGCCCCGCCCCCTTGCGGCCATGTTTTTTGACGAATCAAGATGGCTTGAACAAACTTAGTAGACAGTCATCCAAGGAACATTTCTGTAAAATTATTTGAAAATCGAGCCAGTAATTTCTGACAAGAAGATTTTTTAAGTTTTTACTATAGCTTATATTGTAAACTAACCCCATCCCCTGGCCACCATGTTTTTTGACCAATGAACATGGCTTGAACAAACTTGGTAGAGGGTCACCCAAGGAACATTTCTGTGAAATTATTTTAAAATCGAGCCAGTAGTTTCTGACAAGAAGATTTTTTAAGTTTTTACTAATTACATGTAAACTTGCCCCGCCCCCTGGCGGCCATGTTTTTTGACGAATCACACTGGCTTGAACAAACTTGGTAGAGGGTCACCCAAGGAACATTTCTTTGAAGTTATATCAAAATTGGCCCAGTGGTTTCAGAGGAGAAGTTGTTAGAAGCTAAAAGTTAACGACCTATGACGGACGATGAACGACAGACGACGAACACCAGACGATCACAAAAGCTCACCTGTGAGCCTTCGGCTAAGGTGAGCTAAAAACACTCTGGGAAGGGATGGGGACTGAAATACATAAATGTCTACAAAATATAATGTATTTGTAATCAAACAAATGTGTCTAAATTAAAACTGAAAGAGTAACATGTAAAATGTTTCAAAGTTATATCAAGATATTAGTGGCTTATAGTCATTCCAAATAATGTCAAAAGTGTGTTTTACAATTTTTGTTGCAAGGTACCGTTCTGTATTATACAGATTTATAATATGTTTTTTAAAGTTGTTAAATGTAGGTTTAACTGTTTTAAGTTTCTGAGTGTAAATAAATTTCTTTGCAATTAATATTATTTTATTCAAGACTTTGTCAAACTATCTATTTCCTAACATAATATCTGTATTTGTCCCAATTAAGATTAAAACCTATACATTTTTTGGGAACATGGTTCATCAATTAGGAAACAAATTTTTAGAAGTGTCACATTCAATGAAAATATGTTCAATTGTTTCTATTTGTCTGCTGCATAAACTGCAAATATCAGAGGCCTTTATTTTCATTTTTTTTTTAAAGAGAATTGGTTTTTAGTATTTGGTGGTTTATTCTGTACTGAAACCATTGTAAATTTGTGTCAATTGTTATGTTAAATGGAAGGCAGTAGAATTTTGTTTCAACCAAATTGGTTCTTATATCCAATTCATTTTCCCATTTAGCAGCGTATTGAGGGTAAAAATTTTAATAGATTAAAATTCTTCCACACATGCAAAATTTACTCAGCAGACACAAAATAAATGTATTCATCAATAGGGCTTCTTTTATTACATCCATGTTGTTGATGCACATGTACTGTCAAGGTACCAACAAGCCAAGATATATAAAATGTCAAGGTACCAACCAGCCAAGATACGTAAACTGTCATGGTACCAACCAGCCAAGATATGTAAACTGTCAATGTATCAACCAGCCAAGATATATAAACTGTCAATGTACCAACCAGCCAATATATATAAAACGTCAAGGTAACAACCAGCCAAGATATATAAACTGTCAAGGTAGTAACCAACCAAGATATGTAAACTGTCAAGATACCAACAAGCCAAGATATGTAAACTGTCAATGTATCAACTAGCCAAGATATATAAACTGTCAATGTACCAACCAGCCAAGATATATAAACTGTCAATGTACCAACCAGCCAAGATATGTAAACTGTCAAGGTAGTAACCAACCAAGATATGTAAACTGTCAAGATACCAACAAGCCAAGATATGTAAACTGTCAATGTATCAACCAGCCAAGATATGTAAACTGTCAATGTACCAACCAGCCAAGTTATATAAACTGTCAAGGTAGTAACCAACCAAGATATGTAAACTGTCAAGATACCAACAAGCCAAGATATGTAAACTGTCAATGTATCAACCAGCCAAGATATATAAACTGTCAATGTATCAACCAGCCAATATATGTAAACTGTCAATGTATCAACCAGCCAAGATATATAAACTGTCAATGTACCAACCAGCCAATATTTATAAAACATCAAGGTAACAACCAGCCAAGATATGTAAACTGTCAATGTACCAACCAGCCAAGATATATAAACTGTCAAGGTAGTAACCAACCAAGATATGTAAACTGTCAAGATACCAACAAGCCAAGATATGTAAACTGTCAAGATATCAACCAGTTAAGATATGTAAACTGTCAAGGTAGCAACCAGCCAAGATATGTAAACTGTCAATGTATCAACCAGCCAAGATATGTAATCTGCCAAGGTAGCAACCAGCCAAGATGTGTAAACTGACAAGGTACCAACCAGCCAAGACATAAATAAACTGTCAAGGTAGCAACCAACCAAGATACGTAAACTGTGAAGATACCAACCAGCCAAGATATGTAAACTGTCAAAATACCAATCCGCTAAGATATGTAAACTGTCAAGGTACCAACCAGACAAGATATATAAACTGTCAAGGTACCAACCAGCCAAGATATGTAAACTGTCAAGGTACCAACCAGCCAAGATATGTAAACTGTCAAGGTACCAATCAGCCAAGATATGTAAACTGTCAAGGTACCAACCAGCCAAGATATATTAACTGTCAATGTGCCAACCAGCCAAGATATATAAACTGTCAAGGTACAAACCAGCCAAGATATGTATATTGTCAAGGTACCAACCAGCCAAGACATATAAACTGTCAAGGTACCAATCAGCCAAGGTGACAACCAGCTAAGATATGGTAACTGTCAAGGTAGCAACCAGCCAAGATATGTAAACTGTCAAGGTAGCAACCAGCCAAGATATGTTAACTGCCAAGGTAGCAACCAGCCAAGATATATTAACTGCCAAGGTACCAACCAGCCAAGACATATAAACTGTCAAGGTATCAACCAGACAAGGTGACAACCAGCTAAGATATGGTAACTGTCAAGGTAGAAACCAGCCAAAATATGTAAACTGTCAAGGTAGCAACCAGCCAAGATATGTAAACTGCAAAGGTACCAACCAGCCAAGATATATAAACACCCAAGGTACCAATGAGCCAAGATATGAAATCTGTCAAGGTACAAACCAGCCAAGACATGTAAACTGTCAATGTACCAACCAGCCAAGATATGTAACTGTCATGGTAGCAACCAGCCAAAATATGTAAACTGCCAAGGTAGCAACCAGCCAAGATATATAAACTGTCAAGGTACCATCCAGCCAATATATGAAATCTGTCAAGGTACCAACCAGCCAAGACATGTAAACTGTCAATGTACCAACTAACCAAGATATGTAAACTGTCAAGGTACCAACCAGCTAAGATATGTAATCTGCCAAGGTAGCAACCAGCCAAGATATGTAAACTGCCAAGGTACCAACCAGCCAAGATATGAATTCTGTCAAGGTACCAACCAGCCAAGATATGTAAACTGTCAAGGTGGCAACCAGCCAAGATATCTAAAATGTCAAGGTAGCAACCAGCCAAGTTATGTATACTGTCAATGTACCAACCAGCCAATATATGTAAACTGCCATGGTAGCAACCAGCCAAGATATGTAAACTGCCAAGGTAGCAACCAGCCAAGATAATATAAACTGTCAAAGAACCAACCAGCCAAGATATGAAATCTGTCAAGGTACCAACCAGCCAAGATATGTAAACCGTAAATGTACCAACCAGCCAAGACATGTAAACTGTCAATGTACCAACCAGCCAAGATATGTAAACTGTCAAGGTACCAACCAGCCAAGATATGTAAACTGTCAAGGTACCAACCAGCCATGTATATTTGGTGAAATTGAGTTTGCAACATTGTTATAGCTATACTTGCAAGTTTTACTTATGAACCCTTTTTGAGCAGGGGTGGTAATATATTAGCTAGAGTGTTGTCTGCTCACACCAGAGATTATAGGGTTCCTTCCCAGTTTGACTCAATGTTTCTGAATAAACAACACTCAGTACTGGTTCTACTCAGGAAACGGAATTGAGATTAGCTTATATCAGCGTTGAGCTTTCTTTGCAATTGAACTAATTTAACTAGTAACTAAATGAGGTAACAATGACAACACCATAAAATTGTATGAATGTGTGTACAGTGTATGTAATGCAGCATGAAAATAAAATGTTCAATCTTTAATTGATTTGTACCTGCTTTGCCAGTGTTCTCTAGGTGTTGTAGCATGACATTGACTGCGGGGTGTTCCATATGTGAAGATATGATGTGTGGTCGAATACTGGAGTTGTCTCCCCTCCCATCATTAGCGGGCAGGTCATTCTTTGTAAACGTCTTGTGAAAGTACTCAACGCAGGTTTGAAGAATCATATTATTTGCCTGAAAATTGACACGGATTCAAAGATTTTATAGCTATTTCGGAACGTTTCTGTCAACATGAACATGTACAGAACATTTTAAAAATTCATTATGAAAGTATATTTTTATAAAACTGATATTGAATTTAAAGGAAACAAAAGATAAACAGAATAAAAAGAATACAAGCAAAACTATTTTTATATAAATTTTTTCTATTTGAGAATACAAGCAAAACTATTTTTATGTTTTTCCTAAGGTAACATTGTTCTATATCGGAAAGGACAAAAACAGCCTTAGTAATAAAGACAATGGAGTCGTCTTATGTCTTTAATTTGTCACCAACTATTCTCTATTCATGAATGTGTTGGTGAGAAGATTTTTTCAGCCTGGGTAGGCCCTGAAACTGTATTCTATCTGTACACAATGTAAAATATATATATATATACCAATACAACAAAGGTTATTTAAAATGTCTCCTTTTGAAAATCAGTTTAGTAAAAAGCCAACCACAGAGGTTAATAATTAAGTATTTATAATGAGCAATCTCTCTTACCTCTGTACCACCAGATGTAAACACAATATCTGAAACAACAACACACAGGTTATCTGTCAATTATTGTGATAATCAGCCTTAAATAGAATTATAAAGGGTTATTTAAAAACTGTGATCTATGTGAACATAAAGTTTGTAGATAAGTAATTTTGGTATAAATAAGTTACTTCAGTTACGTTTATAATAAAAGGCTTCATGTTTAAAATCTCTCTGTGTGATCTAACACAGCACCAGTCTGTGGGATCCTGGCCATCTTACACAGCACCTCTCTGTGGGATCCTGGCCATCTTACACAGCACCTCTCTGTGGGATCCTGGCCACCTTACACAGCACCTCTCTTTGGGATCCTGGCCATCCTACACAGCACCTCTCTGTGGGATCCTGGCCTACTTACACAGCACCTCTCTGTGGGATCCTGGCCATCTTACACAGCACCTCTCTGTGGAATCCCAAATATCTTACACAACACCTCTCTGTGGGATCCTGGCCATCTTACACATCACCTCTCTGTGGAATCCTGGCCATCTTACACAGCACCTCTCTGTGGGATCCTGGTCATCTTACACAGCACCTCTATGTTCGATCCCGACTATCTTACACAGCACCTCTCTGTGGGATACTGGCCATCTTATACAGCACCTCTCTGTTTGATCCTGACTATCTTACAAAGCAACTCTCTGTGGGATCCTGGCCGTCTTACACAGCACCTCACTGTGGTTTCCTGGCCACCTTACACAGCACCTCTCTTTGAGATCCAGACTATCTTACAAAGCACGTCTCTGTTGGATCCTGGCCATCTTACACAGCACCTCTCTGTTGGATCCTGGCCATCTTACACAGCACTTCTCTATGGGATCCCGACTATCTTACACAGCACCTCTCTGTGGGATCCTGGCCATCTTACACAGCACCTCTCTGTTGGATCCCAACCATCTTACACAGCACCTCTCTGTGGGATCCTGGCCATCTTACACAGCACCTCTCTGTGGGATCCCGACTATCTTACACAGCATCTCTCTGTGGAATCCTGGCCATCTTACACAGCACCTCTCTGTGGGATCCCGACTATCTTACACAGCACCTTTCTGGGATCCTGGCCATCTGACACAGCACCTTTCTGTGGGATCCTGGCCATCTTACACAGCACCTCTCTGTGGGATCCTGGCCTACTTACACAGCACTTCCCTATGGGATCCCAACTATCTTACACAGCACATCTCTGTGGGATCCTGGCCATCTTACATAGCACTTCTCTGGTGGATCCTGGCCTTCTTACACAGCACCTCTCTGAGGGATCCTGGCCATCTTATCAAGCACCTCTCTATGGGATCCCAACTATCTTACACAGCACATCTCTGTATGATCCTGGCCATGTTACAAAGCACCTCTCTGTTGGATCCTAGCCATCTTATACAGCACTTCTCCGTGGTATCCAGAGTATCTTACACAGCACCTCTCTGTGGGATCCTGGCCATCTTACACAGCATCTCTCTGTGGGATCCCGACTATCTTACACAGCACCTCTCTGTGGGATCCTGGCCATTTCACACAGCACCTCTCTGTGGGATCCCGACTATCTTACACAGCAACTCTATGTGGGATCCCGACTATCTTACACAGCACCTCTCTGTGGAATCCTGGCCATCTTACACAGCACCTCTATGTGGGATCCCGACTATCTTACACAGCACCTGTCTGGTATCCTGGCCATCTGACACAGCACCTCTCTGTGGGATCCTGGCCATCTTACACAGCACTTCTCTGTGGGATCCTGGCTATCTTACACAGCATCTCTCTGTGGGATCCCGACTATCTTACACAGCACCTCTCTGTGGGATCCTGGCCATTTCACACAGCACCTCTCTGTGGGATCCCGACTATCTTACACAGCACCTCTCTGTGGAATCCTGGCCATCTTACACAGCATCTCTATGTGGGATCCCGACTATCTTACACAGCACCTTTCTGGGATCCTGGCCATCTGACACAGCACCTCTCTGTGGGATCCTGGCCATCTTACACATCACCTCTCTGTGGAATCCTGGCCATCTTACACAGCACCTCTATGTGGGATCCCGACTATCTTACACAGCACCTTTCTGGGATCCTGGCCATCTGACACAGCACCTCTCTGTGGGATCCTGGCCATCTTACACAGCACATCTATGTGGGATCCTGGCCATCTTATAAAGCACCTCTCTGTAGGATCCTGACTATCTTACACAGCACCTCTCTTTGGGATCCTGGCCATCTTTCACAGCACCTATCTTTGGGATCCTGGCCATCTTACACAGCACCTCTCTGTGGGATCCTGGCCTACTTACACAGCACTTCCCTATGGGATCCCAAATATCTTACACAGCACATCTCTGTGAGATCCTGGCCATCTTACATAGCACTTCTCTGGTGGATCCTGGCCTTCTTACACAGCACCTCTCTGAGGGATCCTGGCCATCTTATAAAGCACCTCTCTATGGGATCCCAACTATCTTACACAGCACATCTCTGTATGATCCTGGCCATGTTACAAAGCACCTCTCTGTTGGATCCTAGCCATCTTATACAGCACCTCTCCGTGGTATCCCGACTATCTTACACAGCACCTCTCTGTGGGATCCTGGCCATCTTACACAGCATCTCTCTGTGGGATCCCGACTATCTTACACAGCACCTCTCTGTGGGATCCTGGCCATTTCACACAGCACCTCTCTGTGGGATCCCGACTATCTTACACAGCAACTCTCTGTGGGATCCCGACTATCTTACACAGCACCTCTCTGTGGAATCCTGGCCATCTTACACAGCACCTCTATGTGGGATCCCGACTATCTTACACAGCACCTTTCTGGTATCCTGGCCATCTGACACAGCACCTCTCTGTGGGATCCTGGCCATCTTACACAGCACTTCTCTGTGGGATCCTGGCTATCTTACACAGCATTTTTCTGTGGGATCCCGACTATCTTACACAGCACCTCTCTGTGGGATCCTGGCCATTTCACACAGCACCTCTCTGTGGGATCCCGACTATCTTACACAGCACCTCTCTGTGGAATCCTGGCCATCTTACACAGCATCTCTATGTGGGATCCCAACTATCTTACACAGCACCTTTCTGGGATCCTGGCCATCTGACACAGCACCTCTCTGTGGGATCCTGGCCATCTTACACAGCACCTCTCTGTGGAATCCTGGCCATCTTACACAGCACCTCTATGTGGGATCCCGACTATCTTACACAGCACCTTTCTGGGATCCTGGCCATCTGACACAGCACCTCTCTGTGGGATCCTGGCCATCTTACACAGCACATCTATGTGGGATCCTGGCCATCTTATAAAGCACCTCTCTGTTGGATCCTGACTATCTTACACAGCACCTCTCTTTGGGATCCTGGCCATCTTTCACAGCACCTATCTGTGGGATCCTGGCCATCTTACACAGCACTTCTCTGTGGGATCCTGGCCATCTTACAAAGTAACTCTCTGTGGGATCCTGGCCATCTTACACAGCACCTCTCTGTGGGATCCGGACTTTCTTACACAGCACCTCTCTGTTGGATTCCGACTTTCTTACACAGCACCTCTCTGTGGGATCCTGGCCATCTTTCACAGCACCTCTCTGTGGGATCCTGGCCATCTTACACAGCACCTCTCTGTGGGATCCTGGCCATATTACACAGCACCTGTTTGGGATCCTGGCCATCTTCCACAGCACCTCTCTGTGGGATCCTGGCCATCTTACACAGAACCTCTCTGTGGGATCCTGGCCATCTTACACAGCACCTCTCTGTGGGATCCTGGCCATCTTACACAGCACCTCTCTGTGGGATCCTGGCCATCTTACACATCATTTCTCTATGGGATCCTGGCCATCTTACACAGCACCTCTCTGTGGGATCCTGACTATCTTACACATCACCTCTCTGTGGGATCCTGGCCATCTAACACAGCACCTCTTTGTGGGATACCGACTATCTTACACAGCACCTCTCTGTGGGATCCTGGCCATCTTACAAATACCTCTCTGTGGGATCCTGGCCATCTTACACAGCACTTTTCTGTGGGATCCCGACTATCTTACACAGTACCTCTCTGTGGGATCCTGGCCATCTTACACAGCACCTGTTTGGGATCCTGGCCATCTTCCACAGCACCTCTCTGTGGGATCTTGGCCATCTTACACAGCACCTCTCTGTGGGATCCTGGCCTACTTACACAGCACTCTCTGTGGGATCTGACTATCTTACACAGCACTTCTCAGTGGGACCCTGGCCATCTTACACAGCACCTCTCTGTGGGATCCCGACTATCTTACACAGGACTTCTCTGTGGGATCCTGGCCATCTTACACAGCACCTGTTTATGACCCTGGCTATCTTACACAGCACCTCTCTGTGGGATCCTGGCCATCTTACACAGCACTTCTCTGTGGGATCCTGGCCTACTTACACAGCACTTCTCTGTGGGATCTGACTATCTTACACAGCACCTCTCAGTGGGACCCTGGCCATCTTACACAGCACTTCTCTGTGGGATCCTGGCCATCATACACAGCACCTCTCTTACACAGCATCTCTCTAGGATCCTGGCCATCTTACACAGCACCTCTCTGTGGGATCCTGGCCTACTTACACAGCACTTCTCTGTGGGATCTGACCATCTTACACAGCACCTCTCTGTGGGATCCTGGCCATCTTACACAGCACCTCTCTGTTGGATCCTGGCCATCTAACACAGCACCTCTCTTACACAGCACCTCGCTTTGGGATCCTGGCCACCTTACATAGCACCTCCCTTTGGGATCCTGGCCATCTTACACAGCATCTCTCTTTGGGATCCTGGCCATCTTACATAGCACCTTCCTTTGGGATCCTGGCCATCTTACACAGCACCTCTCTTTGGGATCATGGCCATCTAACACAGCACCTCTCTGTGGGATCCCGACTATCTTACACAGCACCTCTCTATGGGATACTGACTATCATACACAGCACCTCTCTGTGGGATTCTGGCCATCTTACACAGCACCTCTCTGTGGGATCCTATCTAACACAGCACCTCTCTGTGGGATCCTGGCCATCTAACACAGCACCTCTCTGTGGGATCCCGACTATCTTACACAGCACCTCTCTGTGGAATACCGACTATCTAACACAGCACCTCTCTGTGGGATCCTGGTCATCTTACACAGCACCTCTATGTTCGATCCCGACTATCTTACACAGCACCTCTCTGTGGGATACTGGCCATCTTATACAGCACCTCTCTGTTTGATCCTGACTATCTTACAAAGCACCTCTCTGTGGGATCCTGGCCGTCTTACACAGCACCTCACTGTGGGATCCCAACAATCTTACACAGCAACTTTCTGTGGGATCCCGAATATCTTACACAGCACCTCTCTGTGGTATCCTGGCCACCTTACACAGCACCTCTCTTTGAGATCCAGACTATCTTACAAAGCACGTCTCTGTTGGATCCTGGCCATCTTACACAGCACCTCTCTGTTGGATCCTGGCCATCTTACACAGCACTTCTCTATGGGATCCCGACTATCTTACACAGCACCTCTCTGTGGGATCCTGACCATCTTACACAGCACCTCTCTGTTGGATCCCAACCATCTTACACAGCACCTCTCTGTGGGATCCTGGCCATCTTACACAGCACCTCTCTGTGGGATCCCGACTATCTTACACAGCATCTCTCTGTGGAATCCTGGCCATCTTACACAGCACCTCTCTGTGGGATCCCGACTATCTTACACAGCACCTTTCTGGGATCCTGGCCATCTGACACAGCACCTCTCTGTGGGATCCTGGCCATCTTACACAGCACCTCTCTGTGGGATCCTGGCCTACTTACACAGCACTTCCCTATGGGATCCCAACTATCTTACACAGCACATCTCTGTGGGATCCTGGCCATCTTACATAGCACTTCTCTGGTGGATCCTGGCCTTCTTACACAGCACCTCTCTGAGGGATCCTGGCCATCTTATCAAGCACCTCTCTATGGGATCCCAACTATCTTACACAGCACATCTCTGTATGATCCTGGCCATGTTACAAAGCACCTCTCTGTTGGATCCTAGCCATCTTATACAGCACCTCTCCGTGGTATCCCGAGTATCTTACACAGCACCTCTCTGTGGGATCCTGGCCATCTTACACAGCATCTCTCTGTGGGATCCCGACTATCTTACACAGCACCTCTCTGTGGGATCCTGGCCATTTCACACAGCACCTCTCTGTGGGATCCCGACTATCTTACACAGCAACTCTATGTGGGATCCCGACTATCTTACACAGCACCTCTCTGTGGAATCCTGGCCATCTTACACAGCACCTCTATGTGGGATCCCGACTATCTTACACAGCACCTGTCTGGTATCCTGGCCATCTGACACAGCACCTCTCTGTGGGATCCTGGCCATCTTACACAGCACTTCTCTGTGGGATCCTGGCTATCTTACACAGCATCTCTCTGTGGGATCCCGACTATCTTACACAGCACCTCTCTGTGGGATCCTGGCCATTTCACACAGCACCTCTCTGTGGGATCCCGACTATCTTACACAGCACCTCTCTGTGGAATCCTGGCCATCTTACACAGCATCTCTATGTGGGATCCCGACTATCTTACACAGCACCTTTCTGGGATCCTGGCCATCTGACACAGCACCTCTCTGTGGGATCCTGGCCATCTTACACATCACCTCTCTGTGGAATCCTGGCCATCTTACACAGCACCTCTATGTGGGATCCCGACTATCTTACACAGCACCTTTCTGGGATCCTGGCCATCTGACACAGCACCTCTCTGTGGGATCCTGGCCATCTTACACAGCACATCTATGTGGGATCCTGGCCATCTTATAAAGCACCTCTCTGTAGGATCCTGACTATCTTACACAGCACCTCTCTTTGGGATCCTGGCCATCTTACACAGCACCTCTCTGTGGGATCCTGGCCTACTTACACAGCACTTCCCTATGGGATCCCAAATATCTTACACAGCACATCTCTGTGAGATCCTGGCCATCTTACATAGCACTTCTCTGGTGGATCCTGGCCTTCTTACACAGCACCTCTCTGAGGGATCCTGGCCATCTTATAAAGCACCTCTCTATGGGATCCCAACTATCTTACACAGCACATCTCTGTATGATCCTGGCCATGTTACAAAGCACCTCTCTGTTGGATCCTAGCCATCTTATACAGCACCTCTCCGTGGTATCCCGACTATCTTACACAGCACCTCTCTGTGGGATCCTGGCCATCTTACACAGCATCTCTCTGTGGGATCCCGACTATCTTACACAGCACCTCTCTGTGGGATCCTGGCCATTTCACACAGCACCTCTCTGTGGGATCCCGACTATCTTACACAGCAACTCTCTGTGGGATCCCGACTATCTTACACAGCACCTCTCTGTGGAATCCTGGCCATCTTACACAGCACCTCTATGTGGGATCCCGACTATCTTACACAGCAACTTTCTGGTATCCTGGCCATCTGACACAGCACCTCTCTGTGGGATCCTGGCCATCTTACACAGCACTTCTCTGTGGGATCCTGGCTATCTTACACAGCATTTTTCTGTGGGATCCCGAATATCTTACACAGCACCTCTCTGTGGGATCCTGGCCATTTCACACAGCACCTCTCTGTGGGATCCCGACTATCTTACACAGCACCTCTCTGTGGAATCCTGGCCATCTTACACAGCATCTCTATGTGGGATCCCAACTATCTTACACAGCACCTTTCTGGGATCCTGGCCATCTGACACAGCACCTCTCTGTGGGATCCTGGCCATCTTACACAGCACCTCTCTGTGGAATCCTGGCCATCTTACACAGCACCTCTATGTGGGATCCCGACTATCTTACACAGCACCTTTCTGGGATCCTGGCCATCTGACACAGCACCTCTCTGTGGGATCCTGGCCATCTTACACAGCACATCTATGTGGGATCCTGGCCATCTTATAAAGGACCTCTCTGTTGGATCCTGACTATCTTACACAGCACCTCTCTTTGGGATCCTGGCCATCTTTCACAGCACCTATCTGTGGGATCCTGGCCATCTTACACAGCACTTCTCTGTGGGATCCTGGCCATCTTACAAAGCAACTCTCTGTGGGATCCTGGCCATCTTACACAGCACCTCTCTGTGGGATCCGGACTTTCTTACACAGCACCTCTCTGTTGGATTCCGACTTTCTTACACAGCACCTCTCTGTGGGATCCTGGCCATCTTTCACAGCACCTATCTGTGGGATCCTGGCCATCTTACACAGCACCTCTCTGTGGGATCCTGGCCATATTACACAGCACCTGTTTGGGATCCTGGCCATCTTCCACAGCACCTCTCTGTGGGATCCTGGCCATCTTACACAGAAACTCTCTGTGGGATCCTGGCCATCTTACACAGCACCTCTCTGTGGGATCCTGGCCATCTTACACAGCACCTCTCTGTGGGATCCTGGCCATCTTACACATCATTTCTCTATGGGATCCTGGCCATCTAACACAGCACCTCTTTGTGGGATACCGACTATCTTACACAGCACCTCTATGTGGGATCCTGGCCATCTTACAAATACCTCTCTGTGGGATCCTGGCCATCTTACACAGCACTTTTCTGTGGGATCCCGACTATCTTACACAGTACCTCTCTGTGGGATCCTGGCCATCTTACACAGCACCTGTTTGGGATCCTGGCCATCTTCCACAGCACCTCTCTGTGGGATCTTGGCCATCTTACACAGCACCTCTCTGTGGGATCCTGGCCTACTTACACAGCACTCTCTGTGGGATCTGACTATCTTACACAGCACTTCTCAGTGGGACCCTGGCCATCTTACACAGCACCTCTCTGTGGGATCCCGACTATCTTACACAGGACTTCTCTGTGGGATCCTGGCCATCTTACACAGCACCTGTTTATGACCCTGGCTATCTTACACAGCACCTCTCTGTGGGATCCTGGCCATCTTACACAGCACTTCTCTGTGGGATCCTGGCCTACTTACACAGCACTTCTCTGTGGGATCTGACTATCTTACACAGCACCTCTCAGTGGGACCCTGGCCATCTTACACAGCACTTCTCTGTGGGATCCTGGCCATCATACACAGCACCTCTCTTACACAGCATCTCTCTAGGATCCTGGCCATCTTACACAGCACCTCTCTGTGGGATCCTGGCCTACTTACACAGCACTTCTCTGTGGGATCTGACCATCTTACACAGCACCTCTCTGTGGGATCCTGGCCATCTTACACAGCACCTCTCTGTTGGATCCTGGCCATCTAACACAGCACGTCTTTACACAGCACCTCTCTTTGGGATCCTGGCCACCTTACATAGCACCTCCCTTTGGGATCCTGGCCATCTTACACAGCACCTCTCTTTGGGATCCTGGCCATCTTACATAGCACCTTCCTTTGGGATCCTGGCCATCTTACACAGCACCTCTCTTTGGGATCATGGCCATCTAACACAGCACCTCTCTGTGGGATCCCGACTATCTTACACAGCACCTCTCTATGGGATACTGACTATCATACACAGCACCTCTCTGTGGGATTCTGGCCATCTTACACAGCACCTCTCTGTGGGATCCTATCTAACACAGCACCTCTCTGTGGGATCCTGGCCATCTAACACAGCACCTCTCTGTGGGATCCCGACTATCTTACACAGCACCTCTCTGTGGAATACCGACTATCTAACACAGCACCTCTCTGTGGGATCCTGGTCATCTTACACAGCACCTCTATGTTCGATCCCGACTATCTTACACAGCACCTCTCTGTGGGATACTGGCCATCTTGTACAGCACCTCTCTGTTTGATCCTGACTATCTTACAAAGCACCTCTCTGTGGGATCCTGGCCGTCTTACACAGCACCTCACTGTGGGATCCCAACAATCTTACACAGCAACTTTCTGTGGGATCCCGAATATCTTACACAGCACCTCTCTGTGGTATCCTGGCCACCTTACACAGCACCTCTCTTTGAGATCCAGACTATCTTACAAAGCACGTCTCTGTTGGATCCTGGCCATCTTACACAGCACCTCTCTGTTGGATCCTGGCCATCTTACACAGCACTTCTCTATGGGATCCCGACTATCTTACACAGCACCTCTCTGTGGGATCCTGGCCATCTTACACAGCACCTCTCTGTTGGATCCCAACCATCTTACACAGCACCTCTCTGTGGGATCCTGGCCATCTTACACAGCACCTCTCTGTGGGATCCCGACTATCTTACACAGCATCTCTCTGTGGAATCCTGGCCATCTTACACAGCATCTCTATGTGGGATCCCAACTATCTTACACAGCACCTTTCTGGGATCCTGGCCATCTGACACAGCACCTCTCTGTGGGATCCCGACTATCTTACACAGCACCTTTCTGGGATCCTGGCCATCTGACACAGCACCTCTCTGTGGGATCCTGGCCATCTTACACAGCACCTCTCTGTGGGATCCTGGCCTACTTACACAGCACTTCCCTATGGGATCCCAACTATCTTACACAGCACATCTCTGTGGGATCCTGGCCATCTTACATAGCACTTCTCTGGTGGATCCTGGCCTTCTTACACAGCACCTCTCTGAGGGATCCTGGCCATCTTATCAAGCACCTCTCTATGGGATCCCAACTATCTTACACAGCACATCTCTGTATGATCCTGGCCATGTTACAAAGCACCTCTCTGTTGGATCCTAGCCATCTTATACAGCACCTCTCCGTGGTATCCCGAGTATTTTACACAGCACCTCTCTGTGGGATCCTGGCCATCTTACACAGCATCTCTCTGTGGGATCCCGACTATCTTACACAGCACCTCTCTGTGGGATCCTGGCCATTTCACACAGCACCTCTCTGTGGGATCCCGACTATCTTACACAGCAACTCTATGTGGGATCCCGACTATCTTACACAGCACCTCTCTGTGGAATCCTGGCCATCTTACACAGCACCTCTATGTGGGATCCCGACTATCTTACACAGCACCTTTCTGGTATCCTGGCCATCTGACAGAGCACCTCTCTGTGGGATCCTGGCCATCTTACACAGCACTTCTCTGTGGGATCCTGGCTATCTTACACAGCATCTCTCTGTGGGATCCCGACTATCTTACACAGCACCTCTCTGTGGGATCCTGGCCATTTCACACAGCACCTCTCTGTGGGATCCCGACTATCTTACACAGCACCTCTCTGTGGAATCCTGGCCATCTTACACAGCATCTCTATGTGGGATCCCGACTATCTTACACAGCACCTTTCTGGGATCCTGGCCATCTGACACAGCACCTCTCTGTGGGATCCTGGCCATCTTACACATCACCTCTCTGTGGAATCCTGGCCATCTTACACAGCACCTCTATGTGGGATCCCGACTATCTTACACAGCACCTTTCTGGGATCCTGGCCATCTGACACAGCACCTCTCTGTGGGATCCTGGCCATCTTACACAGCACATCTATGTGGGATCCTGGCCATCTTATAAAGCACCTCTCTGTAGGATCCTGACTATCTTACACAGCACCTCTCTTTGGGATCCTGGCCATCTTTCACAGCACCTATCTGTGGGATCCTGGCCATCTTACACAGCACCTCTCTGTGGGATCCTGGCCTACTTACACAGCACTTCCCTATGGGATCCCAAATATCTTACACAGCACATCTCTGTGGGATCCTGGCCATCTTACATAGCACTTCTCTGGTGGATCCTGGCCTTCTTACACAGCACCTCTCTGAGGGATCCTGGCCATCTTATAAAGCACCTCTCTATGGGATCCCAACTATCTTACACAGCACATCTCTGTATGATCCTGGCCATGTTACAAAGCACCTCTCTGTTGGATCCTAGCCATCTTATACAGCACCTCTCCGTGGTATCCCGACTATCTTACACAGCACCTCTCTGTGGGATCCTGGCCATCTTACACAGCATCTCTCTGTGGGATCCCGACTATCTGACACAGCACCTCTCTGTGGGATCCTGGCCATTTCACACAGCACCTCTCTGTGGGATCCCGACTATCTTACACAGCAACTCTCTGTGGGATCCCGACTATCTTACACAGCACCTCTCTGTGGAATCCTGGCCATCTTACACAGCACCTCTATGTGGGATCCCGACTATCTTACACAGCACCTTTCTGGTATCCTGGCCATCTGACACAGCACCTCTCTGTGGGATCCTGGCCATCTTACACAGCACTTCTCTGTGGGATCCTGGCTATCTTACACAGCATCTCTCTGTGGGATCCCGACTATCTTACACAGCACCTCTCTGTGGGATCCTGGCCATTTCACACAGCACCTCTCTGTGGGATCCCGACTATCTTACACAGCACCTCTCTGTGGAATCCTGGCCATCTTACACAGCATCTCTATGTGGGATCCCAACTATCTTACACAGCACCTTTCTGGGATCCTGGCCATCTGACACAGCACCTCTCTGTGGTATCCTGGCCATCTTACACAGCACCTCTCTGTGGAATCCTGGCCATCTTACACAGCACCTCTATGTGGGATCCCGACTATCTTACACATCACCTTTCTGGGATCCTGGCCATCTGACACAGCACCTCTCTGTGGGATCCTGGCCATCTTACACAGCACATCTATGTGGGATCCTGGCCATCTTATAAAGCACCTCTCTGTTGGATCCTGACTATCTTACACAGCACCTCTCTTTGGGATCCTGGCCATCTTTCACAGCACCTATCTGTGGGATCCTGGCCATCTTACACAGTACTTCTCTGTGGGATCCTGGCCATCTTACAAAGCAACTCTCTGTGGGATCCTGGCCATCTTACACAGCACCTCTCTGTGGGATCCAGACTGTCTTACACAGCACCTCTCTGTTGGATTCCGACTTTCTTACACAGCACCTCTCTGTGGGATCCTGGCCATCTTTCACAGCACCTATCTGTGGGATCCTGGCCATCTTACACAGCACCTCTCTGTGGGATCCTGGCCATATTACACAGCACCTGTTTGGGATCCTGGCCATCTTCCACAGCACCTCTCTGTGGGATCCTGGCCATTTTACACAGAACCTCTCTGTGGGATTCTGGCCATCTTACACAGCACCTCTCTGTGGGATCCTGGCCATCTTACACAGCACCTCTCTGTGGGATCCTGGCCATCTTACACATCATTTCTCTATGGGATCCTGGCCATCTTACACAGCACCTCTCTGTGGGATCCTGACTATCTTACACATCACCTCTCTGTGGGATCCTGGCCATCTAACACAGCACCTCTTTGTGGGATACCAACTATCTTACACAGCACCTCTCTGTGGGATCCTGGCCATCTTACAAATACCTCTCTGTGGGATCCTGGCCATCTTACACAGCACTTTTCTGTGGGATCCCGACTATCTTACACAGTACCTCTCTGTGGGATCCTGGCCATCTTACACAGCACCTGTTTGGGATCCTGGCCATCTTCCACAGCACCTCTCTGTGGGATCTTGGCCATCTTACACAGCACCTCTCTGTGGGATCCTGGCCTACTTACACAGCACTCTCTGTGGGATCTGACTATCTTACACAGCACTTCTCAGTGGGACCCTGGCCATCTTACACAGCACCTCTCTGTGGGATCCCGACTATCTTACACAGGACTTCTCTGTGGGATCCTGGCCATCTTACACAGCACCTGTTTATGACCCTGGCTATCTTACACAGCACCTCTCTGTGGGATCCTGGCCATCTTACACAGCACTTCTCTGTGGGATCCTGGCCTACTTACACAGCACTTCTCTGTGGGATCTGACTATCTTACACAGCACCTCTCAGTGGGACCCTGGCCATCTTACACAGCACTTCTCTGTGGGATCCTGGCCATCATACACAGCATCTCTCTTACACAGCATCTCTCTAGGATCCTGGCCATCTTACACAGCACCTCTCTGTGGGATCCTGGCCTACTTACACAGCACTTCTCTGTGGGATCTGACCATCTTACACAGCACCTCTCTGTGGGATCCTGGCCATCTTACACAGCACCTCTCTGTTGGATCCTGGCCATCTAACACAGCACCTCTCTTACACAGCACCTCTCTTTGGGATCCTGGCCACCTTACATAGCACCTCCCTTTGGGATCCTGGCCATCTTACACAGCACCTCTCTTTGGGATCTTGGCCATCTTACATAGCACCTTCCTTTGGGATCCTGGCCATCTTACACAGCACCTCTCTTTGGGATCATGGCCATCTAACACAGCACCTCTCTGTGGGATCCCGACTATCTTACACAGCACCTCTCTATGGGATACTGACTATCATACACAGCACCTCTCTGTGGGATTCTGGCCATCTTACACAGCACCTCTCTGTGGGATCCTATCTAACACAGCACCTCTCAATGGGATCCTGGCCATCTAACACAGCACCTCTCTGTGGGATCCCGACTATCTTACACAGCACCTCTCTGTGGAATACCGACTATCTAACACAGCACCTCTCTGTGGGATCCCGACTATCTTACACAGCACCTCTCTGTGGGATCCAGACTATCTTACACAGCACCTCTCTGTGGGATCCCGACTATCTAACACAGTCGCTCTCTGTGGGATCCAGACTATCTTACACAGCACCTCTCTGTGGGATCCAGACTATCTTACACAGCACCTCTCTGTGGGATTCCGACTATCTTACACAACACCTCTCTGTGGGATCCTGACTATCTAACACAGTCGCTCTCTGTGGGATCCAGACTATCTTACACAGCACCTCTCTGTGGGATCCAGACTATCTTACACAGCACCTCTCTGTGGGATCCCGACTATCTTATACAACACCTCTCTGTGGGATCCCGACTATCTAACACAGCACCTCTCTTTTGGTTCCAGACTATCTAACACAGCACCTCTCTGTGGGATCCTAACTATCTAACACAGCACCTCTCTGTGGGATCCTGACTATCTTACAAAGCACCTCTCTGTGGGATCCTATCTAACACAGCACCTCTCTGTGGGATCCTGACTATCTTACACAGCACCTCTCTGTGGGATCCTGACTATCTAACACAGCACCTGTCTGTGGGATCCCGACTTTCTTACACAGCACCTCTCTGTGGGATCCTGGCCATTTTACACAGCAACTCTCGGTGGGATCCTGGCCATCTGACACAGCAACTCTCGGTGGGATCCTGACTATCTAACACAGCACCTCTCTGTGGGATCCCGACTATCTTACACAGCACCTCTCTGTGGGATCCTGGCCATCTTACACAGCACCTCTCTGTGGGATCCTGGCCATCTTACACAGCAACTCTCGGTGGGATCCCAACTATCTTACACAGCACCTCTCTGTGGGATCCTGGCCATCTTACACAGCAACTCTCTGTGGGATCCTAGCTATCTTACACAGCAACTCTCTGTGGGATCCCGACTATCTTACACAGCACCTCTCTATGGGATCCTGGCTTTTGAACTATGGACCTGGGTACTATGCATGACACATCATCATGTAAAGGTGATTATTTGCGTCAAGTTATTTTAAACCCCTTTATGTATGACAAAGTTATGGCCTAAAGAGTCTGATAGACTGATACTGCAATTTCTATATGGCAACGTTTGGGGGCATGGAGATAATATTATGTTTTCACACATTGTTATCTATTTGTGATATTAGGTACTTTTGATAAAACAAAAAAACAATCAACCTGAAGCCTGGGCTCCAATCATTCTGGCTACATTCTCTCTTGCTTCTGCTATAATGAGCTTCGCTTTTTGTCCTGAAAACAACAACAACAACAAGTGATGAAACATGAAACGGCTGTAACCATAGCAATAAATATGTAAATAAAATTCATCTTAAATAAATTATTGAAATGATAACTAAGAGTGTAGTGGACAGAGTTTGGTCTCTCATGCCAAAAATTGCGGGTTCGATTCCCAGCTTGACCAGATGCCTCTCAAAAAATAATACTCAGTACTGGGTGCAGTACTGGTTCTACCCAGGTAGTGGAATCAAGAACGATCAGGACAATATATACAATACTCAGTACTGATTCTACCCCGGAAGTGGACTCAAGAACAATCATGACAATACATACAATACTCAGTACTGGTTCTACCCAGGAAGTGGACTCAAGAACGATCATGACAATACATACAATACTCAGTACTGGTTGTACCCAGGTAGTGGACTCAAGAACGATCATGACAATACATACAATACTCAGTACTGGTTGTACCCAGGTAGTGGACTCAAGAACGATCATGACAATACATACAATACTAAGTACTGGTTCTACCCAGGAAGTGGACTCAAGAACGATCATGACAATACATACAAAACTCAGTACTGGTTCTACCCAGGAAGTGGACTCAAGAACGATCATGACAATACATACAATACTCAGTACTGGTTCTACCCAGGAAGTGGACTCAAGAACGATCATGACAATACATACAATACTCAGTACTGGTTCTACCCAGGAAGTGGACTCAAGAACGATCATGACAATACATACAATACTCAGTACTGGTTCTACCCAGGAAGTGGACTCAAGAATGATCATGACAATACATACAATACTCAGTACTGGTTCTACCCAGGTAGTGGACTCAAGAACGATCATGACAATACATACAATACTCAGTACTGGTTCTACCGAGGTAGTGGACTCAAGAACGATCATGATTATACATACAATACTCAGTACTGGTTCTACCCAGGAAGTGGACTCAAGAACGATCATGACAATACATACAAAACTCAGTACTGGTTCTACCCAGGAAGTGGACTCATGAACGATCATGACAATACATACAATACTCAGTACTGGTTCTACCCAGGAAGTGGACTCAAGAACGATCATGACAATACATACAATACTCAGTACTGGTTCTACCTGGGTAGTGGACTCAAGAACGACAATGACAATACATACAATACTCAGTACTGGTTCTACCCAGGAAGTGGACTCCAGAACGATCATGACAATACATACAAAACTCAGTACTGGTTCTACCCAGGAAATGGACTCAAGAACGATCATGACAATACATACAATACTCAGTACTGGTTCTATTCAGGTAGTGGACTCAAGAACGATCATGACAATACATACAATACTCAGTACTGGTTCTACCCAGGAAGTGGAGTCAAGAACGATCATAAAAGGTATTTAAGATTCAGCAGCAAAAGGGATACCAGTTCAGAATATATATATATATATATAAAACAATATGGTTGCAAAAACAAGAATGACATGGTATGAACAAATAAACACTTTTACAATTTAAAGAGATCTTTCATTAGACTGAGATGAATGGAAGAAAACAAATGCATCACGAGTTCATCCATGTGGGATAGAAAAATCTCATCCTCTGGATCAAAATTACAAGCAAGAAAGAGCCTCGTCCAAGCAAGTAGTTTCAACCCTTCTGCTGAGATATTTCTATCCCACACAGATACTCATGATGGATTCTTATATTCTTTTTCCACATAATCTTATAATTTAGAAATTAAGATTTGTTTGTTTGTTTGTATGATGTTTACCAGTAGCTATAATGTGACAGTGTCTACTTGAGACAGTATTCTAAGTGCTGCCACACTGGAGCATGTATCATTCTGCAGACACATTGTATGATACCCCATCCAGTCACATTATACCGACACTGGGCCAACCAGACCTAGAAAATTCCTCTTTAATGCTGAGCTCCAAGCAAGGAAGCTTCTAGTACTATTTCTTAAATCTTTGGTATGAACAGGCCAGGAATAAACACCTCAACCTTCCACATACTAGGCTCTACTCCTAAACCACTAGAAATTAATAATGGCACATCATGATGATCATTTGGCCGCAAGCAGAAACTTCCAGAGTTTGAAGTTGGTAGTAGAAGTTTTGAGCACTTGAACAAAGTATTTCCATGGCATATTAAACAAGTTGTTTTGCAACCCTTCACTGTACACACTTTTCCCCATTTTGTATTTCTGCAAGGGATCCTATGTGGCTGAGTGGTCTAAGGTGGTCTCAAGATCATTTACCTCTCACCGCTAAGGTTGTAGGTTCGAGTCCCACTTGCACCAAAATACTTTGTGAGAAAGTTTTCCAGTTACATTGTACTTTCAGAAGGACAGTGGTTCCACTCAGACTCTGAGGTCTTCCTCCACCAATAAAGCTAAGTCTTGATATGCCATAAATAACATGAACTGTTTTGAAAATGGCATTATTTCTGCACGTGTGCCATATGCCAACTTGCTTGTAAATGAGAAACCAGTTTGTTAATGTTGTTCAACATTATATTTGCATTGAATTTAAAATTGTTTTCAATATATAGGGAAATAGACATACCTGCATGATAGAAGTTGCTACGGAAATAGACATACCTGCATGATTGAAGCTGCTACGGAAATAGACATACCTGCATGATGGGAGCTGCTAGGGAAATAGACATACCTGCATGATGAGAGCTGCTACGGAAATAGACATACCTGCATGATGAGAGCTGCTACGGAAATAGACATACCTGCATGATGGGAGCTGCTAGGGAAATAGACATACCTGCATGATGAGAGGTGCTAGGGAAACAAGAAAATATCAGTGGAACCGATGGATGCTCCCCAAGTGAGTGTTTGACTCTGTACCATATTCTCTTAGTGTTGATGGTTACTTGGTTGAAAAATACCAAACTACGTAGCAGAAACAATATGTGGCTTTGCACTTGACAGAACTCATTTGCAAATCATTGAACCAGAACAAAATGACAATATGTGCATATCCTAGCTAGTTTTACAAAATTAAAACCAGAGGTTGTAGAGAAATAGCGTCATGAAGACAATATGCACATCTCCACTTGATAATCATGCATCCTGGTTTCATAAAATTCCAACTAGAGGTTGTAGAGAAATAGAGCGGAGAAGAGTTTGGTCACAGACAGAATGAAACGGCCACAACTCTGTGAAAAATCATTGAACTGGTACACAAACATAGCAAATTTCATAAAATTCCAACCTGTGGTTGTAGAAAATAGTGCGGACAAGAATTTGGTCACAAACTCAATGAAACGGCCATAGCTCTGTCAAAATCATCAAACCGGAACACAAAGACAATATGCGCATCTCCATTTGGTAGTGATGCATCCTAGCAAGTTTCATAAATTCCAACATGGGTTGTAGAGAAATAGTGCGGACAAGAATTTGGTCACAGACAAAATCAAAGGGCCATAACTCTGTGAAAAATCATCAAACCGAAACATAAAGACAATATGCGCATCTGCACTTGGTAATGATGCATCCTAGCAAGTTTCATAAAATTACAACCTGAGGTTGTAGAGAAATAGTGCGGACAAGAATTTGGTCATAGACTCAATTAAAGGGCCAAAACTCCGTGAAAATCATCGAACCGGAACACAAAGACAATATGCACATCTCCATTTCATAGCGATGCATTCTAGCAAGATTCATAAAATTCCAACATGGGGTTGTAGAGAAATAGCGTGGACAAGAATTTGGTCACAGACAAAATCAAAGGGCCATACCTCTGTGAAAAATCATTGAACCGAAACATAAAGAAATATGCGAATCTGCACTTGGTAATAATGCATCCTAGCAAGTTTCATACAATTCCAACATAAGGTTGTAGAGAAATAGTGCGGATAAGAATTTGGTCACAGATTCAATTAAAGGGCCATAACTCTGCAAAAAATCATTGGACTGGAACACAAAGATATTATGCACATCTGCACTTTGTAATGATGCATCCTAGCAAGTTTCATAAAATTCCAACATTTGGTTGTAGAGAAATAGCCCGGACAAGAATTTGGTCACAGATTCAATTAAAGGGCCATAACTCCATGAAAAATCATCAAACCGGAACACAAAGATATTATGCGCATGTCCACTTGGTAGTGATGCATCCTAGCAAGTTTCATAAAATTCCAACATTTGGTTGTAGAGAAATAGCGTGGACAAGAATTTGATCACATACAGAATAAAAGGGCCACAACTCCGCGAAAATTCATCGAACTAGAACACAAAGATATTATGCACATCTGCACTTTGTAATGATGCATCCTAGCAAGTTTCATAAAATTCCAACAATTGGTTGTAGAGAAATAGCCCGGACAAGAATTTGGTCACAGATTCAATTAAAGGGCCATAACTCCATGAAAAATCATCAAACCGGAACACAAAGATATTATGCGCATGTCCACTTGGTAGTGATGCATCCTAGCAAGTTTAATAAAATTCCAACATTTGGTTGTAGAGAAATAGCGTGGACAAGAATTTGATCACATACAGAATAAAAGGGCCACAACTCCTCGAAAATTCATTGAACTGGAACACAAAGATATTATGAACATCTGCACTTGGTAATGATGCATCCTAGCAAGTTTCATACAATTCCAACCTGAAGTTGTAGAGAAATAGCCCGGACAAATATTTGGTCACAGACTCAATTAAAGGGTTAAAGGGCCATAACTCCATAAAAAATCATCGAAATGGTACACAAAGATATTATGTGCATCTCCCCTTGGTAGAGATGCATCCTAGCAAGTTTCATAAAATTCCAACATTGGGTTGTAGAGAAGTAGCCCGGACAAGAATTTGGTCAAATACAGAATCAAAGGGCCATAACTCCATAAAAAATCATCGAACCGGAACAAAAAGATATAATGCACATCTTCACTTGGTAGGGATGCAAGTTTCATAAAAATCCAACCAGAGGTTGTAGAGAAATAGCCCAGACAATAATTTGGTAATGCACGGAAGGACACACGCAAGCACGGACGAAGCGGCAACTACATGCTTCCCCCTTAGGGGGAACATAAAAAATATATCTGCATGACAGGAGCTGCTAGGGAAATAAACATACCTGCAATATGGAAGCTGCTAGGGAAATAGACATACTTGCATGATGGGAGCTGCTAGGGAAATAGACATTTCTGCAATATGGAAGCTGCAAGGAAAATAGACATACCTGCATGATAGGAGCTGCTAGGGAAATAAGACATACCTGCATGATGGAAGCTGCTTAGGAAGCAGACATACCTGCAATATGGAAAGTGCTAGGGCAATAGACATACCTTCATGACAGGAGCTGCTCAGGAAAAAAATATGACTGCATGACAGGAGCTGCTAGGGAAATAGACATGCCTGCATGACAGGAGCTGATCAGGAATAAAATATGACTGCATGACAGGAGCTGCTAGGGAAATAGACATACCTGCAATATGGAAGATGCTAGGGAAATACACATACCTGCATGACAGGAGCTGCTAGGGAAATAGACATAACTGCAATATGGAAGCTGCTAAGGAAAAAGACATACCTGCACGATGGGAGCTGCTAGCGAAATAGCCATACCTGCATGACGGGAGCTGCTTAGGAAATAGACATACCTGCATGACGGGAGCTTCTAGGGAAACAATATATCTGCATGACAGGAGCTGCTAGGGAAATAGACATCTGCATGACGGGAGCTGCTAGGGAAATAGACATACCTGCATGATGAGAGCTTCTAGGGAAAAAATATATCTGCATGACAGGAGCTGCTAGGGAAATAGACATACCTGCAATATGGAAGCTTCTTGGGAAACAGACATACCTACATGACAGGAACTGCTATGGAAATAGATATACTTGCATAATGGGAGCTGCTTAGGAAATAGACATACCTGCAATATGGAAGTTGCTAGGGAAATAGACATAACTGCATAACAGGAACTGCTAGTGAAATAGACATACCTGCATGACGGGAGCTGCAAGGGAAATATACATTGCTGCATTATGGGAGCTGCTAGTGAAATAGTCATACCCGTATGATGGGAGCTGCTAGGGAAATAGACATACCTGCATGACGGGAGCTGCTAGGGGAATAGACATACCTACATGACAGGAGCTGCTAGGAAAATAGACATACATGTATTATGAAAAAGATATACCTGCATGACTGGAGCAGCTAGGGAAATGAACATACCAGTATTATGAAATAGATATACCTGCATGACTGGAGCTGCTAGGGAAATAGACAAACCTGTATGACGGAAGCAGCTAGGAAAATAGACAAACATGTATTATGAAATAGATATACCTGCATGATGGAAGCTGCTAGGGAAATAGAGATACATGTACCTGTATTATGAAATAAATATACCTGCATGACTGGAGTTTCTAGGGAAATAGACATACCAGTATGATAAAATAGATATACCTGCATGATGGAAGCTGCTGAAATAGACATACCTGCATGATGGAAGCTGCTAGGGAAATAGACATACCTATATTATCAAAAAGATATACCTGCATGACTGGAGCTGCCAGGGAAATAGACAAACCTGTATAATGAAATAGATATACCTGCATGATGGAAGCTACTAGGAAAATAAACATACCTGTATTATGAAAAAGAAATACCTGCATGATGGAAGCTGCTTGGGAAATAGACATACCTGTATTATGAAATAGATATACCTGCATGATGGAAGTTGCTAGGGAAATAGACATAGCTGTATAATGAAATAGATATACCTGCATGACTGGAGCTGCTAGGCAAATAGACATAACTGTATGATGAAATAAACATACCTGCATGACAGGAGCTACTAGGGAAATAGACATACCTGCATGATGACATAGACATACCTGCATGACGAGAGCTGTTAGAAAAATAGACATACCTGCATGACGGGAGCTGCTACTGAAATAGACATACTTGCATGATGGGAGCTGTGAGGGAAATAGACATACCTGCATGATGACATAGACATACCTGCATGATGGGCGCTGCTAGGGAAAAAGACATACCTGCATGATGACATAGACATACCTGCATGTCAGGAGCTGCTAGGCAAATAGACATACCTGTATGATGACATACACATACCTGCATGATGGGAGCTGCTAGGGGAATAGACATACCCGCATGATGAAATAGACATACCTGCATGATGGGAGCTGCTAGGGAAATAGACATACTTGCATGATGGGCGCTGCTAGGGAAAAAGATATACCTGCATGATGACATAGACATACCTGCATGTCAGGAGCTGCTAGGCAAAAAGTCATACCTGTATGATGACATAGACATACCTGCATGATGGGAGCTGCTAGGGAAATATACATACCTGTATGATGACATAGACATACCTGTATGATGACATAGACATACCTGCATGATGGGAGCTGCTAGGGAAATAGACATACCTGCATGATGACATAGACATACCTGTATGATGACATAGACATACCTGCATGATGGGAGCTGCTAGGGGAATAGACATACCTGTATGATGAAATAGACATACCTGCTTGACGGGAGCTGCTAGGGAAATAGACATACCTGCATGATGAAAAAGACATACCTGCATGACGGGAGCTGCTAGTGAAATAGACACACCTGCATGATGGGAGCTGCTAGGAAAATAGACATAACTGCATAATGGGAACTTCTAGGGAAAGACATACCTGCATTATGGGAGCTGCTAGGGAAAGACATACCTGCATGATGAAATAGACATACCTGCCTGATGAAAGAGACATACCTATATGATGGAATAGACATACCTGCATGATAGAAGCTGCTAGGGAAATAGACATACCTGCATGACAGGAGCTGCTAGGGAAAGACATACCTGCATGATGGAAGTGGCAAGGGAAATAGACATACTTGCATGATGAAATAGACATACCTGCATGATGGAAGCTGCTAGGGAAATAGACATAACTGCATGATGAGAGCTGCTAGGAATATAGACATACCTACATGATGAAATAGACATACCTGCATGATGGGAGCTGCTAGGGAAATAAGACATACCTGCATGACAGGAACTTCTAGGGAAAAACATACCTGCATGATGGGAGCTGCTAGGAAAAGAAAACCTGCATGATCAAATAGACATACCTGCATGATGAAAGAAACATACCTGCATGATGGAAGCTGCTAGGGAAATAGACATACCTGCATGACAGGAGCTGCTAGGGAAAGACATAGACATACCTGCATGATGAAAGAGACATACCTGCATGATGAGAGCTGCTAGGGAAATAGACATATCTGCATGATGAAATAAACATACCTGCATGATGAAATATACATATATACATATGAATGGAGTTGCTTGTGAAAGACAAACCTGCATGATGAGAGCTGCTAGGGAAATAGACATACCTGAATGATGGGAGCTGCTAGGGAAAGACATACCTGCATGACGGAAGTGGCTAGGGAAATAGACATACCTGCATGATAAAATAGACATACCTGCATGACGGGAGCTGCTAGGGAAAGACATACCTGCATGACGGGAGCTGCTAGGGAAATAGACATACCTGCATGATGAAAAAGACATACCTGCATGATGAAATAGACATACCTGCATGATGAAATAGACATACCTGCATGATGGAAGCTGCTAGGTAAATAGACATACCTGAATGAAGGGAGCTGCTTGGGAAATAGACATACCTGCATGAAGGGAGCTACTAGGGAAATAGACATACCTGCATGAAGGGAGCTGCCAGGGAAATAGACATACCTGCATGATGTGAGCTGCTAGGGAAATAGACATACCTGCATGAATGGAGCTGCTAGTGAAAGACAAACCTGCATGATGAGAGCTGCTAGGGAAACAGACATACCTGCATGAAGGGAGCTACTAGGGAAATAGACATACCTGCATGAAGGGAGCTGCTAGGGAAATAGACATACCTGCATGATGTGAGCTGCTAGGGAAATAGACATACCTGCATGAATGGCGCTGCTAATGAAAGACAAACCTGCATAATGAGAGCTGCTAGGGAAATAGACATACCTGAATGACGGGAGCTGCTAGGGAAAGACATACCTGCATGACGGAAGTGGCTAGGGAAATAGACATACCTGCATGATGAAATAGACATACCTGCATGATGAAAATAGACATACCTGCATGACGGGAGCTGCTAGGGAAAGACATACCTGCATGACGGGAGCTGCTAGAGAAATAGACATACCTGCATGATGAAACAGACATACCTGCATGATGAAATAGACATACCTGCATGATGGAAGCTGCTAGGTAAATAGACATACCTGCATGATGTAAGCTGCTAGGAAAATAGACATACCTCCATGAAGGGAGCTGCTAGGGAAATAGACATACCTGCATGAAGGGAGCTACTAGGGAAATAGACATACCTGCATGAAGGGAGCTGCTAGGGAAATAGACATACCTGCGTGATGTGAGCTGCTAGGGAAATAGACATACCTGCATGATGAGAGCTGCTAGGATTTCCCCAAGCCTCAGATAGAGCCCCATGTATACTGGAGAGGACCTCAGGTTCAAGTGGTGTTGTGGCATTATAGTCTAGATATATCTTTCTGCAATAACAAATATTGATTCAGTTATTAATTTTTTATATACTAATCAAATTCAAATGCAGGTTCAATAATTTTAATAGGTATTAGAGCACATGGTCCAGTTGTAAGGCATCAAACTTATGATCAAAGTGTCATGGGTTCGATACTCGACCATGGCCATACAAGGACCAGCAGTGTCACTGGCAAGTTGGTGGACCTTAAGTGGGAAACCTTCCAGAGCTGTCTGCAAAATCAACAACAATCTAGTTGACATCAAATTACAGGAGATGATGATATCATGATGACAATATGGAGAATATTACTGCTGAGAATGTGTGGACATGTCAAAACTCATATAGTTATGTGTATTGGTTCATTAATTTTGTACCCATGAAAAATTGCAGTCAACACACTCAGAAGCCAAAATGGATGGACTTTTTATTGTTTAAAAGCAGTGAAAAAGAAGTATCATGCATTGAAGAGGTACACATTTACTAGAAACTAGAGATTATCAAAATTACTGTAAACTCAGTAACAAAAGAAGTGAGATTTGCAAAGTCAAATCATGAAAAGACAGTTGCGAACAGCGCTAAATCAAACCCCAAATCTTTCTAGAGCTACACAGACCATACCGAAGTTCCTTGGTTTGGATTATAGACAGAGGTTAGACATCTGAACTTGCCCACTTTGGATAATAGAAGACAATGGGGAGACTGTGATTATTGTTTTTTTTTTAAAACAGACACATGCACTCAATTTATTTAAAACTATACCACAGAATTACTAAGAACGAAAAAAAAAATTGGTCATACATGTATTTCAAACAAATCTATTAAAATATAAATCACACTGTTTGTTATATAGACATCTTTATTTGAGAATATGGCAATAATTACAATATCTTGGATATAATGAGGGGAAAAAACATGAACCACACCAAGCATGGTAAACAATACTGTCCAAAATTATCAAAGTGAAGAAAAATGAGAAACAAATTAAATTTATTGTGCGACAAAGGTACATTTATGCATGGTAGTGTTCATGTTTGCTAGACATAATGTATGCAAGATCGATATGTATCAAAAACTACTATGTTGAATTCGGTTAAGTAAATAAAAAATTACCTATATGAAAAGCTTGGGGTGGAAATTATCAGATGTAGAGATTCCCCACCCCCCCTCTGTGTGTGTGTGTGTGTGTGTGTCTGTGTGTGTGTGTGTGTGTGTGTCTGTCTGTCTGTCTGTCTGTCTGTCTGTCTGTCTGTCTGTCTGTCTGTCTGTCTGTCTGTCTGTCTGTCTGTCCGTACAGATGCAAAAAAAAATTAAACAAGAGCTGTCTGAGGGACAGCATGCTTCTACTATTTCAATAGTGTTCTTAAATAACAGCTTTTTCAGGAAATAAGTACCAAATAGAAGACAATTAAAACTCAGGGGTGGTAAAATTAAACTATAATTATTGCTTATCTGTTAAAAATAAATTGGCTAAATAATTTACCAACACTATTTATTATCATTATCAACAGATGTTTTTTTGAAAACAACAAAGTGAATGGATGGCTCGTATTGCCTTAATATTATTTAATTCAACATGGCATATAGGCCTATGCACCTCAACTTCACCTTGTAACAAAGTCAGGAATCCAATATGGATTTATAAGAATAAATTGGATTTCTGTAGTTATCAAAAACGTACACAAATACTGATAAAAAAAAAAGCTCGCATAAAAATACAAACACGGGACAATTATACCACCACTCACCCGACCCATTTGTCAAATGTCTCATTACCTACAAGGCAGGTGAGTCCATACATATTGCACCGTCATGGCAATTAACAAAGTGGAGAAATTGTCACAGCTAATGGTGAATAATGGGCGCGTGATGCACTTAAAGTAGATGTCATTCTTACTAGTAAAATGTGGGCGCATCTAACAATTACCAATAAATAAAAGTTGTTAATTGACAGCCGTGTAAAACCAAGAAAATGAAGAAAATAAATCTAAAACAAGAGGCCTAAGAGGGCCTGAGGACGCTCTACTGACTCATAGTGGCCAAAGCACTTTTTGAAATTCTCCTATGCAATAGAAATATTGGGGCGGGGTCATTTTTAACCCTAGGGACACGATTTGAACAATCTAACAAAACTATAGTTGGTCATCATTACTACATAAACATTTTGAAAATATGTTGGGCCGTTCATGAAAAGAAGATTTTTTAATTTTTGGACTATTTTTAGTAACAGCAGCCATTTTGAATTTCAAATCGAAAAAAAAATCTTCTGTATAGTTTCCTATGCAACAGAAACATGTATGTGAAGTTTCAGTTTAATTGGCCTAGTGGTTTCAGAGAAAGTGCTGCTAACAGACGACAGACAACGCGCCATTGCATAAGCACTTTTGGCCTTTGGCCAGTAGAGCTAAAAATGAATTAGTGGTTGCATAGATATCTTACCTGATAAAAAACTAACCTGAAAAACCAACGCTGACGCCGGGGCGAGTACAATAGCCCCCCTATTCTACGAATAGTCGAGCTAAAATTCATAAACAAAGAGTAACATGCAAAAAAGGCCCTATCTTGACTTCAAATAATTTTTTCTGTGGTAAATATCCATTTTTTCTCTTATAATCGAACGAATAAATTGCACAGAATTTCAAGCTCCCTTTAACAGTGAAAGAATTATCCAAATTCATTGAATATACAATGAAATGTAAAATTTTTGTCCCATTTATTGCCTTTTCAGAATAGATGTTGGCAAAGAATGCTCACAAAAATGGTTATTTATAGAAACAAGAATTCTGCGGAATAGTATGTCTCTCTGTGTCAACTTTGACTGTTAATTCACACATTGGGAGAGAAAACAATTAAAATATTATATTCATGCAAGAGTTAACTAACTTGGTTAATGTAGTAGGTTTAATGACTAAGAAATATTGTAGGAAGTATTGTGTGAAATTTCGATCAAATACAATAAGTGATTTATGAGATATGAACTTGATGGTAGTTGCACACAAAACTTAACAGTATTATTAAAAATATATATATATATATTTCTAAGTAAAAAAAAAAAAAAAAGAAAAAAAAATTCAAAATAACGAAAAAATATAAAAAATAAAAAAAGAATATGCAAGTATGAGTATCCTAGCACTTGTTACTTGTTGAGAAATAGTGTAATTGAGAAATAGTGTAACAATGAAAACTTAACATTGGAGTTAAATATATAAAATAATTGACGACAAAAATGAAAAGAATAAATGTAAATGGTGTTACTGTTGCCTACTTTATAAGTTTTTACAAAAAATATTATAATAAGTAAATTTTTTGTGTACATGTTTTTCATACAAAAAGAAATGATATAATTACATGTATATAATTATATATTTTTTTTTTATTCACCCATATTTTTTTCAGTTCCAACAACATATTACATATATTTTTTATTCACCCATAATTTTTTCAGTTCCAACAACATATTACATAATTATTAACAAATTGTTTGCTCTGGCAATGTGCTACACATCCTTGATGTATAGCAACACCACATTACTCACAACCAAGCTGCCTGGCCTAACTCCAGGTGCTACACAGACCTTACACTCGCAGCACACTTTAGCCTTCTCAAATAGCTTTTTGATGTCATGCTGCCGGGCAGGACAAGCTTCATTCATGCTGGTACAATTCCTCCCAGCTTTAAAGTCTCCAACGAGCCCCTCTGCAAGATCTCCTATATAGTCTTGGAAGCTGGGCCACTCATAGAGGACAGTTTTAGGGTTTGAATCTTTGGCAATAATGTACGAATTGTGGGCACTGGTCATCATGTAGAAAAAAATATGTTGCCCAGACCATTTTTGAGCCTGTGATTGATCATATAGTAACCAAGCATCTGATCACACAGATCAATTCTCTTTCATGTGCTTCTGGTAGTCAGCCAACATAGAGGGTAATAGAATCATCCTCTTGTCCAGCATGACGAATGTATCTGTTTACAGTACCAACTACAGATGGGTTATGGAAGTTTGACAGTACCAAAACTGGATTTGTGTCCATCCGGGGACAGAATGAGAGATCATTCTTCTGTACTGTACAGAACTCATGCCTAGATTTTCCTCGTTGGTTCCTGTATAGAAGTTGTCCATATATACAGGAATGTTTTTGTTTTGCAGATGTTGCCAAAGATCTATGACAACTCCATGTGAAAGACCACAGATTTTGATTCTCCATTTTATTGGTTTCGAAGTTAAATATTGGCAGAATGAGAGACGTCCCTCGAATTTTATCACGATTCATTGGCAGTGACTTCACCAAAGGGAGTGTACATGTCTGAAAACTTCATGTTGAGGTGTTCAAGGAATCATCTCACTTTCAGCTGTGTGTTGAGTGTTTCTTTGTAATGCAGATGTAAGTACCGCAAAATCAAATTGAACCTGTCGCAAGGTATAATCATTTTGAAAAAGGTTCTAAACAAGCGCTTCTTTACCCTCCAGTAGTCACTCTTGCGTGGTAACCTCATAATACCCATGAGGAAACACAAACCAAGAAAGGCTTTCATACACGGGGTGTTATTGTGGGGCAAAGGGTGGTTGTGGATTCCCCGTACACCGGGCCCGATTAGCCAAGTCGTGAGCGCATCTGACTGTCAATCAGCGGTCATGAGTTCAAATCCCCGCACAGCCGCATTCTCCATGTCTGATAAACAACATTGCGTCTCATTATCATTCATCTCTCACTGCTGATGCAAAGTGATGAAGTTATCAGTTACTTGCGGAGATGGGGTGTGCTCTAGTACTGGTTAACCTTTCAGGATCCCAAGAAACAGTGGTTAGGTTAACTGATCATCTGTGGTATAAAAATGATGCTAAATATTCAATCAATCAATCAATCAATCAATCAATCAATTGTACACTCCTGCTCAGCATACAAGTTGGTTTCAGTAACCAAATGATTCGACAGGTCATCCTCCCTGATTAAATCAAAATAATCATTGGTTTGTGCTTCTTCTAGAAGCTGTAATTATGCACACCAATACCCTGTATAATCTGCTGGATTCCTAACAGAAAAATTATCCCACACACATTTTGCCAGAAACAACTCAAAATCAGAATCATCGGAGTGTGAATCCGAGTATAAAAAAAAAGGGAAATCCCTGTAAAGTAGTCTAGGTCTGGGTGCAGGTCATTCGTGATTAAATTCGACATCAGAAATGTCACTGAGCCCAAAAAACTCAAAATCAAACATATTGCCTACATCAACATCACTCCCCTCACTAACTACATCACCACACTCCGTCAATTTGAAAAAAATGCTGAGAAAACTTGTGAAAAAAATATGTCAAAATCACTTTTTTCTTCAAAAATTTCTTTCAAAAGATGCGGAGGTGAAACAGTATTCAATGCGCATGCACATACAAAAGGTTACTTCACATGATTTAATGACGTTTTTCCACACGTTTCTACGGAAGACCTGTGTAGTAACCCGTATACAAAAGGTAAATGTGTATGAATCCTACACCCGAATACAATGGGTTAAATCCCCTCCAAGGATTGCATACTTTCACAACCTGAATATGGTGCTGTGGGAGTGCATTTGAAAAAAAGAACCCGGTCTAAACCCCACCAGGGGTGGTATTCATCAACCATTTTGAAGAATATGAATTTTAAAAAACACATTTAGTGAGCATTTCCTCGACCAAATTTTGCAAGCATATTGGGACACCTAATATATAGTCAAATAAATCTTCACAAGTACTCTATCTGTCACGGTAAACTATCTAAAATTGAAATTTGGATTTTAAAGCTTTAGTCTTAGAATATTCTCAAGAATAGTTGGTGAGTAAATCTAGGGACCTCTGGGTCTTGGAGCAAACATTCTAACCACTAGGCCTTTGCAACTCTAATATAAATATGCACTAAAAAATATTTTTTCGGGACAAGCCCCTGTCATTTGGGATCATTCATTTAAAATGGTAAAACCAAGAGTGAGTTGATTAGACAGAATTCCTTCACCCATCGTGTAATAAATAACTGGATTCCATTATCAGAACATGATGTCATTGTATGAAACAGTAACCCACTTTAAAACAAAACCAGATAAATTCTGACATCATCATAGTTGTGAAATGTTATCTATTTACCAACCTCCGGACTTGTGTAAAGATAAATTAGGCTCATGATGGGGATAACAAAGTCATTTAGGGTTTAATAGTCAGATAGATTCTCTAATATGGTGCCGTAACCTGTTTTTAATCATGATCTGAATTCAATCATTTCCAAGAATTATGAATATGACGGACGCATATATTTCAACTTCCTGCACAATTGGCAATATTTACGAATAGTATTCATGTGGTCATTAATTGCAATGATTAAATGCTTCAGATACAAGTAAGAAAGCCATTTTATGATCCAGACCTGAAAAAATATGTCCATTTTTTGATATTACATAAAACATTAAGAAAAGCTAGGATTTGTTTATGAATATCATTTCCAACAATATCTGTTGAAAACTTATGCAATACAGTTTAAGGTCAAAAGTTATAAAAAGATTTCACTTTTGCATATCTGATATGAAAGAGGTTCCAGAGGGGTAACCTTCTTATAATCAATTTAGTTTGACACATTGTGTCATCCAGTCATGTGATCAAAATCAGTTGTCGCCATTTTGTTGAAAGTATATTGGGGTCACCATGATCTAATGTGAATGGTGAAATCAATGAGCATGTATCTGTTATGTTTTTGTTTTTATTTTATGATTTTGGTAGTAAAGTAATATTTAAATGTTTTATACAAGCAGTTAATATCAATATCCGGTTTACATTGAAATATTTAGCGGCGATTCTTAAGTAATCGAAAATGAGTTGAGATCATTTCGTAACCAAGTCATTTTGTAACCGTTTTTTTCGGTGTTTCGTAACTGTTTTTTTTCCCTGGTCATTTCATTACCGGTTTGAAATAATGGAAATTTTGTAACCATATTTTTGGTCATTTCATAACCGGTGGAAAATAATGTGTAGATGAATAAAATAGTTTTATAGTATTTTTATGAAATTAAAATCATATTAAAATGAAAAATGACATGGAGTAAGTTTTGGTCATTTCGTAACCAGTTGAACATATTGTGTAAATGGTTTATAAAGATGAATAAAGAAGAATAAAACAATATTTTATGGTATTTTTATGATATTAAAATAACCTGGTGTATTTTGAATATTATTTTTCATTCCATGCTAATATGTCAATGATTAATTTTGGTGTTAAGAAACAAAATAAGTCCTTTTAACTGTTAACTATTATATTAATTGCAAATTATAGATACTAGATAATTGCAATTAAAAGTGAAGTATCATCAGTGTGATTGTTTGATTACAATTCATTAACCAATAACTATTATGCTAATTATTCTTTAACTGCAATCAAAATTTATAATAATGTCGCAATTATTACTAATTTGTCCCATTAGAGCAATAAGGCACTTGGTACCTTTTTGCACCAATGGGGCGTTAAATATGGTCAAACAAGATAATTAATTTCGATATTTTGAGATATGCTTTTGGAATGTATTCCAATATACTTTTGCAAAGTAGATGTATCGCAATACAACCAAAACTCTATACATAAACATTAATGTGTTTTGAACGTTTTTTTGAAATACAATGAACAAGTAAAAACAAATTGTAGTTCAAGGTATTTTATTCATTTCATTAGTATGTCACAAATATTACAAGGGTACCAGGACATAGATTATTAATTATACACTAGTATAATATGAAATTGTTCATGCATTATAACAATCTTGTCACATATACCTAAATAACTAATTTTCAAGTATAACAATATCTGAGAAATTATTAATTTTCTGATTGAAAATAGTGGAGTCATTCAAGTTTTAAAAATGTAATAAATTGTTAAAATTACAAATTCGTGTTTTCTTGGAATGCCTCCTGTAATACAGATTGAAATGGATGCATCATACTGATCATCATATAAGACTATAAATATGCAAAAAAACTCATCAATAATATCTGAAGTGCATGAAAGTTTAATCTGTGGAAACACGACAACAGATAACATTTCAATTACAGTGGTGGTATTAAAATGGAACTTCCATGAAAACCAGGTTTTCGATTTGCAATATATTTGTGTGATAACTAATGAGCTAAAATTATCTTGCAATCCTTAGTTACAAAATTAGACTTTAGCCAGACTGGGATTTGTTTTCACAACCTCTGGAATGACTTTCAGATGCATCCTATATTGCAATCAATGATCATACATCACTGTCAAATATCAATAATTTACATCAAGATGAATAATATGACATCAAAGTATTGATCAATAATCCCACATTTTGTCAATGGTCAATAATCCTATATCAGGATCTATAAACACACATCTCGATCAGTGGTAAATAATCACATACCAGGATCAACAACTGGACATCACATCAATCATCAATAATCCCACAAAACGGTAAATGATCAACAATCCTACTCCTACATCACTACATCAATGATAAATAATTTTATGTCTTGGTCAATAATCCTACACCATAATCAATCAATAATCCAACACAACAATCAATCAATAATCCAACACAACAATCAATCAATAATCCAACACAACAATCAATCAATAATCCAACACAACAATCAATATCCAGACATCATCAGATGTTTATAAGGTGATAAGAATTCAATAATTATATGCAAGCTGGAACTATTGGAAAAGAAATGATTTGGCCAATTCTAAAATTTATGTTAGAAATTGAAATACAATCTGTTGCAAGCTGTATTGCAATAGACAAAATTGTGATGTAATGCAACATGTTGCAAGCTGTATTGCAATAGACAAAACTGTGATGTCATGCAATATGTTGCAAGCTGTATTGCAATAGACAAAACTGATGTAATGCTATATGTTGCAAGCTGTATTGCAATAGACAAAACTGTGATTTAATGCTATATGTTGCAAGTTGTATTGCAATAGACAAAACTGTGATGTAATGCAAAATGCTGCAAGCTGTATTGCAATAGACAAAACTGTGATGTCATGCAATATGTTGCAAACTGTATAGTAATAGACAAAACTGTGTTGTAATGCATGTTGCATGCTGTATTGCAATAGACGAAACTGTGTTGCAATGCAACCAATTACATGCTATATTGCAAAAGACTAAACTGTATTGTTATACAATCTGTTGCAAGCTGTATTGCAAAAGACAAAACTGTGATGCAATGCAACCTGTTGCAGGCTGTATTACAATAGACAAACTGATGTAATGTAATGTGATGCAAGCTTTATTGTAATAGACAAAACTGTGATGTAATGCATGTTGCATGCTGTATTGCAATAGACAAACTGATGTAATTCAATGTGTTGCAAGCTGTATTGTAATAGACAAAACTGTGTTGTAATAAAATATGTTGCATGCTATATTGCAACAGACAAAACTGTGATGTAATGCAATGTGTTGCAAGCTGAACTGCATGACAAAGCTGTGATGTAATGCAACCTGTTGCATGCTGAAATGCAATAGATAAAACTGTGATGTTATGCTATATGTTCCAAGCTTTATTGCAATAGACAAAACTGTAATGTAATGAACGTTTCATGCTTTATTGCAATAAACCAAACTGTATTGTTATACAATGTTGCAAGCAGTATTGCAATAGAACAGACAAAACTGTGATGTAATGTATGTTGTATGCTGTATTGCAATAGACAAAACTGTGTTGTAGTGCAACCTGTTGCATGCTGTATTGCAATAGACAAAGCTGTGTTGTAATACAATATGTTGCAAGCAGTATTGCAAATGACAAAACTGTGTTGTAATACAATATGTTGCAAGCAGTATTGCAATAGACAAAACTGTGATTTAATGCAACATGTTGCAAGCTGAATTACAATAGACAAAACTGTGATGTAATGCAACCTGCTGCATGCATTGCTGAATTGCAATAGAAAAAACTGTGTTATAATGTAATATGTTGCATGTTGTATTTGCAATACACATAACTCTTCTCCCACACTGGGTCACATGAATGTTTGCTAATCACTTTATCTGTGCAATAGAGCACCATCTGTTATTCTTTCACAATTTATCTGTTTTCACAGGATCTATTCCAGTCTCAACATCTTCATGAATATCAACATTTTCACCACCACTGGCATCAACAGCTGCCTTTATCCCAAATTCAATATCTTCACAAGACAATTCCTCAGTGTTCAGGTTAAAAGCATCCTACCTAAAATATATAAATTCATTTGAAAATATGGTATTTGACAAGACATGAAAATAAAAAGTATCTGTATTTGTCTACATAATTGTATTGTATCAGTTTTGTAGTTGCTTGGCTGATGACCCCAACCACACTCCAGTGAATCAAGTTAAACTGACATTCCTTGTGAAAAAAAATCACAAACAAGACACAATATTCTGAATCTAGTACAAGTGTGATCACTTCTAGATTGAACAAATAAAGTCACATTATACTGACAGTAGATCGCTCATTCATAGTTTAACCTAAATTAGTCACATTATACTGACTCGTTCCTAGTTTAACCCAAACTAGTCACATTATACTGACGGTAGACCACTTGTTCCTAGTTTAACCCAAACTCGTTCCTAGTTTAACCCAAACTAGTCACATTATACTGACGGTAGACCACTCATTCCTAGTTTAACCCAAACTAGTCGCATTATACTGACGGTAGACCACTTATTCCTAGTTAAACCCAAACTAGTCGCATTATACTGACGGTAGACCACTCATTCCTAGTTTAACCAAAACTAGTCACATTATACTGATGGTAGACCACTCATTCCGAGTTTAACCCAAACTAGTTGCATTATACTGACAGTAGACCACTCATTCCTAGTTTTACCCAAACTAGTTACATTATACTGACAGTAGACCACTCATTCCTAGTTTAACCCAAACTAGTCACATTATACTGACAGTAGACCACTGATTTCTAGTTTAACCCAAACTAGTCACATTATACTGACACTTAACTGCTCATCATTCCCAGTTTGACCCAAACTAGTCAAATTATACTGACACTAGACTGTTCATTCCCACTTTGACTCAAACTAATTACATTATACTAACATTAGACACTTCATTCCCAGTTTGACCTGAACTAGTCTGTTTATACTGACACTAAACTGTTCATTCCCAGTTTGACCCAAACTAGTAACATTATACTGACACTAGACATGTCATTTCTAGTTTGACCAAACTAGTCAGATTATACTGACACTAAGATTGTCATTCCCAGTTTGACCCGAACTAATCAATTTATACTGACACTTGGCTTGTCAAACCCGGTTTGGCCCAAACTAGTCAGATTGTACTGACACTAGACTTGTCATTCCCAGTTTGACCCGAACTAGTCTATTTATACTGACACTTGGCTTGTCAAACCCAGTTTGACCCAAACTAGTCAGATTGTACTGACACTAGACTTGCCATTCTCAGTTTGACCCAAACTAGTCAGTTGTTGTATGGTGTTTAGCTTCGCTTTCAACAATTTATTGCGACAGTGTCTACTTGAGACAGTATTCAAAGCAATGTCACACTGGAGTATCATGCCGCAGACACATGGTATGATACCCCACCCAGTCACATTATACTGACACGGGGCCGACCAGACCTATAACTCTCCTCTTAATGCTCAGCGTCAAGCGAGGAAGCTTCTAGTACCATTTTTAAAGTCTTTGGTATGAACCGGCCGGGGATTGATCCCACAACCTTCCGCATATGAGATGGACGCTCTACCACTAGACCACGCCGTGGTATCAAACTTGTCAGATTATACTGACACTAAACTTGTGTTGTTTTGAAACAACAATGGTGGCTATCTCAATATTTAGTAATAAAGCTGAAATTAAAAAAAAATATTATTTGCCATGCTCCTATCTACTCACTTAAAATTTCAGCTTCCTAAACTTTTTATTGCCTTCCAAAGCGTTTAACACTTTTTATGATTTATGTCCATTTTTTGTTTAAAATGACAATGCAAAATCAAAATCTGGCAAAAAAATAAATTAACTACCTACCTACCAACATGAAAAACACTAGATCGGATTATAGCAAACATACAGTTTTTAAGGATGACCCAATGTCATATCAACTTTTAATCATAAACAATTTAGATATTTAAAAGCAACTTAAAATAAAGCAGTCACTGCAAGTTTTGCTTGTAGTCAGAGGCCTACTCATCATCAGCAATGTCCTCATTACTGATATATCTGTTACATCTCAAGTCAAGCTGCAAATCATAAAAAAAAAAACACATTTATTTGTATTTGCATTATGTCCTTTGATATTCAAGAAGACTTTTATTTTTGAACATTAGGTTGTAGTTAATAAATAATTGCATTACACAAATACACTTATTTAAAGTTGTCCCATTCTGTGGCATCTTCGTATTTATATGAACAAATATGTAAATACAAAGTATAAGATTTGAAAAGTTTGCATATTGTAAAAAGAATTTATAAATAACAGGAACAATACTTAAAGTGCAATATTTATTTCCTATTTTATCATTTCACGACACTTTATATATTGTCAATACTTACTCTCAAGGTAGGTCACTGACACCGAGCATCTGTTTCTTGTTTGGTGAGTGTCTGTGGTGAGTCTGAGTTGAGTGAGGACTTTCTGAAAGCCTGCAAATGTGAAATATCTTTAATAAATATTTACCAGAGATAGATTAAAAAAAATTACAGTATATAGATTTTAAGGTCACATCATAAGTACAATGAAACAATACAATAAGAATTAATCTGATTATCGATCCAGTCTCATCATTCGTCTCTCACCACTGATTCAAATGGAAAAGTTATCAGTTACTTGCAGAGATGGGGATGTGATCAAGTACTAGTTTACCTCCCAGGACCCCAGGAAACATTGATTAGGTTAACTAACATCTGCCCCCCTACTGGCATAAAAATGATGCTAAATATCCAAACAATCAATATAAGAATTATAAGAGACAATGTACAAGTCCTATATACAAAAAACAGAAAAGCATATATGTTAAAGTAATTTCCAGACTTGTTGTTAGATGTTGTTATTACACAATACACCTTGTTGATATGAATTTTCAAAACATGATGATGTAAGAGAAACCAAAAATGTATTGGTATTAATACTGAAAATTGGAAGCATTGTCATTTGACCGCACACTTGTACTATTTTTGTAAAGACTTTTTATCTTCTAATCTAAGAATAAATTTTAATGATACCAGTAAATACCAACCTATATTGCCATTCATGTACCAACAGTCTAATTTTCAGTTTCTGGTATATATTCTATTCCTGATATGGTTCTCTCACTTTAAAGAATACAGTTTAAATATGATAAAGAAAATAACATAATAAATGGGTAACTAAACATCTTTAAATGCATGTCAACACTACTTAGAATTAATAGAATGAAAATAAAAAGCCATTTCTGTTAGGTTTATCAAAATCTGAAAGAATATCTCTAAATTGTTATCAACCACGTAAATGATGACATTAGTTATAAACAGTAATAAAGTTACTTTATTGTCCTGGTATATAACCTTTGAAAATAATAAACAGTGGCTATTTACTGTATGCAGTGACTCAGCCATTTTGATTTTTTCCTAGTATGTATATATATTACCACGAACCGACCAATTAGACGGATTGAATGGTATCATCAGGAAAAATACTGGTACTGATCTAAAATTTCAAGTAATAGTATGCAAGTCATGTATGATAAATAGAATTAATAAAATAAAGATTCATATTAACTTCTGTACTGATTCTAGTTCTGCCAAAAAGATGGCAAAACATGTTGATCCACTCCCAAGATATCTTAAGACTAATTCATTTCAATTGTCACACTGTCCCCAGGTAAGAAATATTCAATTCTAAGGGCGCATGTGAGAGATGATGTTATTATACTGTTATATGTATATCTCAGTAGATGGGATAATATCAGGACATCTTGACCCCTCGATATTTTGACACCTGAATTTGAAGACATTTCGACACCATGACCCCTTGTCATTTCATGATGTTCATTGTTCTATAAATACAACATTTATTGGTTTGAGGGCTGTTTAGATCATACAATGAATCATTAGTTTATTTCACTGTAAATCAAGTTGATATGTATTCATAATGGTTTGAAATTGCAAAATCATTTCAATAATTGTTTACATGTACATGTAAAATACGTAACACTTACTTGTACAGCAGAAGACTCACAAATTCCCTGTTGGTTACACCTCCTAATTCATCTCTCAAACCGTTCCACCTATTCATTCCGATGCCAATATTTGTCCTTGATCGATTGCTGGTTCGATCTTTCTGTTGTTTTCTCTCTTTTTCAATGCTTTTACAACATTTTCAGCTGACCAACCCTCTCAGCAAAACGTCGCCATTTGTTATTTTTCTATCAAGTGACAGGCGCATGTGCGAATATTTTCGTATATCTTCTATCTAAGTGTTTTTATAAACATAGAATTACCACAGACAACTAAACAAAAAAAATGTAACATGTTATGTAATAATTGAACCCCAATGACAGTCTGTTCAGTATATTAAAAAAAATGACAAAAGTAAAAAAGATTTTTTTTCTGTCTTTTAGCTTCCAACATTAAAGAAAAAGATAGGTTTACCAGATTTTAATACACCCCCACCAAAAACCCACTGCAGTACATCAAATTTCATCCAATTTTCATTTCTTGTAAATGTGAAGACAGACGTATGGACAGACAGACAGATGTATTGTAATAAAATTCAAAGAGGTCTTTGACTGCTCACCATAGAAAGAATATCAAAATAGTCCAAGTTTTCAAGTTTACAATGCCATTTGGTTGATAACAAAGTCTTTCAAATGGTCCCTCAAAAATGTTACCCATCCAAAATGTGATCCGCTAATGGTACTGAGACAGGCCTGCATTAATCCCTCGATAATCTTGTGTAAAGATTTTTTAATTAACAAAATTGAGTGTTATGCAATTTGTTGTTGTAGTGACATCAACTATAACTCAAAAGTATGTATATACCTTGTTTCATTATGGAGATATGCAGCGCACAAGTCTACTTTCGGTTTAATACAAGGCAAAATCTCCGGTGTCAACAGAATGGGTGATAAAGCATTTCCACAACCATTATCATATATAATATATTCTCGTTTTGTTTTCTTGAAGTCCGAAAGGTAATGTGAATGACAGCAATATTTTTATATCAATTATCCTAGTTGTTTTGACGAAAAGTTACAAGTAAACATTAATTATCCGTTATTGGTACTAATCCGCTATTGGCACATTCACTGTATTATAGAGTTACACATGGTTAACATAATAGGACCAATTAACACCTCTTTAAAGTTATCAAACTCTATAACAAAGGAAGGTAAATGACCAATAATGTGGTTAAAAATAGCCGACCTACTTTATGCATGTCATTTTTCATTTTAATATGAAGTGTATTTTAACACAATTATCAGAAATATACAATAAATTATTGTTTTATTCATCTTTAAAAAACATTATTTTCAACTGGTTACGAAATTACTGTAAAAATTGTTACGAAACCACCGAAAATAACCGGTAACGAAATGACTGGATCCCATACTCAAAAAGACATTTGGCTGCGGGCGTAGCCATGCTTCTCAAAGGTCAATGGAACACCATTTAAGCAACATATTAAAATCTCATTAGTTTTGACATATACATGGTTACTACAACAATCAATTGTTAATAACTGGGAGACGTCATATCAATGCCGTTACCGTTCTGACTGCATTTCTTACACGTTTGACATGCGCGGCGGGGAAATGGGATGATTATATTTCCTCCGAAAAGAAGAGTATCGCTTATATCAACATTAACAAAATTATATTAAAGATCTTTTTTTTAAGAGCTTTTGGTATAGATCTGTTTTACTTTTCTATTAATTAAATTAACTATATTTCAATATATCAAAGAGATATCTTAATAATTTATAATCTCGTTTGTTTAGTGATGTAAGCAACAGGTGTAAACCCTGCGCTGCGTTCAGTTCGGTCAAGCGTTTGATAACGTTAGCTAACATATTTTATGGACACTGGCCCAACCTCACATTAGCACACAGTACGTGTTAATTTTAGGGAACCAGGCATTAAACAAACTTGTTTGCTGTTTAACGGTGCTGAACGCAGCCCTGGCGGTAGTCTTAAATATTGGTAAATATTAGGCAGGTCTATTCACCCGGAACCCTTCTTAATATTGAGAAAAAAAAAACGGAACACACGAAACCCTTCACAATTTACTTATTATGCAATATAAATTCACAATTTTGGTACTTAATGAAAGAGTATGAATTTATCTTTACATTCATAGTAAAAAAAACTTTAGTTATAGAATTTTGTTTTTAAATTAGGATCAAAGTAAGGTATATTTTAATTGAAATATTGCAGCAAAATGCACCATACTGACTTCTTCATTTATCAACCGATCTAGATCTAGTTTCTGAAATGAAAAGATAATTGAATAATCAGCTGCCAAATGAATGAGATACAGACAGTTGAAATGAGGTCAATGCGATTAAATTTACCCAGTATTTTTCACTCGAAAAAATGACGTTATCCTTTAACTTTGACATTTATTATTGTAATTTAATATATCTATATTGATTTGTTAATAACATAATGTAAATTTGGAAAAAAAAAACTCAAGTAATTAAAATTCGATTAAGAATTACGGGAGATACAGCCTTTCAAAGTATGAACTGAAAATAGTATTATTTCCCACTGGTGTCAAATTACAAACCTGTGTCTTTACTTAGTTATGTCGCAAAACTTTTTGAAAGGCTTGTTTTTAAGAATATGTATAACTTTTTTCTTGATAATAATTTGATTTATAAATACCAGTCAGGCTTTTTGCCAAATCACTCTACTACCTATCAACTTATAGACATATATCATCACATTTGTCAAACCTTTGATAACAAACAGTATTCATGTATCGTATTTTGTGATATATCGAAGGCTTTTGACAGAGTCTGGCATAAGGGTTTACTATTTAAACTACAGGAAAACGGTATTTATGGTCAACTTTTAGAACTTTTAGAATGGGTTTCTGATTACTTAACAAATCGATCCCAACGAGTAGTTTTTCAGGGTACGTATTCCAATTTAAAATCTCTTAATGAAGGTGTGCCACAAGGATCTGTTCTTGGACCTTTATTATTCTTAATTTATGTTAATGATATAGCTAACAATTTACTAAGTTTGACACGTTTGTATGATGACGACAGTTCATTATACTATTCAGCCTCATCAGTAAGTGATATTGAAGGTGTAATTAATCATGATCTTTTAATAATATCCCAGTGGGCTAAACAATGGCTAGTAAATTTCAACCCTAACAAAACCGACGCTATGTTTTTTTCTTTAAGAGATAACAATTATTTACCTTATATAACATTTAATAACGTAGAAATTCAATTTGTAGAACCTCATAAACATCTAGGTGTAACTTTAAGTAAAGACGGAAAATGGACCGATCATATTGACAATATATAAAATCTGCTTCAAAAACTATTGGTATAATGCGTCGCCTTAAAGGTCCATCGCCGGTAGCTGCTACACACAGTATTATAGGCGGGGCTTATCACTAGCAGCCGACAAGTTTACTACAGTTATTTGATAATACTCATGTCCAACATAAGCTGTAACTATCAGAATAGCCATAGAAGATACTGCCTGTTGCAAGTTGTTCTAAACTGCAATGTTTATTGTATGTGCTGGTTCCTCAGTATTACGGATTGAAATAAAGGTTTCCCCAGACTTACTACAGCAAACACAGCATTCAAATATATTACAATGGCCATCTTATCTGTATGCATAATAAACAAATTTGCTAATTAGATACATCCAATTTATAGTTTCATGCTGGGTAACATATACCACATCTATGGTCATGATCAAAGAGATAAAGTGAAATTATTTGGGTCAAGTTCCATGGATTAGTACATTATATACTTAGAGAGAATGAAACTATTTATGAAAAATGGTTTATCATATTTATTATGGACTTATATCAAACAGGCATACATGTTGTAATGAATTGTAAATAAATTGCTTGGACACAATTTAAGGGCAAACAATTATTTGTGTGACAAAACATACAGAGATTGAAAATACAGAAACCCCTTTGACATAATAGAATGACCCATTCCATTTAGGTTCACAATTTCACTGGCAAAACTTACAAATGGAAATACTTTGAAGGTTTCGAGGGAACAGTTTCGTATATTATTTCATTTATTTGATTATAATGAGTGTGATTTTGAAGATCATTTAGTTACACCAGACTGGTCAATTAATGTTGATGAAAATAACTATAGTTAGACACAGAACTTAAAGGAATATTTATTGTCAGATGGCATTCAGGACAAAAAATGAGGCACTGATGGGGAAAGTGTGGAAGTGATTATGATGCTGATGATGATGATGAAAATAAATACATTCCTGTAGAACAGTTATGGATATTGTTTCATGTCAGTTAATAACATTTCAACATCAGTTTTGGCTAGGTGAATTTTCATTTCCTAATCAAAAAACAGTCATTTACCAGAACGTAGATACAGAAAATACTGGAATTTGTTTTCAAATGTAGGCGTTTGGTTCCTACTTAATTACATAAGAAAAAAAGCAAAGAATATTGAACCAACCAAGATCTAAATCATGCCAAGTTGTGTTTGAACCTAGTTCATGGTTCATACACAAACATCCAATGCCGCCTATATAGCACTAAGTGGTTTTCATTGAAGGCTGTGATATAAGAACTGTAAAAACAATAAAATGACATTTATTTGCTTAAAAAAACAAAACTTAAAGTTACTTCCAAAAGGAAGCTATTGTGAATTATGGGATTCAGAACAATGATCAAACAAGGTTAGTGTGAATGGTTACTTATTTGCATCCAAATAAAAAAGCATGTATGCATGTATCTGAGATAAGCCATAAACTACAATGTATAATCATTTGTTTATAATATGAAAAAGGCAGAAATAGTATGAAGATTAATCTTCGTAAACATGTAATTCACAATCTGAAAGTCAAACACATTATTCTACTCTGAGATATCAAACACTGCATGGCTTCTCAAAGTGGGTTATACACATCTCCAAGCAAGTGTTGCTGTTTACAACACATGACAAGGGTCAAACGGGTATAAAATTCAAATATTTAGCAAATTTTCCTTGATATCTCAATTTTGTAAAGACTACTACTACTTTGTTTCAGGGAGCTTTTGTGAATAAAGGGCATTTTTATAAAGCCAAAATATGTCCCTACAACTGCACTTCTTTTTGAAAATAATGACAACTTTGTTTCTATGTTTTACAGAAAAACATCTCCCAATTCAACAGTGTTGCAAGAAAGTGCCACCATTTGAAATTAGGCTCCTCCCATTTCTTTTTATAGAAAAGTTTGGGGTTTAAATACTCACTCGGTCGTAAATCCCTCAATCAAATTTACATTTCGTATGTTCGACCAATTCTTGAATATTCCTCTCTAGTCTGGAACAATTGCGCTGATCAAACATCGAATTCACTCGATAAATTACAAAATGAAGCTGCACGTATAGTCACTGTCTTAACCAGATCAGTATCTATTGAAAATTTATATAAAGAATGTGGATGTGAAACTCTTTCTTATCGCAGAACATCACAGCAATATTACCTTATGTATAAGGTTAGCAAAAATATGGTTCCAACTTACATAGTTGATTTGTTCCCACCAAATGTTAATGAAAGAACAACTTACAATCTATGAAATAGCAGAGACATCACTATACCGTTTTCGAGAACTGAAATCATGAGAAAGTCATGTATACCTTCCTCAATTATATTATGGAACCACTTAGATAATAACTTTAAGTATGCCGCTTCTTTAACTGCGTTTAAACACTCCATGAGAAAACAAAATAATATTACAATACCTCAACACTTTTATTATGGAAATAGAAAATTTTCAGTTATATTAGTAGCAAGATTAAGAAATAATTGCAGTAATTTAAATCATGACTTGTTCCGTAACCATATTAGAACTGATTCTTGTTGTCCACATTGTGGTCATATTGAAGATGCTGAGCATTATTTTTTCAAATGCACAGCATACAGAACCCAAAGATTAACATTTTTCAACTCGACAAGATCATTTCACCCTCTAAGTACACATCGCCTTCTATACGGTTATGAAAGACTATCTCATGTTAGCAATAGTATTATAGTCAAAGCGGTACAATACTATATCAAAGAAACTAAACGCTTTGCATAATCTTATTTATTTTTTCCTGTCTTGTTTTTAACTATACTATATTACTTCGATCTTGTGAATTATTTAACTATTTTGCCCATTTTATATAAATGTTAATTTGCATAGCTTTGTTTTTATTTTTGTGCTTTCTTATTTACTGATCTGATTCTCACTGACCGCTACCGAAATGTGGACACAGGACGCATGCGTATTGACGACATAAAGAAGAAATGATATGTGTTTGTTTTACTATGTATTACTTTCTTTCCTTTCCTACCTTTTTCTATTCTCAAATTATTGGTTAAGAAAAAATTGTTAAAATATGTCATTTTGATATTTAATGTAAACATTGTAAAAAATGTAGGGGACGGGCCGAACCTAATGTTGAAAAACTTGTGGCCCCATGTTGAAATAAAATATGTTTAAACTAAACTACGCAATAATTATCCTTTTATCAATATATAGTTGTTGAAATAGGACACAGTTTGTAAAATAATACCATTAAATGATACAATCCCTACAACCTAACAAATATTACATTATATCCGCAAACAGTGCATTACACTGTCTTAAGACACATGCCTAAAAGGTAACATATAAACGCGACACAGCATTTTTTGAATTTGGAACTTTTCCTACACGAGCGATGACGTCTTTCTGGAACAGTTTGCTTAATCTTATTCTCAAACACATTCCATGCGTTTTACCTTATTATACAAATATTCGGACATTTTTAGTTCCGATAAAGACCCAACAAATACTTCCTGATATTATAAAACAAGAGCAAGTGATAACATTTTCTTTTCATCAGATCGATGATAGAAACTAAACTGTTTGTGTTTTATTGTTAAACTATATCATATATTAAGGCGCCATATTTTCTGGCGTCTCATTAGTATCGTAGGATATTAGAAAATTTAGCAAATTTCATACGCATCCTCTAACTGCTCAAGAGAAAATAGTTCTTGATTTTTTATGTATCTGTCTGATGAAAGTAACGTTTCAATGTACGAAAAATAAAATAAGGACGGAAAAACGTGTTTGAGTCATTACTTTTGATATTTGATGTCTGCACACGATTGCTATTTACTACGAAGGCTGAAATGTAAGAGTGTCCCGGCCATACTAATTACCATATCACACATCAACAATGAAAATAGTCCTTGAAGCAAATGTAAAAAATACCGGCTTTCTTCCTGTTGTCAATCATGATTGATGTCGAGTTGATGTTAGGTTCAGAATTGTTAAACCTTATAACATAAAAGTACTTAATAAGTCGAGGAGTATCGCCTCTTTCGTCGAACTAATTTCAATCATGGTGTATTATTGAGAGCATTTTACAAGTAAACAAAACAATGCAATTGTAAATGTTTTTTCAATATACCATCAATTTTTTTTTGCTAAATTCACAATTCAAACATGACAATGCTGTCCAAATGTTCAAAATACGCCAATAATGCCATTCAAATAAAAAAATGATCATTAAAATACGGAAGATGCATTTTTATACAAGAAGAAACGAGGATTATTTATAACCGCCGTTATGCGACTACCACACGGATGCACTCTTTTTAACAGACGGCACCTTCAAAAGTCGGATTCTCAAAGTTGCCGCATAGATTACTGCAGTCCCGTGTATTAGGGATGTTTTAAGACTTAATTATTAATGTTTACTTATATGAAATTTATATATATTTCTAAATGAAAATATTCTTTATTACAGAATCAAACATTAAAAATTACAAACTATCAATTGTATTAACTTTGAAATATGACAAGTTGTCCATTAAAAAACTTATTTACTATATTTTATAGCAACACTATTTTAACATAGAATATAAAAACATACTTGAAATGCACTATTTATGCATCGTCGGATACCCCCTGGTGTCAATTTTATACATCATGATGGATGGAGAGTATTGCAGTTGATACCCGAGGGTATCCAACGATGCATTAATGAAAATAAAACTTAATTTTTTTTCAACACAGGATGGCATACCCATCCCGTACCCATCCAATCTCATTTCTTGTTACATGCGCTTCTAAGAGAAACACTGAAATGTATCTATGTTTTTTTTATTTGAATTAGCTGCGATTTTCAGTATTTCCCCCTGTGGGGAGCATATTACTATCAATCCTTGGTTCACGAGTTTGAATCTCATCCGGCCAAAGTCTTCGTGATGATTGATATATAACATTATGTCTCAATGTCACATCTCTGCTTAACCTTCCAAGATCCCAGGAAAGAGAAGTTCAAACAAACAAATGGCATCTCTCAGTACATCGAGTCTTTTGATCTCTAACTTCTGTTGATAGCTTAATATAAGCATTTTTCTGCTATAATTATATCGTTTAGCACTTTTAGATAATTAAACTTACTTCTATTTTGCAACTGAATTAATGAGTTAAAAAAAATCTACGCAATTTCAATAAAAAAATATTTCGAATTTGTTTCATGATTAAACAACAATAATGTTTGGGCAAACACTGATTGGAGTGAAACAGGTTAGACATTAGGATATTATACCTATATTTAACATATTCCAGAATGGCCGCCATTCAGATATAAACAAAATAATCAGGCACTGTCTTAAACAAACTTGCATCATATTGTATCAACGCATTTAAAATGCGAGAACAGATGCTTAATGCAAACAGCTAATGAGATAATATTTGTGATTATATCATAAATAGCCATATGTAAATAACAAGTCAACCAGCCATGTTATTCACTCTCACTATAATCACTATAATTACTATTACCACTATAATAATTACTATTACTACCATATTTTCTATAATGTTTGTATTTAATATTGATATGCATTTTTGCATGTGCTTATGTATTTGATTATGCATTTGAATATGTTATTTATGGTGAAAAGCTTTTGTAGTGCTTAAGCTAAAATAAAAGAATGTTCTGTTCCGTTCTGTTCAACTGTCACACAATAGCATCTATGTCAAACCAAGTTAATCAGGCACTGTTTCACAACAGCATCTATGTCAAACCAAGTTAATCGATACGATAAAAAGAAATCCAAGGAAATAACAAATGTATTTTTTTTTAAAATTTAAAAAAAAATCATTACACCCCATGTTTTATAAAAATACTGTCAATACTTTAGCACTTTAAAACCATTATATTTATATATGTTTGTTATTATAGATGTGAAGAATGATTCGATGCGTAAACCTCAGTAAAATCAATATACTGGTATCATCATTGTTCTGCACATTTTTTTATTTGTCGCTGTAAAAATATTGGACGGTACTCTGCTTGCTGTGTTTGACTGTTAATCAGTTCCCACACGGACACAGTCTCTGATAATTTGTCATTAAATTTGTGTTACGGTTATGAGTTCCATCTCAGGATATGTAGGGTAAAAGTCAGTAAGTTGCAAAGATAAGGTGTTGCCTGTTCTGGTAAACCCCCAACCAGACCCCAGGAGCGATTTTAGGAGTGCTTACCACCGTCTAATAACTGAAGCTGGTGAAAAGGGTGTAAAATCCCATACGCATATGCATGCCAGTCCCGCGATCGCGATACGCACATATGCCCTTGCATATCATTTGAAATTCGTACAGCGATTTTATTTTTTAAAAAAGGAAAAAACTTATATGCAAAATATGCAATAAAAGTTGATTCTTAAGAGGGGATGCGAGGGTGGGGTTGGTGCCTTAAGTGTTTATACTAATATAGATCAAGCAACTTATATCCTTTAGATCTAGAAACTTATGAACGAAAGGTCAGGGTATTACTGTATAATACTGTTTCGCGTTATAGACAGATCCACGAACGGTATATCGAAACCGAACATTTCCAAATGCTTTGTTTAGGTTTGTAAAGTGAAGGGGGACGCACCCAACTAAATATCCCCCATTATGCGTATATTCAAAAAGGCAGAACGACGGCCCTATATGCTCGTAATCTCGTTCGCACGCAGCCACGCACATAAATATGGGGTGCCGTTTTGGTATTTGACCTCAATAAGTGATATCACTCATTCGAAAAGGTGATATCACTCATCCGAATAATAATTCCGAGAATAATCCGAGTTATATCACCTATTCAAAATTAATAAGTGATATCACCCATTCGAATAAGTGATATCACTGATTCGAATAAGTGATATCACTCATTCCAATAAGTGATATCACTCATTCGAATGAGTGATATCACCTATTCAAAATGAATTAGTGATATCACTTATTCGAATCAGTGATATCACTCATTCGAAACGAATCAGTGATATCACTCATTCGAATAGGTGATATCACTCGTTTGATTTATCAAGCAAAATAAAAACAGACTGATCCCTGCTTAATTATTCAGCAGTGAATACATGATGAAAATGTTTCAGCATATGTATCTATATTTTTTTTTGATGTAGCAGTAAATGTATGATGAAATATGGCTGAAGCAGCCAAAGAGCCGGTTTTAGAACTTATCAAAAATAGTATAATAAACAATAGAAGGATAACATGTCCATTTATTTAAATGATTTGATGCAAAATAATTTCCACCTCTGCTGAATAAACGTATTGTTACGAGAACGCCGAAATTTGCCTGGTTTTTTGGTCACACACTGGAACAATACAAGCAAATCGATTTTGTTGTTACAATCTTTCAAATCGGGTGTCTTGCTCAGTTATAAATACAATATTGATATCTTTAGTTGGTTTACACGTCAATACAAAAACGGGCAGACTCTATTACTTATTTTTAATCGTAACCGGTTAAACATATTTTGTAAATGATTTATAAAGATGAATAAAGAAGAAAAATGACATACATGGAGTAAGTTTTGGTCATTTCGTAACCGGTTGAACATATTTTGTAAATGGTTTATAACGATAAATAAAGAAGAATAAAACAATATTTTATGATATTTCTTTGGTATTAAAATCATATTAAATTGAAAAATGACATGGTGTAATTTGACCTATATTTTTATTCCATGCTAAAATTTCAATAATTAATTTCAGTATTAAGAAACAAAATGAGTCCTTGCTTATTATAGAAAGTAGATTAAAAGTGAAGTATGCCCCATGTAATTGATTAATAACAATTAACTAAATTGTAACTATTAACCTGTTGCCGATTATCCTTTAATTGTACACAAAATATTACAGTGTGATTGGTCTATATCCTTTAATGAGTTTAACTAATAAATATTATGCTAATTGCCGATTATCCTTTAATTGCAATATATTACAGTGTGATTGATCTATTTAATCCTTTAATTCCAATTACATTTGTTGTAACATGGCATCAACAACTAGGTACTTGTGTTTATTTTGTTCTGGTAGAGTTTACAACCACCACCAGGGGATCGAATGTGACACTTGTAAGAGTTGGCATTATCGCGGCTGTGGCAATACAGATAAATTACTAATTATCTATATTCAAATTATTTATATTAATAAAAATCTAAAAGAATTGTTTAATGATAATTATAAGAACTAAATGTATAACTATGGGCTTCTTGTATAATATTCTCATACCGTGACTGAACCGTCTATTAATAATTTTAAATAATATGTTTCTATTTCCAGGAATATCCAAATACTAGTATGGGAAAATGAAAAAGGGACTTCCCGATATTGACTTCGTGTGCGATTCTTGCTCTGAATCACGACAGGTGTGTACAAATCATTTTTTAAACATGATATTTTATTAATGATGTATACATAATTATTATCCAAAATAACTAAATAATTAAAATTTTAAATATTTTGCTTTGAATTTTGATTATCTTTCTTAGAAATAAACTTTAAAATGTTTGCATGTTGTTAAGTTTTATTTTCTATATCAATAATCGCTAAGTGAAGAATTTATCGTTTAGACATTACCATTACATCGGCACGTGTACTTAACGTCATCAATCAACTAATGCACCAATTAGTTAACACGTGGATCACATAATAGGACCTATTAGCACCTCTTTAAAATTATCGTACTCTATAACAAAGGAAGGTAAATTACCAATAATGTGGCTAAAAATAGTCAACATATTTCATTTTTCATTTTAATATATAGTTTTTATAACCCTATTATCTGAAAAATATAATAAAATATTGGTTTATTTATCTTTATAAACACTTTTTTTTCAACCGGTTACAAAATTACCGAAAACGTGGTTACGAAATGACCGAAAAAGTGGTTACGAAACGACCGGAAAAAATCCGGTTACGAAATAACTTGGTTACGAAATGACCGGATCCTGTATCTGCAATGACATAAAAATGTCAAAGAAGTTTGTTTACGACGCACTTTCATGTAAATAAAATAATAGATCTATGTATTTTAACTGATCTGGATTGCAAGTGGACTTTAGGAACTATTTTGGTAAAATGACGAGGGGAAATTTTGTATTTTGGTTTTCTGTATTGATCGGCTAGATCCAGGCTAGGATCCAGATAGACCTGCTCGCTCTTTAGGTTACTGGTACTGTTGACAAGTTTCAAACTTTTAGATCTACATTAATCGTTCCCTCTTGGCCTAAAAGTATTGATAGTTGACCTATATAAATTGTCAATAGGCCTATCAACAGGCTCCTCGTCGGACTCTGAGCCCGCAATTTCAATATCGATGGCAGTGAGGGCTGAGTTTATCATGCCTTGCAGGGAACCGGTAGCCATTTTGTTTGATTGAAGCCAACAGAAGAGGACCCTCAGCCGGCAAAATAAATGGTCTTGTAAAATGATTAAATATGCGTAATATCATTGATTGAGGTTAAATAGTAAAACGGCACCCCATACAGTTTTGTCAAAAGAGAATATGTAGCTGTAGTTCTGTGGTTCATTTTAACTTGAAACCATTGTATTCTAGAATCTTTTGTACAAATAAATGGTAATTGATATAAATTGTTCCATTCTTTTCAATATTTAATCCATACTGTCCCCATTTAGTAATAGAAGTTGGCGACACGTTTCACCTAACCAGAACGTCATATATTGCACGACAACCTTTTTTTGTGCTGTTTATGCATGACACTAATATTGGGCATATTGGATTGTCTAATTTCGTTGCAAGGTGATTAAATTTAAGTGTTTGAAGATCACCACGTAATGTACCAAGCATACCTTCATATTTAATAAAATTATTTACAGAAAACTTATCCATAAATAACCTAAATGTAAGAAGATTACCATGTTCATCAATCAAGTCACTAACAAATTTAACACTTTTGTCATCTTTTATAAAAAAACACTTGATCTTCCAATCTTAATGTTATTGTTAAACGATAAAGGTTGGTTTAAAAATCTTTCCATGACATTGGTACTAAGGCAGTTATTAATACTTCCAGACTTGTGTACACATCTTTCCGTAATGGATTACATATTTTGAAAAGGTTCCTTTTCACATAATTATTACCAAAAATTAACATTTCTGATGCACAAGGATACATAAAAATATGAATTTCTATACATTTTCCTTCCATGAGTTTCATTCCATTGTACTTGAATATTTATATTATTTAGATGCATCATTACATTTGATAAAAGCTCTTGTGTATGAGAGCAATGCCAAAAGATATGTTGCAATGTTTCTGTCTGTTTCTTACAAAGGGTACATTTTTCATTTGATTTAATCTTTTTCAAAGTGAGGTACCTATTAGTGGGGAGAATTCGATGTAGAAGTCGATATTGTAACCATTGGAGTTTAATGTCTTTTATTACTTGGAAAGGAATGTTATAGTATATATTTCAATCATTTTCATTTATATCATACATTTCATTCCATTTATTCTGGCTTGTTGGTTTCTCATTATTTCTATTTAAATGTCATATATTGGTTTAGTCCCAGTTTTGTTTTTCAGAATTGGAAACACATGTGATGGAATGAAAGGATGTGGTTCCTTTTTATGTTCACTTTTCAGTTTATTGACTTTTTTAAATTGTTTGATTACTGTTGTCATACCGAGCAAATATAGATAGTTAGTTTTGATATCTGTAATTTTCTCAAAATCTTCTTTTGTGTAGAATTTACCATTTATATCTATTAAGTCATTTATATACATTATGCCTTTATCATACCAACTTTTAAGAAAAACACCCTGTTTTCCAATCAATATATGATGATTATAAAAAAGTGGCATTTTAAGAAATTTTTCATAACTATCTACTTTGTAACTATTTAAAAAAGTTACATAAGTGTTTAGAACATCTTTCCAAAAGTTTTTTTTATAGATTTTAATAATTTCTCTGGGTAATGTTTACCACAAGTTAAAATTTATTTAAATCAAAATATGAGTTACACAAGTGTTGCCACAACCCATCTGAATGAGTATGTTTCTTGATCCAAGTAATTTTTAGGCTACAAATAAAAGCCTTTTAAATTGATCATTTTCAAACCTCCTTCAAGAAAATGTTTTGTAATAACTGAACCTTTAATTTCTGCAGGTCCATGCCAAAGAAATTTGTATAAAATGTCATTTATTTGCTTGATATAATTGTCCTCTGGACTATGAATAGAAATAAAAAGATGGTTAAGTGACGGAATTAATAAATGTTTAATTACAGTTATTTTTCCTAATGGAGTTAAAAGTCTTCTATTCCAAATGCCGATTGAATTTTTATTTTTTTCTATTTTTTCATTATTATTTAACATAATCATTTTATGCAAATCCACATTAAATTTTATTCCAAGTAACTTAAATTCTGTTTGACCCCATGACAGTTTCCATCTGGTTTTTATTGAATGTGTGTTGTATTTTTTTGAACCAATCCATACCACTTGAGTTTTTTCAAAATTGATTTTCAGGCCCAATATTTGTGAAAAATAGTGAACCATCTAACAGTACTGAAGTATCATCTGCAAATTGCGATAGTTTATATTCTGTATTATATATACTTATTCCATTAATATTATTATTCTTTTTTATCTTTATGGTAAGGATTTCACTACAAAGAATGAATATATAAGGTGACAAGGGATCCCCTTGACAACAACCGCGACCTATACTGAAAACATCAGATAAAAACCCTCATTGACTTACATATGATTGTATGTTATCATAAAAGACTTTTATCCAGTTTTGTATGGATTCTTCAAATTTAAAAAAGCGTACAGTCTTTCTAATAAAAGACCAAGATAATGTATCTAAAGCTTTCTCAAAATCAATTAGCAGTAATAATCCTGGTATATTTTTATCTTCACAAATATGCATTACATCATATAATAATCTAGTGCTATCACCCATATATCTGCCTTTTATAAAACCAGTTTGTTCTTTACTTATAAGCTTGTTTGAAACAATTTTAATTTTATTTGCTATAGTGCCTGAAGCTATTTTGTATACAACATCAAGTAGGGTAATTGGCCTCCAATTTTTTAGAAGATTACGGGATTTGTTTTCTTTAGGTATGCATGTTATTATACCCTGTCTCTGGGTAACTGATAAAGAACCTATGTCTCGACCATGATTAATTGATCTTACAACAAATGCACCAACTTTTTTCCAAAATACTTTATAAAAATTGCTAGAAAAACCATGGCTTCCAGGGCTTCGGTCCTTCGTCATTAAATATAATGTTTTTGATGCCTCTGCATATGTAATTTTTCCTTCTATACTGTTGGATTCGTCTTGCGATAATTTTGGCACGTCATTATATTTTATATCATTTTCAAGGTTAATATCTATGTGATCATTTTCATGACAAGAATATAAATTTTCATAAAAGGATTTTGTTTCTTTCAGAATATCTGATTGATTGTCAATAATGTTTCCATTATCTTTTACATTTTTTTGGAATAATTTTGCTCACAAAATTATTTTTCTCTAAATTGCAAAAAAACGTTTGTTGGTTTTTCACCTTCGTCAACCCACTTAGCTTTAGATCTCACTATATGTCCTTTGATTTTGTAATTACGTAACACTTCCAAATCATTTTTTTAATTTTGTTAATTCATTAGCCTTACTTTGGTTTAAAGATATTTCTAAGTTATTTATTTTTTCAATATGTTCTTTTTCTGTTTTAGTTTTAACTTTTTTTATGACTTGCATATGAAATTGATTTTCCTCGTAACTCCATCATTAAGGTTTCAAGAAATAACTGGTTATTAATTTAAAATTCTTATAAGCTTGTATTAAAATATTTCTTTTTATTTTATCTGAATGATTATTCCAGAGAAAGCTAATCAAACTTACGTAGTAGTTATATAACCATAATATCTTCTTGAACAGGTAAAATCGGATAACTATTGTCACAGTTATATGTATGACATTTGACTCATCAAAATGCGTTATTTGATGTTGTATACACACTAGTTGTTATTTGTTCCTCATTAAACTAACGCGGTAGTTATATAACTATAATAATTTATATAGGACAAGTTTTTGAACTGGCAAACTGGCCAAATCGGATAATTAGTGTTGGAGATACGGCCCTTAATTGTAAAAAAATGCGTTATTTGACCAGTGTATCTAGCACTTGCAGTTTTCATTTAATCTTCGACAGACTTACACAGTTATTATGTAACCGTAATACATTGAATAAGTTCTTGAACTGGCCAATATTGTCAAATGTATGGTCCTTTAATTGTGAAAAATTGTGTGTATTTGATATGTGCACTCTAGCAATCACAGAAAAATTGTGTGTATTTGATATGTGCACTCTAGCAAGCAAAGAAAAATTGTGTGTATTTGATATGTGCACTCTAGCAATCACAGAAAAATTGTGTGTATTTGATATATGCACTCTAGCAATCACAGAAAAATTGTGTGTATTTGATATGTGCACTCTAGCAATCACAGAAAAATTGTGTGTATTTGATATGTGCACTCTAGCAATCACAGAAAAATTGTGTGTATTTGATATGTGCACTCTAGCAATCACAGAAAAATTGTGTGTTTTTGATATGTGATTTGATTTGATATGTGCACTCTAGCAATCACAGAAAAAGTGTGTGTATTGTATATGTGCACTCTAGCAATCACATTTTGTGTTTGATCTGTATTAAACTTACTTAGTTGTTATGTTACCACGATATCTTGGACAAGTTTTTGAACTGGTCAAATTGGATAATTAATGTTGGGTGTTGTGGTCATTGAATCGACAAAAATGCATTATATGAATTTATGTACACTCTAGCACCTGCAAAAATTGCCGTCTTTGGCATTATCTCCTCTGCAACTGATAAACGATTTAGGGCTATAATGGTTCAATGAAATTTAAATTTTAGTTTGTGTAAATGATATTGCAGTATTTTCATACCGATAAAATATTTCAGCTATTACAAAAATAGTCTGGGTCTAGTTAGAAATGTTGATGAGTACATGTAAACTGATAGTCCGTCTCCACCAGAGCATCGGAACTCGTCCAATAAAAGGCACCATAGCTAACATTTACAGTATGGACCATTTTAAACGAACAAACGAGCATGTGTTCTATATCAAGAAATAAATAAAGTGGAATCATTGTATTAATAGACTGAATAATATGGCGAAGTTATTAATAAATATTTGATATACAATGTATGCTGCCGTTGTTGTGTTGACAAATACATGTAGATAAGTCGCAGTATCAATTGATATATCTTACTATCTAGACTGCTGAACGACTGATAGGAGGATAAATGACTGATAGGAGGATAAATGACTGATAGGAGGATAAATGAAAACAAATTGTCATCTATTTACAGCCATAAGCGACTATTACGAAGAAGTTTCGTTATGCCATTAACGACTAAAATAAGGATAAATACTGAAGAACTGAACTACTAGTATATCACTGCATTAACATAACTTAATTTAAAACCGACAACCATAATTACATATCGTTGTATCGCAGAATAACTTGCATATTCTCAAAGTAACATAAGTATACTATATCAGTTATAACGTTTATAGTAACAGTTTACAGGTTTTCGTCTTGATTATATTTATTATTATATATTCTTTCTAAATTGCTTTACTGTGTCCTTTCCGCATATCATGTCTGAAGCTTTCTCGGCCATCATTATTGTTGGAGCATTTGTATACGACTCGTAGTTCTTTGATTCCCTTAACACGGAGTTCGGGATCAACAACAGCGGTAGGATCTGATTTGGCACCCATTTTGCACGTGCAGGAATGATGCTAAACTGTCCGGCCAAGATGACGTACGCAGCATTCCCAGTATACATCAGACCGAAACTTGTGATTCGCGTAGATTGATAGCTTCATTTGGTTTATATCGACTCCCAGTTCTTTCATTGTAGATGCTTCACGAAATTTCTCCCATATTCGGATGCCTTCAATCAAGTCGTCCACATCTCCTTTATCGGAGAAATATCGTGGATTCATGATTGGATAATCGGACGGATCGGTGCTCGCTGGTTTAATGCTTCCAATACTCCTTAGGATGAGTGAGGTATACCAATGTAGAGATCACCGGTTACCGTTCTATGCGAGATAATCCTTTGCTATATTGTCTTTAATGTTAAAAGTATTGGCCCTGAGAAAAGTGCTAAAGTGCATAGTTTGTATATCGGGATATGATTTTCCTCTTTTAGATGGATACAAATGCCTGTTCCGAACATAGCATATTTAAACCTACTCCACTAGCTACCAGGCACATCTCGTTTGGTAGGAATATTATAGAGAAAATGATTACCTGAATTTTGTTGCATATTACAACCGCCTATATTACAATTTCTGAAAAACGTAGTCATATCCAGTCGTCTTGTTTTTATTGAGAAAACATATGTGTTTATAATAATACATGTAACCACAATTACGTATCCCAAAAGAAGAAAAACAAACACATACTAATTAACTGACCTTTTTCAATATTAATTCCTAGTTGCCCTTTTGTTAACAGCACAAAACTGTGCGAAAAAAAAAAGAAATATGCCCGCCATACGGGCTACTTTTTGACTGCGTTATCAAGTTTGAAGGCAAACTGGATTATTCAAAGTTTATATTTGAAAAGCATTTTATATTTTCTCATACAGGTTTCCTAGTGACCGACCGCTACGCATGCAATGATCTGGGTCGAGCCATATATAATACTTCAAACAGGCACCAACAGATAACGTTTTACAGGTCGAGCCTTATATAATACTTCAAACAGGCACCAACAGATAACGTTTTACAGGTCGAGCCTTATATAATACTTCAAACAGGCACCAACAGATAACGTTTTACAGGTCGAGCCTTATATAATTCTTCAAACAGGCACCAACAGATAACGTTTTACAGGTCGAGCCTTATATAATTCTTCAAACAGGCACCAACAGATAACGTTTTACAGGTCGAGCCTTATATAATACTTCAAACAGGCACCAACAGATAACGTTTTACAGGTGGAGCCTTATATAATACTTCAAACAGGCACCAACAGATAACGTTTTACAGGTCGAGCCTTATATAATACTTCAAACAGGCACCAACAGATAACGTTTTACAGGTCGAGCCTTATATAATACTTCAAACAGGCACCAACAGATAACGTTTTACAGGTCGACCCTTATATAATACTTCAAACAGGCACCAACAGATAACGTTTTACAGGTCGAGCCATATATAATACTTCAAACAGGCACCAACAGATAACGTTTTACAGGTCGAGCCTTATATAATACTTCAAACAGGCACCAACAGATAACGTTTTACAGGTCGAGCCTTATATAATACTTCAAACAGGCACCAACAGATAACGTTTTACAGATCGAGCCTTATATAATACTTCAAACAGGCACCAACAGATAACGTTTTACAGGTCGAGCCTTATATAATACTTCAAACAGGCACCAACAGATAACGTTTTACAGGTCGAGCCTTATATAATACTTCAAACAGGCACCAACAGATAACGTTTTACAGGTCGAGCCTTATATAATACTTCAAACAGGCACCAACAGATAACGTTTTACAGGTCGAGCCTTATATAATACTTCAAACAGGCACCAACAGATAACGTTTTACAGATCGAGCCTTATATAATACTTCAAACAGGCACCAACAGATAACGTTTTACAGATCGAGCCTTATATAATACTTCAAACAGGCATCAACATATAACGTTTTACAGGTCGAGCCATATATAATACTTCAAACAGGCACCAACAGATAACGTTTTACAGGTCGAGCCTTATATAATACTTCAAACAGGCACCAACAGATAACGTTTTACAGGTCGAGCCTTATATAATACTTCAAACAGGCACCAACAGATAACGTTTTACAGGTCGAGCCTTATATAATACTTCAAACAGGCACCAACAGATAACGTTTTACAGATCGAGCCTTATATAATACTTCAAACAGGCACCAACAGATAACGTTTTACAGGTCGAGCCTTATATAATACTTCAAACAGGCACCAACAGATAACGTTTTACAGGTCGAGCCTTATATAATTCTTCAAACAGGCACCAACAGATAACGTTTTACAGATCGAGCCTTATATAATACTTCAAACAGGCACCAACAGATAACGTTTTACAGGTCGAGCCTTATATAATACTTCAAACAGGCACCAACAGATAACGTTTTACAGGTCGAGCCTTATATAATACTTCAAACAGGCACCAACAGATAACGTTTTACAGGTCGAGCCTTATATAATACTTCAAAAAGGCACCAACAGATAACGTTTTACAGGTCGAGCCTTATATAATACTTCAAACAGGCACCAACAGATAACGTTTTACAGGTCGAGCCTTATACAATTCTTCAAACAAGCACCAACAGATAACGTTTTACAGATCGAGCCTTATACAATACTTCAAACAGGCACCAACAGATAACGTTTTACAGGTCGAGCCTTATATAATACTTCAAACAGGCACCAACAGATAACGTTTTACAGGTCGAGCCTTATATAATACTTCAAACAGGCACCAACAGATAACGTTTTACAGGTCGAGCCTTATATAATACTTCAAACAGGCACCAACAGATAACGTTTTACAGGTCGAGCCTTATATAATACTTCAAACAGGCACCAACAGATAACGTTTTACAGGTCGAGCCTTATATAATTCTTCAAACAGGCACCAACAGATAACGTTTTACAGGTCGAGCCTTATATAATTCTTCAAACAGGCACCAACAGATAACGTTTTACAGGTCGAGCCTTATATAATACTTCAAACAGGCACCAACAGGTAACGTTTTACAGGTCGAGCATTATATAATACTTCAAACAGGCACCAACAGATAACGTTTTACAGGTCGAGCCTTATATAATACTTCAAACAGGCACCAACAGATAACGTTTTACAGGTCGAGCCTTATATAATACTTCAAACAGGCACCAACAGATAACGTTTTACAGGTCGAGCCTTATATAATACTTCAAACAGGCACCAACAGATAACGTTTTACATTTAAACTGTGTTTTGTTCGTTTAATCATAATTAATCAATACACTTATAGAGGCGCACTTTAAAGGAAATATATCAGGATTAAAACTGGCTATAAACATTTTTTTCCGATTTAGCAAGCCTATATATACCCACTGTCCCCATTTTGTCAAAACAATACTTATTCAAACATGCTGAAAATAGATTTCCTAACTTGGGCTACGCGCCTTGGTTTAGAATAGAATATAATTTCCCGTTTGAAATTACAACAAGTTTTGTGACGTATTAAATGAGTCACGTGATTTCATTTTGATTTCAATTTGATCAGTTATACCGATTAACACGTAGTAAAAAATTGTTTCATCTTAAAAAGAGTCTGAATGACGATCAGTATTTAAGTGCTGTCTATTTTTAGAATCGGGATTTCGTTTAAAGTTTACAACTCCGACTTAAATATCGATTTTTTCGCATTTTGGTGGATTTTACAAACCAAATCATTCTGATTTTATTTTTAAATTATAATGAGATGCATTTTATCCATTTTAAAAATATTTTTATTTTTAAACACATTTATAGTGTCTATAACTAAAAACCGTCTTTATATCTGTGTAATAGTCATGGAAATGGAATAATAAGCTTCTTCCTCTCTCAATGTTGTTTATGTTAACAAGTGAGTTCAGGGTAAAAGTATCATAAAGGTATGTTCCAATTGTTATAAATATCACAGCATCCAGATGATGATATTCCGGACATTGCCCATAAACCCGACAGATATACAACACCACATACACCTAATTCAATATTATGTTTGTTGTGTTGGCTTGCTGACATATTGTCTGAGGGAAGCCCATAACACTCATTCCTGTAAACAGTCAGGGTCCCAATGCTTTACTATCCACATGCTTGTTATCTGTAGGTGAGCCATAGTCTTAGATATTGTTCACTAGAACTACCCGATTAATATATTTAATTCTTTTCTTATTATTTTTGCTCAAACGAAAGTATCTTTTTCCAAAGCAGATTCAGGGAATAAAAGAGAACAAGACATGGTATAGGATTGCCACTTCCATTGGTGTTATACCATATGTTTACAGTAAAATGCACACAGCCATCTGCTAGACGTCCTGTGATAAGACCACGATCTACAACAACTGGTATCATGGATGTGTTATCCACATGAAGTACCATTGCCCTGAAATCGCTATCTGCCTTTGTACACAAACTCGAACTAATTACATGTTTGAAACCAAAATTCACATAAAATTACTTCAAAAATTATAATAATCAACCACATCCAACTGTTTACACTTTAAAGTACCACATAAACCTAATTTTCTTTTTTGTTTATGTACATGGCCTTGACCTTTGTGTGGTGGGGCGGGGAATCTAATGGAAATATGTGCAAACAACGTATATATTCGGCAAATGCAATGACCTCGAATGTATTACTTCTATACTGACTGAATCGTTCGTGTTCTATACCTTTGGCCGAACATTTCACGTATAAAACGTATGTATTAATTTGCTTTGAACCCATAATACATCTAAACGCATTTAAGTGCGTTCAGATTTATAATTTTTATTTGAACTCTATCACGTGACGTCTGCATTGGTGCACGGAATACATAAAATCATGTGCTGCAAGATTCACATACATAAGGGCCAGTTAAGAAATTGACTCTGGGCGCTGCCATATTGAAACGTCACGATCACGTGTTAAAAACACGGCAGTCGCCATTGCTTTTCAAAACAGTGCATTATGGGAATGTACAAACCGCAATTGATACTAAAACCCGGCCATATGTACCGGCTGACACGACCACTTTAAGGCTGCAAGGAAAATGCAACTGCGGTGTGTGTATTAATTGATTGTGGCGTTTTAATGCACTAATTGGAATCATTATGCATTACCCTTTGCATACTAGTATTCAATAAGAAAATATTGAAAAATAAAATGAAAATGCCTTAATTGAGGTCTTGAAACTGATCTTTTTTTGAAGATTTATCGCCGTTTTTGAACAACGATTCCTCCTGAGTTTATGTAAATCCTTTTCAAATAACCACTTATTTAATCTTTTATGATATGCTGGACCCATAGCAACGGAAATAATAACAAAATCAAGCAGCTTCAGTTGTTTATTTTACTTGATACAACAGAAATATATTTTCTTTAAAAACACGATTGAAAAATAAGGTGAGTTTACCGGTGTGGCCTATTTTCAGCATGTTGCAATAATCAGACATATCTCCGAACATGCACAAGTTTTGTTTTTAATTGTTTTTTTTTTAAATTATATATCCACAAATTAGTTTAAAAGATATATGATCACAGTAGTAAATAACATAACATTAAGTACGTGAGAAAATATATAAGGTAAGTTTCAAGACATTGTTTTAAATATGCAAATCGAAATGCATAATGATTTTTAAACGTCAAAATTACCATTAAGCACACAACGTTTGCCTTTTCCCTGCATCTAGAATTTGGCCGTGTCAGCCGGAACCTGGTCGGGATTTGTTATCACCAGTGTATTTAGTACCCTGTGCGCAGTTGTTTTTATTTTTTTAAAATTAAATATGTTGTTTCACTCAAATTTTGCATATTTACATCAATAAACAAGCCTATTTCGTACAAACTCAAACATATACATTCATTAAATCTATTTACCGCCTCTTTTATAAGACCTAACCATTGGATGCTTTTTAAAAGCAGCCAACTTGTTTTGTTTTATCTCGTTTTATGTTTAACACGATTTAGAAGTTTAGCCGTCTGTACAATATAAGGCATGTATGACCTTTACAGACAATCAGAGTGCAGTGCAAATTAATATAAAGGTTATTTTGCAAGTATGACACGTTAGTTGTGTTATGAGGTCAGGAACGAGGATATAGGGTCATCAATTATGATAGAACTAACAAGAATTAAAGTACTTTAAGTACTGAAGGCGGGATTGTTATTAGATGCTATGAGTTGTTGTATAGTGTTGGATTACTATTAGACGCTATGAATTGTCGTTGTATAGTGTGGGATTGCTATTAGACGCTATGAATTGTCGTTGTATAGTGTGGGATTGCTATTAGACGTTATGACTTTTTGCTGTATAGTGTGGGATTACTATTAGACACTATGAGTTGTTGTTGTATAGTGTGGGATTGCTATTAGACGCTATGAGTTGTTGCTGTATAGTGTGGGATTGTTATTAGACGCTATGAGATGTTGTTGTATAGTGTGGGATTGCTATTAGACGCTATGAGTTGTTGTTGAATAGTGTGGGATTGTTATTAGACGCTATGAGTTGTTGTTGTATAGTGTGGGATTGCTATTAGACGCTATGAGTTGTTGTTGAATAGTGTGGGATTGCTATTAGACGTTATGACTTTTTGCTGTATAGTGTGGGATTACTATTAGACGCTATGAGTTGTTGTTGTATAGTGTGGGATTGCTATTAGACACTATGAGTTGTTGTTGAATAGTGTGGGATTGTTATTAGACGCTATGAGTTGTTGTTGTATAGTGTGGGATTGCTATTAGACGCTATGAGTTGTTGTTGTATAGTGTGGGATTGCTATTAGACGCTATGAGTTGTTGTTGTATAGTGTGGGATTGCTATTAGACGCTATGAGTTGTTGCTGTATAGTGTGGGATTACTATTAGACGCTATGAGTTGTTGTTGTATAGTGTGGGATTGCTATTAGACGCTATGAGTTGTTGTTGTATAGTCTGGGATTGCTATTAGACGCTATGAGTTGTTGTTGTATAGTGTGGGTGGGATTGCTATTAGACGCTATGAGTTGTTGCTGTATAGTGTGGGATTACTATTAGACGCTATGAGTTGTTGCTGTATAGTGTGGGATTGCTATTAGACGCTATGAGTTGTTGCTGTATAGTGTGGGATTGCTATTAGACGCTATGAGTTGTTGTTGTATAGTGTTGGATTACTATTAGACGCTATGAGTTGTTGCTGTATAGTGTGGGATTGCTATTAGACGCTATGAGTTGTTGTTGTATAGTGTGGGATTACTATTAGACGCTATGAGTTGTTGCTGTATAGTGTGGGATTACTATTAGACGCTATGAGTTGTTGTTGTATAGTGTGGGTGGGATTGCTATTAGACGCTATGACTTTTTGCTGTATAGTGTGGGATTACTATTAGACGCTATGAGTTGTTGTTGTATAGTGTGGGATTGCTATTAGACGCTATGAGTTGTTGTTGTATAGTGTGGGTGGGATTGCTATTAGACGCTATGACTTTTTGCTGTATAATGTGGGATTACTATTAGACGCTATGAGTTGTTGTTGTATAGTCTGGGATTGCTATTAAACGCTATGAGTTGTTGTTGTATAGTGTGGGATTGCTATTAGACGCTATGAGATGTTGTTGTTGTATAGTGCAGAGCGTCGCTTTCAACATATTTCAGCTACATCGCGATGGTGTCTACTTGAGACCATTTTCTAAGCGATGTCACACTGGAATATGATGCCGCACACGCATGGTATGATACCCCATCCAATCACATTATACTGACACTGACTTCAAATATCACATTAATGCAGGATACCATTAAAGTAGTTTATGTTGTAGAATATTTATGCACATTGACTGATAATTGAATGATGTCTAAATTATGTCCATATCTAATTTATGTCCACACTGTTTCAATAACGTATACGTATTTTTAATACTGGTTTCTCTACATCCGTAATAAAGGGAGGTAACGTCCAATAGGTTTCTCCTCTGAATTAGCTTTCAAGTCGGGGACAGTGTTCTTGAAAATGTAATTGGGTAACAATTTAAATTTGAAAAAAAAAATGCCATAATGCATTCTGTAACCGACAACAACTTGATTTTCTTTTTTTGTGGGGGAGGGGTTACATGTTCATGAGCTCACATGTCCAGTCATGTTTGATACATGCTAACTCAGAAAATGCGTGTTAAGCATGCTTATATATAAAGAAGATAATTGTGATAAATTATATTAATTTCGATACCAAATTCAAAACACAATCTAGCAAAATCTTTCCAACTTATAATGTACTATTGTTTCATGAATATGTTCTCTCTCTTCATATAATTTGCTTTCTTCAGTAAGTAATTTCCTTGCTTATGACATCCATTCTTTTAACATTGACTTAACTTTTTTATGTCTGATTCGTAAATTTAGTTTTTGTGACGTTGCTTTTGGACAGCAATCATCATTTGCAGTCAATATTGTTGTTGTTGATGATGATGATAAGGATGATGATGGTAATGATGATGATTATTATTATGATGATGTTGTTGATTATGATGTTGATAATGATGTTGTAGTAGTGACGATGGTTATGATGCTATTATATCATGACCTTAAAGTTTTTATGTTCCAGTGGTGACTTAGTTTCTTTTTGAATAAACGGCGAATATTTTCACATATGAAAAGAAATCAGGGTTTCGTTAGCCGATCGTATTGGCCAGGTCGGCAACGCGCCTGACTATCAAACCAAGAATCGTTTGTTCGAATCCCCGCACGACCACAGTCTCCGTGATAATTGATAAACGACATTGCGACTCATTATGAATCGTCTCTCAGATTCAAGTGTGAAATTTATAAGCTACCTGCAGAGATGGATGTGCTGGTTAACCTGTCAGGGTCCCTGGAAAGAGTGGTGAGGTAAACTGTTCGTATGTTTGACCTTGATGACATTAAATGACGCTAAACATTAAAACAAATTTAGTTTTTTCAATCTTGCTCTCGTTGCAAATTACTTGGTTTATCCAGAGACATACATACATTTATTATTTTGAACTTGCAAGTATAATACAGTAGAACTCCGTTGGTTCGAACACGGATGGCTCAAACACCATGCATAGTTCGAACCACTTATTTGGTCCCGAACAAATTCCCATTTTGATGTATATACATGTACATGTATGGTATGATGTTGAAATATACTTGGCTCGAACCCTTAACTCGAACTGGTCTTTTATAGACAATAAACATTGATATATCATTTTTTAAAAAAAACTAACGAATAGTATGAACAGTGTTTTATCGTCTGCTACTATTCAATTCGCTTTACCCACGCTTTCCGATATGCTACAGAGTCGAATCTTGCATTCAATTAAATTCCAGAGCCAATCACATAAGTATACGATATAAGATTTCAATGGCGCAGTAATTTCCAAACATATATTATTATATTGAACAAATGCTATTTACACATTTGAAGCAAACAAACGAATATAATTTTTTTTCAGGTATGTAAAATAAGTTGTTCATTTGTTGTTTGTTCATATTGAACGTTATGTACTTATTTGAATTTTCTTTACACTATATATTTTGGTGTGTTGGTACACTATGTTATGAGGTACTTACTCTTTTTATCGAGTTCCAAAACATTGCACGTCAAAACTGGTGAGTAGCTAAGGCTACGCACCAAAAATTAAATAGTTTATGCTAGTTAACACGTATGTTTGTTTTAGGGGGTGTTGGTACGTTACGTATGCTAGTTAACATGTATGTTTGTTTGAGGGGGTATTGGTTAATTGTGTATGCTAGTTAACACGTATGTTTGCTTAGTGGGGTATTGGTACGTTATGTATGCTTGTTTACACCCTAAAACAAACATACGTGTTAACTAGCTTACATAATGTACCAATACTCCCTCAAACAAACATATGTGTGAACTTGCATAAATAAAATACCAATACCCCCTCAAACAAACGAACGTGTTAACTAGCATACACAACGTACCAATACCCACTCAAAGAAACATACGGGTATTGGTACGTTATGTACGCTAGTTAACACGTATGTTTGTCAGAAGGGGGTATTGGTACGTTCTGTATGATTGTTAAAATGTATGTTTGTTTGAGTGAGTATTGGTAGATTGTGTATGGTAGTTAACACATATGTTTGTTTGAGGGGGGTATTGGTACATTGTGTATGCTAGTTAACACGTTTGTTTGTTTGAGGGGGTATTGGTACGTTATGTATGCTTGTTAACACGTATATTTGTTTTAGGGGGTATTGGTACATTATGTATACTAGTAAACACGTATCTTTGTTTAAGGGGGGTATTGGTACATTGTGTATGCTAGTTAACACGTATGTTTGTTTAAGGGGGTATCGGTACGTTGTGCATGGTAGTTAACACGTATGTTTGTTTAAGGGGGTATTGGTACATTGTGTCTGCTAGTTAACACGTTTGTTTGTTTGAGGGGGTATTTGTACATTGTGTATGGTAGTTAACACATATGTTTGTTTGAGGTGGGTATTGGTACGTTATGTATGCTAGTGAACACGTATGTTTGTTTGAGGGGGTATTGATACGTTATGTTTGCTTGTAAACACGTATGTTTCTTTGAGGGGGTATTTGTACGTTATGTATGCTAGTGAACACGTATATTTGTCTTAGGGGCTATTGGTACGTTATGTATTCTAGTTAACACGTATGTTTGTTTCAGTTGGTATAGTTACATTGTGTATGCTTGTTAACACGTATGTTTTTGAGGGGGTATTGGTACGTTATGTATGCTTGTTAACACAGGTGTTTGTTAGAGTGGGTATTGGTACGTTTTGTATGCTAGTTAACACGTATGTTTGTTTGAGGGGGGTATTGGTACGTTATGTATGCTGGTTAACACATGTTTGTTTTAGGAGGTATTGGTGTGTTATCTATACTAGTTAACACGTATGTTTGTCTGAGGGGGTATTTGTACATTATGTATGCTAGTTAATACGTATGTTTGTCTGAGGGGGTATTGATACGTTGTGTATGCTGGTTAACACATGTTTGTTTGAGGGGTGTTTTGGTACATTGTGTATGCTAGTTAACACGTATGTATGTTTGAGGAGCTGTTGGTACGTTATGTGTGCTTGTTATATCACGCATGTTTGTTTGAGGGGATAATAGAACCTTATGTATGCTTGTTAACACGCATGTTTGTCTGAGGGGGTATTGGTACTTTGTGTATACTGGTTAACACGTATGTTTGTTGAGGGGCTATTGGTAATGCTCAGCTTTATTACCATACGAATAGCTTATCGAAATAGATTTTTTAGGATAGAGTTCCTTTTCCACCACAATTCAAAGCCGAAAAAGACAGATTATGAAAAGCTTGCCATCTCTACATGCTGTCAAGGGGGGAATCAAATGATACAAATCTATGCAGACCAAATTATTGAGTAACATGACTCTGTCAGTGTCATGGTCATTGTTATCACGACTGCCTTAGTTCGAAACAAATCGAAGAATTATACACGCTATGAAAATAGATATCCTGTATGGCAGCTACTTTCTGAAATAATGTACTCTATTGCCGCCATTTTATTATGATTAATGTCATCTCAAATATCTGACACCATAGAAAGTTTGATTTCATACCATGGTTATATTAATCTGTTTCGATACAGTTTAACTGTAATATTTAATTTGTCCTAGTTTTGACTTATGTACACGTGTACCTTATGTCGTATCAACTTTAGAATAGGTCGATTTACTTGGAGGCCCGTGCAAAGCGATGCAATCTACTTTTCAAAGGTATACCAGAAGCACGGGGTGAAATTTGCCAAACTACTATTAAAACATTCTTATCGGACAACCTCGGTTTAACCGATGACATGATTATTCAACGTGCTCACAGACTACGCCAATTTAAACGTGATACATCTCGATTCATCATAGTGGCATTTGTGAATTACCAGCACATGGAGCTAATACTCGCCAACGCCAACAAGCTAAAGGGCAGTAACTTTGCAATTAGCCGAGATTATCCTGCTGAAATCGTAAAAGCCCGGAAGTCGCTATGGCCGTTGTATAAGGACATACTCCATCGTAACCTCAACGACAAAGTCACTATCGCATATCCGGCCAAGCTCATCCACAATGGGCGCATTGTGAAAAACATTTTTCCAGAATGTGACAATGTCATGTGCTCACATCGTCTGCATGTTAATAGCGACAGCCGTACCAAGCGGCCACCACATGATACTCGTGACCGAGCATGGATACGCTCACTATCTCCATCTGGATCCGCTAGTGCCACCTGCATATCACTAACTAATAGTGATAGCGATGCTACTGATATGGGGGCAAACACGTCCAGTGGCGATGACTTTGACAATCATGTCCCACCTGAACGGCTGCATGAACAGTCCAGGCCACAGTCACAGCATACGTCTTTGCCAAATCCACAGTCTAAACTATCGAGCCAAACTCAACTCTTGCTACAGCCTCAATCATCATTCCAGCCTAAGCCCTCGCCTCCGTCGCAGCCTTCGTCCCAGTCTCTGCCGGAAGTCGGTCCCAAACCCACGGAACCCACATCACCATCTATCATCCGAAGCACTACGCCCAGTCTGGATCCACCACCATTGCTACAGCATTCTGACACTATAGGTGCATAGGACTATCTGGGAGAAGCTAATAATAGTTTTGTACATTTACGGACACGTGATCTGAATATTGGTTCGTTAAATGTTAGAGGTCTTAAAAGAAGATTGAACTATCCAGAATTTATTGATATGGTACACAAATATGACATTTTTTTACAATGGAAACAAATCTTGATACACACGATATTGCAAATCTTAAAGGATATGCATTTATTGCTAAAAATAGACAGAAATTCGTTGTTAGGAAATCTAGCGGTAAAGGCGTGTATTTACGCGACGATATAATGGACTCTGTAGAAGTTATTGACAAGAGCTGTGAGTATATACTATGGTTAAAAATTAATCGCCAATTACTTCATTCCCCCCCCCTCCCCCCCCCCCCCCCCCCCCCCCCACACACACACCTTAAACGTAAATTATGACCCCTCCAAACGTGGATATTACGACTAAAAAGAGGAATCTGTTTTAAAATCCTCCATTAAAATTTATCCCATTTTATGTAATTTGCATTAGAATTCCGTCTTGTACCGGACATGTTTCAATTGTTTTGATAGAAGCCCCCTTATTACTATTATCTATGAAATTTGACACAGTAATAATAATTGAAGTGCTCTTAAGCCCATTAATGTATCGTTCACCTACAAAATATTTATAATTACTTATAAGTTACTGAAAAAGGCAAGCCATTCCTTTTAAAACGAATTTTTATTAATTGAAATAAAACAGCATCTGGCATTTTTGTGTGTAATAAATAGATAATAGATGGATGTTGTGTATTTAATGTCGATATAAAAAGCTTACCAGGACTTATGTTTAATTGTTGAAACATGCGACATCAGCCATGTTTTGCTTATAGTTAACAAACTGTTCAACAAGGACCACATGTCCGATATAAATTTAACACTGATCAGTTTTTAACGACTGTTTTGATCAGAATATAATGATGAAATGTGACCGGGGTCAACATCGAAAAATGACACTTGGGCCGAATTTAATGTTACACAGCCAAGCCAAAATTGTGTCAAAGTACGCTACGACGTTTAATAGCAGCCACACCAACACTGAGTCTAAGTACACTACGACGTTCTACAGCAGCCACACCAACACTGAGTCTAAGTACACTACGAAGTTTTACAGCAGCTACACCAACACTGAGTCTAAGTACGCTACAACGTTTTACAGCAGCTACACCAACACTGAGTCTAAATACGCTACGACGTTTTACAGCAACTATACCGACACTGAGTCTAAGTATGCTACGAAGTTTTACAGCAGCCACACCAACACTGAGTCTAAGTAAACTACGAAGTTTTACAGCAGCTACACCAACACTGAGTCTAAGTACGCTACAACGTTTTACAGCAGCTACACCAACACTGAGTCTAAGTACGCTACGACGTTTTACAGCAACTATACCGACACTGAGTCTAAGTATGCTACGAAGTTTTACAGCAGCTACACCAACACTGAGTCTAAGTACGCTACGACATTTTACAGCAGCCATTCCAACACTGAGTCTAAGTACGCTACGACGTTTTACAGCAACTACACCACCACTGAGTCTAAGTACACTACAACGTTTTACAGCAACTATACCGACACTGAGTCTAAGTATGCTACGAAGTTTTACAGCAGCTACACCAACACTGAGTCTAAGTACGCTACGACTTCTACAGCAGCCACACCAACACTGAGTCTAAGTACGATACTACGTTTTACAGCAACTATACCAACACTGAGTCTAAGTATGCTACGACGTTTTACAGCAGCTACAACAACACTGAGTCTAAGTACGATAGGAAGTTTTACAGCAAGTATACCAACACTGAGTCTAAGTACGATACGACGTTTTACAGCAACTATACCAATACTGAGTCTAAGTATGCTACGAAGTTTTACAGAAGCTACACCAACACTGATTCTAAGTACGATACGACGTTTTACAGCAACTATACCAACATTGAGATTAAGTACGCTACGACGTTTTACAGCAACTGCACCAACACTAAGTGAAAGTAAGCTATGACGTTTTACAGCAACTATACCAACACTGAGTTTAAGTACACTACGACGTTTTACAGCAACCCCATCAACACTGTGTCAAATTACGATTCGACTTCTAAATCAGCCTCGCCAACACTAGGTCTAAGTACGATACGACGTTTTACAGCACCTATACCAACACTGTGTCTAAGTACGCTACGACATTTTACAGCAGCTACACCAACACTGATTCTAAGTATATTACGATGTTTTACAGCAGCACTGAACATAAGTATGGTACGACTCTTACAGCAGTAACACCAACACTGATTCAAAGTACGATTTGATTCGAAATACGATACGACTTTTATACAGCAGTTACACCAATACTGAATCTAAGTATGCTACAATATTTTACAGCAGCTACACCAACACTGAGTCTAAGTACGCTACGACGTTAACAGCAGCTTCACCAACACGGAGTCTAAGTACGCGACGAAGTTTTACAGCAGCTATACCAACACTGAGTCTTAGTACACTACGAAGTTTTACAGCAGCTACACCAACACTGAGTCTAAGAAGGATACACTGTTTTACAGCAGCTACACCAACACTGAGTCATAGTACGCTACAACGTTTTACAGCAGCTACACAAACACTGAGTCTTAGTATGCTACAACGTCTTTCAGCAGCTACACCAACAGCGAGTTTAAGTACGCTACGACGTTTTATAGCAGCTACACCAACACCGAGTCTAAGTACGCTATGACGTTTTACAGCAGCTACACCAACTCTTGAGTCTAAGTACGCTATGGCGTTATACAGCAGCTTCACCAACACGGAGTCTTAGTACGCTACGAAGTTTTACAGCAGCTACACCTACACTGAGTCTTAGTACACTACGAAGTTTTACAGCGGCTACACCAACACTGAGTCTTAGTACGATACACTGTTTTACAGCAGCTACACCAACACTGAGTCATAGTACGCTACAACGTTTTACAGCAGCTACACCAACACTGAGTCTTAGTACGCTACAATGATTTACAGTAGCTACACCAACAGCGAGTCTAAGTACACTACGACGTTTTACAGCAGCTACACCAACATCGAGTCTAAGTACGCTATGACGTTTTACAGCAGCTACACCAACTCTTGAGTCTAAGTACGCTATGGCGTTCTACAGCAGCTTCACCAACACGGAGTCTTAGTACGCTACGAAGTTTTACAGCAGCTACACCTACACTGAGTCTAAGTACACTACGAAGTTTTACAGCGGCTACACCAACACTGAGTCTTAGTACGATACACTGTTTTACAGCAGCTACACCAACACTGAGTCATAGTACGCTACAACGTTTTACAGCAGCTACACCAACATTGAGTCTTAGTACGCTACAACGATTTACAGCAGCTACACCAACAGCGAGTCTAAGTACACTACGACGTTTTACAGCAGCTACACCAACATCGAGTCTAAGTACGCTATGACGTTTTACAGCAGCTACACCAACTCTGAGTCTAAGTACGCTATTACGTTTTACAGCAGCTACACCAACACTGAGTCTAAGTATGCTATGAAGTTTTACAGAAGCTACACCAACACTGATTCTAAGTACGATACGACGTTTTACAGCACCTATACCAACACTGTGTCTAAGTACGCTACAACATTTTACAGCAGCTACACCAACACTGATTCAAAGTATGATACGACGTTTTACAGCAGCACTGAACATAAGTATGATACGACTCTTACAGCAGTAACACCAACACAGATTCAAAGTACGATTTGATTCGAAATACGATACGACTTTTATACAGCAGCTACACCAACACTGAATCTAAGTTTTACAGCAGCTTCACCAACACTGAGTCTAAGTACGCTACGACGTTTATAGCAGCTTCACCAACACGGAGTCTAAGTACGCGACGAAGTTTTACAGCAGCTATACCAACACTGAGTCTTAGTACACTTCGAAGTTTTACAGCAGCTACACCAACACTGAGTCTAAGAAGGATACACTGTTTTACAGCAGCTACACCAACACTAAGTCATAGTACGTTACAACGTTTTACAGCAGCTACACAAACACTGAGAATTAGTATGCTACAATGTCTTACAGCAGCTACACCAACAGCGAGTCTAAGTACGCTACGATGTTTTACAGCAGCTACACCAACACCGAGTCTAAGTACGCTATGACGTTTTACAGCAGCTACACCAACTCTAAGTCTAAGTACGCTATGACGTTCTACAACAGCCACACCAACACTGAGTCTAAGTACGCAACGAAGTTTTACAGCAGCTATACCTACACTGAGTCTTAGTACATTACGAATTTTTACTGCGGCTACACCAACACTGAGTCTTAGTACCATACACTGTTTTACAGCAGCTACACCAACACTGAGTCATAGTACGCTACAACGTTTTACAGCAGCTACACCAACACTGACTCTAAGTACGCTACAACGATTTACAGCAGCTACACCAACGTCGAGTCTAAGTACGCTACGACGTTTTACAGCAGCTACACCAACACCGAGTCTAAGTACGCTATGACGTTTTACAGCAGCTACGCCAACTCTGAGTTTAAGTACGCTATGACGTTCTACAGCAGCTACACCAACACTGAGTCTAAGTACACTACGACGTTTTACAGCAGCTACACCAACACTGAATCTAAGTACGCTATGACGTTCTGCAGCAGCTACACCAACACTGAGTCTAAGTACGCTATGACATTCTACAGCAGCTACAACAACACTGAGTCTAACTACGCTATGACGTTTTTGCAGCAGCTACACAAACACTGAGTCTAAGTATGCTCTGACGTTTTGCAGCGGCTACAACAACACAAAGTCTACATGCGGTACGAAGTTTTACAGCAGCTATACCAACACTGAGTCTAAGTATGCTACAACGTTTTACAGCAACTATACCAACACTGAGTCTAAGCCCGATACGACGTTTTACAGCAGCTACACCAACACTGAGCCTAAGTACGCTACGACATTTTACAGCAGCTACACAAACACTGAGTCTAAGAGGCTACGGCGTTTTACAGCAGCTACACCAACACTGAGTCTAAGTATGCTACAACGTTTTACAGTAACTATACTAACACTGAGTCTAAGTATGATAAGACGTTTTACAGCAACCACACCAAGGCTGTGTCAAAGTACAATACGACTTCTACATCAGCCTCGCCAACACTGAGCCTAAGTACGATACGATGTTTTACAGCACATTTACCAACACTGAGTCTAACTACGCTATGACGTTTTACAGCAGCTACACCAACACTGAGTCTTAGGACGCTATGACTTTTTACAGCAGCTACACCAACACTGAGTCTAAGTATGATATGGCGTTTGACAGCAGCACTGAGCAAAAGTATGATACGACTTTTATAGAGCAGCCACACCAACACTGATTCAAAGTACGATTTGATTCGAAATACGATACGACTTTTATACAGCAGTTACACTAACACTGAGTCTAAGTACGCTACGATGTTTTACAGCAGCTACACCAACACTGAGTCTAAGTAAGCTACGACGTTTTACAGTAACTATTCCAACACTGAGTCTAAGTACGCTACGACGTTCTACAGCAGGTACACCAACACTGAGTCTAAGTACGCTACGACGTTTTAAAGCAGCTACACCAACAATGTGTAAAAGTATGGTACACCTTTTTACAGCTGCTACGACAACACTGAGTCAAAGTATGGTATGCCTTTTTTACAGCAGCCACACCAACACCATATCAAAGTATTGATCGCATTTATTTCAGCAGCCACACCAACACTGAGCAAAAGTATGGTATGACGCTTACAGCAGCCACACCAACACTGATTTAAAGTACGCTAGAATTCGAAATACGATACGACTTTTATACAGCTGCAACACTAACACTGATTCAAAATACGATACGACTTTTATACAGCAGTCATATATATACTGAGTCAAAATACGAAACGATTTTTATACAGCAGCCACACCTAAACTGAGTCAAAATACGACACAGCTTTTATACAGCAGCAACATCAACACTGATTTAAAGTACGATACGATTCGAAATACGAAAAAACTTTTATAATTCAGACACACCTACACTGAATCAAAATACGATTCGACTGTTATACAGCAGCCATACATACACTGAGTCAAAATACGAAACGACTTTTATACAGCAGCCATACATACACTGAGTCAAAATACGATAGGACTTTTATACAGCAGCCATACATACACTGAGTAAAACTACGATATGACTTTTATACAGCAGCCATACATACACAGAATAAAAATCCTAAACGTCTTTTATACAGCAGCCACACCTACACTGAATCAAAATACGATACGACTTTTATATAGCCGCCACACCTTCACTGATTTAAAATCCCAAACGAATTTTATAAAGCAGCCACACATTCACTGAATCAAAATACGAAACGACTTTTATACAGCGGCCACATCTATAATGATTCAAAATCCTAAACGACTTTTATATAGCAGCCACACCTTCACTGAATCAAAATACGAAACGGCTTTTATACAACAGCCACACCTTCACAGATTCAAAATCCCAAACGCCTTTTATACAACAGCCACACCTTCACTGATTCAAAATCCTAAACGCCTTTTATACAGCAACCACACCTTCACTGATTCAAAATCCCAAACGACTTTTATACAACAGCCACACCTTCACTGATTCAAAATCCCAAACGCCTTTTATACAACAGCCACACCTTCACTGATTCAAAATCCCAAACGCCTTTTATACAACAGCCACACCTTCACTGATTCAAAATCCCAAACACCTTTTATACAACAGCCACACCTTCACTGATTCAAAATCCCAAAACGCCTTTTATACAACAGCCACACCTTCACTGATTCAAAATCCCAAACAAATTTTATACAGCACCCAAACCTAAACTAATTCAAAATACGATTCGACTTTTATACAGCAGCCACACCTACACTGAATCAAAATACGATACAACTTTTATACAGCAGTCATACATACACTGAGTAAAAATACGAAACGTCTTTTATACAGCAGCCACACCTACACTGAATCAAAATACGATACGACTTTTATACAGCAGCCATACATACACTGAGTCAAAATACGATAGGACTTTTATACAGCAGCCACACCTACACTGAATCAAAATACGATACGAATTTTATACAGCAGCCATACATACACTGAGTCAAAATACGACACGACTTTTATACAGCAGCCATACATACACTGAATAAAAATCCCAAACGTCTTTTATACAGCAGCCACACCTACACTGAATCAAAATACGATACGACTTTTATATAGCAGCCACACCTTCACTGATTTAAAATCCCAAACGAATTTTATAAAGCAGCCACACATTCACTGAATCAAAATACGAAACGACTTTTATACAGCGGCCACATGTATGCTGATTCAAAATCCTAAACGACTTTTATATAGCAGCCACACCTTCACTGAATCAAAATACGAAGCGACTTTTATACAGCAGGCACACCTACACTGATTCAAAATCCCAAACGACTTTTATTCAGCAGCCACACCACCACTGATCCAAAATCCCAAACGACTTTTAAACAACAGCCACACCTTCACTGATTCAAAATCCCAAACAAATTTTATACAGCACCCAAACCTAAACTAATTCAAAATACGATTCGACTTTTATACAGCAGCCACACATACACTGAGTCAAAATACACTACGACTTTTATACAGCAGCCACACATACACTGAGTCAAAATACGATACGACTTTTATACAACAGCCATACATACACTGAGTAAAAATACGAAACGTCTTTTATACAGCAGCCACACATACACTGAGTCAAAATACGATACGACTTTTATACAACAGCCATACATACACTGAGTCAAAATACGAAACGTCTTTTATACAGCAGTCACACCTACACTGAATCAAAATACGATATGACTTTTATACAGCAGCCACACATATACTGATTCAAAATACGAAACAACTTTTATACAGCAGCCATACATACACTGAGTAAAAATACGAAACGTCTTTTATACAGCAGCCACATCTACACTGAATCAAAATACGATACGACTTTTATACAGCAGCCACACATACACTGAGTCAAAATACGATACGACTTTTATACAGCAGCCATACATACACTGAGTAAAAATACGAAACGTCTTTTATACAGCAGCCGCACCTACACTGAATCAAAATATGATACGACATTTATATAGCAGCCACACCTTTACTGATTTAAAATCCCAAACGACTTTTATACAGCAGCCACACCTTCACTGATTCAAAATCCAAAACGACTTTTATACAGCAGCCACACCTTCACTGATTCAAAATCCCAAACGCCTTTTATACAGCAGCCACACCTTCACTGATTCAAAATCCCAAACGCCTTTTAAACAACAGCCACACTTTCGTAATTTGATCTATTGTAGTTTTCGAAATACGAAAATACTTTTATAATGCAGACACACCTACACTGAATCAAAATACGATACGACTTTTATACAGCAGCCACACATACACTGAATCAAAATACGATAGGACTTTTATACAGCAGCCACACATACACTGAGTCAAAATATGATACGACTTTTATACAGCAGCCACACATACACTGAGTCAAAATACGATACGACTTTTATACAGCAGCCATACATACACTGAGTAAAAATACGAAACGTCTTTTATACAACAGCCACACCTTCACTGATTCAAAATCCCAAACAAATTTTATACAGCAACCAAACCTTCACTGATTCAAAATCCCAAACAAATTTTATACAGCACCCAAACCTAAACTAATTTAAAATACGATTCGACTTTTATACAGCACCCAATCCGTCACTGATTCAAAATCCCAAACAAATTTTATACAGCACCCAAACCTAAACTAATTCAAAATACGATTCGACTTTTATACAGCAGGCACACCTTCACTGATTCAAAATACGATACGACTTTAATACAGCAGTCACACTTACACTGAGTCAAAATACGGTACGACTTTTATACAACAGCCATATCTACACTGATTCAAAGTACGATACGATTTTTATACTGCAGTCACACCTACAGAGAGTCAAAGTACTATTCAACTTTTATACAGCAGCAACACCTACACTGATAAAAATACGATTCGACTTTTACACAGCAGCAACACCTACACTGATTCAAAATACGAAACGACTTTTACACAGCAGCAACACCTACACTGATTCAAAATACGAACTAACTTTTATACAGCAGCCACATCTACACTGAGTCAAAGTACGAAACGACTTTTATACAGCAGCAACACCTACACTGATTCAAAATACGAAGAGACTTTTACAGAACAACCACACCTACACTGATTCATAATCCCAAACGAATTTTATACAAAACCCACACCTACACTAAATCAAAATACGGTACGACTTTTATATAGCAACCACAGTTACACTGATTCAAAATCCCAAACGAATTTTATACACTGATTCAAAATACGAAACGACTTTTACACAGCAGCCACACATACACTGATTTAAAATCCAAAACGAATTTTATATAGGAGCCACACCTACACTGAGTCAAATTTCGAAACAATTTTTATACAGCAGCCACACCTACAATGATTCAAATTTGAAACGACTTTTATACAGCAGCATCACCTGCAATTATTGAAAATACGAAACGACTTTTATACAGCAGCCACACCTACACTGAGTCTAAATACGAAACGACTTTTATACGTCAGCCACACCTACACTGGTTCAAAATACGATTCGACTTTTATACAGCAGTCACACCTACAATGACTAAAAATACGATACGACTTTTATACGGCAGTCACACCTACAATGAGTCAAAATACGATTTGACTTTTATACAGCAGCCACACCTACACTGATTCAAAATACGATTCGACTTTTATACAGCGGCCACACCTACACTGATTCAAAATAGTATACGACTTTTATACAGCAGCCACACCTACACTGATTCGAAATACGAAACGACTTTTATACAGCATTCACACCTACAATGACTAAAAATACGATACGACTTTTATACGGCAGTCACACCTACAATGAGTCAAAATACGATACGACTTTTATACAGCAGCCACACCTACACTGATTCGAAATACGAAACGACTTTTATACAGCATTCACACCTACAATGAGTCAAAATACGATACGAATTTATACGGCAGCCACACCTTCACTGATTCAAAATACGATTCGACTTTTATACGGCAGCCATACATACACTTATTAAAATTACGATACGACTTTTATACGGCAGTCACACCTACAATGACTAAAAATACGATACCACTTTTATACGGCTGTCACACCTACAATGAGTCAAAATACAAACACTTTTATATGGCAGTCACACATACACTGAGTCAAAATACGATACGACTTTTATACAGCAGCAACACCTACACTGATTCAAAATACGAAACGACTTTTATACAGCAGTCAAAACTACAATAGGTCAAATTACGAAGGTGTGGCTGTTGTTTAAAAGTCGTTTGGGATTTTGAATCAGTGAAGGTGTGGCTGTTGTATAAAAGGCGTTTGGGATTTTGAATCAGTGAAGGTGTGGCTGTTGTATAACAGTCGTTTGGGATTTTAAATCAGTGAAGGTGGTTGCTGTATAAAAGTCGTTTGGGATTTTGAATCAGTGAAGGTGTGGCTGCTATATAAAAGGCGTTTGGGATTTTGAATCAGTGAAGGTGTGGCTGTTGTTTAAAAGTCGTTTGGGATTTTGAATCAGTGAAGGTGTGGCTGTTGTATAAAAGGCGTTTGGGATTTTGAATCAGTGAAGGTGTGGCTGTTGTATAAAAGGCGTTTGGGATTTTGAATCAGTGAAGGTGTGGCTGTTGTATAAAAGGCGTTTGGGATTTTGACTCAGTGTATGTATGGCTGCTGTATAAAAGTCGTATCGTATTTTGATTCAGTGTATGTGTGGCTGCTGTATAAAAGTCGTTTCGTATTTTGACTCAGTGTATGTATGGCTGCTGTATAAAAGTCGTATCGTATTTTGATTCAGTGTAGGTGTGGCTGCATTATAAAAGTCGTATCGTATTTCGAATCGTATCGTACTTTAAATCAGTGTTGATGTTGCTGCTGTATAAAAGCTATGTCGTATTTTGACTCAGTGTATGTATGGCTGCTGTATAAAAATCGTTTCGTATTTTAACTCAGTGTATGTATGGCTGCTGTATAAAAGTCGTATCGTATTTTGAATCAGTGTTAGTGTTGCAGCTGTATAAAAGTCGTATCGTATTTCGAATTCTAGCGTACTTTAAATCAGTGTTGGTGTGGCTGCTGTAAGCGTCATACCATATTTTTGCTCAGTGTTGGTGTGGCTGCTGAAATAAATGCGATCAATACTTTGATATGGTGTTGGTGTGGCTGCTGTAAAAAAGGCATACCATACTTTGACTCGGTGTTGTCATGGCTGTTGTAAAAAGGTGTACCATACTTTTACACATTGTTGGTGTAGCAGCTTTAAAACGTCGTAGCGTACTTAGACTCAGTGTTGGTGTAGCTGCTGTCAAACGCCATATCATACTTACACTCAGTGTTGGTGTAGCTGCTGTAAAACGTCATAGCGTCCTTAGACTCAGTGTTGGTGTAGCTGCTGTAAAACGTCATAGCGTACTTAGACTCAGTGTTGGTGTAGCTGCTGTAAAACGTCATAGCGTACTTAGACTCAGTGTTGGTGTAGCTGCTGTAAAACTTCATATCATACTTAAACTCAGTGTTGGTGTAGCTGCTGTAAAACGTCATAGCGAACTTAGACTCACTGTTGGTGTAGCTGATGTAAAACGTCGTAGCGAACTTAGACTGAGTGTTGGTGTAGCTGCTGTGAAACGTTGTAGCGTACTTAGACTCAGTGTTGGTGTAGCTGCTGTAAAACGTCGTAGCGTACTAAGACTCAGTGTTGGTGTAGCTGCTGTAAAACGTCGTAGCGTACTTAGACTCAGTGTTGGTGTAGCTGCTGTAAAACGTCGAAGCGTACTTAGAATCAGTGTTGGTGTAGCTGCTGTAAAATGTCGTAGCATACTAAAACTCGGTGTTGGTATAGTTGCTGTTAAATGTCGTAACGTACTTAGACTCGGTGTTGGTGTAGCTGCTGTAAAACGTCGTAGCATACTTAGACTCAGTGTTGGTGTAGCTGCTGTAAAAAGTCATAGCGTACTTAGACTCAGTGTTAGTTTAACTGCTGTATAAAAGTCGTATCGTATTTCGAATCAAATCGTACTTTGAATCAGTGTTGGTGTGGCTGTTGTAAGAGTCGTATCATACTTTTGGTCAGTGCTGCTGTCAAACGCCATATCATACTTAGACTCAGTGTTGGTGTAGCTGCTGTAAAACGTCATAGCGTCCTTAGACTAAGTGTTGGTGTAGCTGTTGTAAAACGTCATAGCGTAGTTAAACTCAGTGCTGGTAAAGTTGCTGTTAAACATTGTATCGTACTTAGACTCAGTGTTGGCGAGGCTGACGTAGAAGTTGTATCGTACTTTGACACAGTGTTGGTGTGGTTGCTGTAAAACGTCGTAGCTTACTTACACTTAGTGTTGGTGTAGTTGCTGTAAAACGTCATATCATACTTAGACTCAGTGTTGGTATAGTTGCTGTAAAACGTTGTAGCGTACTTAGACTCAGTGTTGGTGTAGCTGCTGTAAAACGCCATAGCGTACTTAGACTCAGTGTTAGTGTAGCTGCTGTAAAACGTCGTTGCGTACTTAGGCTCAGTGTTGGTGTAGCTGCTGTAAAATGTCGTATCGGGCTTAGACTCAGTGTTGGTATAGTTGCTGTAAAACGTCGTAGCGCACGTAGACTTTGTGTTGTTGTAACCGCTGCAAAACGTCAGAGCATACTTAGACTCAGTGTTTGTGTAGCTGCTGCAAAAACGTCATAGCGTACTTAGACTCAGTGTTGCTGTAGCTGCTGTAGAACATCATAGCGTACTTAGACTCAGTGTTGGTGTAGCTGCTGTAGAACGTCATAGCGTACTTAGATTCAGTGTTGGTGTAGCTGCTGTAGAACGTCGTAGCTTACTTAGACTCAGTGTTGCTGTAGCTGCTGTAAAACGTCATAGCGTACTTAGACTCAGTGTTGGTGTAGCTGCTGTAGAACGTCATAGCGTACATAGACTCGCTGTTGGTGTAGCTGCTGTAAAACGTCGTAACGTGCTTAGACTCGCTGTTGGTGTAGCTGCTGTAAAACGTTGTAGCGTACTAAGACTCAGTGTTGGTGTAGCTGCTGTTAAACGTTGTAGCGTACTATGACTCAGTGTTGGTGTAACTGCTGTATAAAAGTCGTATCGTATTTCGATTCAAATCGTACTTTGAATCAGTGTTGTTGTGGCTGCTGTAAGAGCCGTTCCATACTTATGTTCAGTGCTGCTGTAAAACGTCATATCATACTTAGAATCAGTGTTGGTGTAGCTGCTGTAAAATGTCGTAGCGCATGTAGACTTTGTGTTGTTGTAGCCGCTGCAAAACGTCTGAGCATACTTAGACTCAGTGTTTGTGTAGCTGCTGCAAAGACGTCATAGCGTACTTAGACTCAGTGTTGCTGTAGCTGCTGTAGAACGTCATAGCGTACTTAGACTCAGTGTTTCTGTAGCTGCTGTAGAACGTCATAACGTACTTAGACTCAGTGTTGCTGTAGCTGCTGTAGAACGTCATAGCGTACTTAGACTCAGTGTTGGTGTAGCTGCTGTAAAACGTCGTATCATACTTAGAATCAGTGTTGGTGTAGCTGCTGTAAAACGTCGTAGCATACTTAGACTCAGTGTTGGTATAGTTGCTGTAAAACATTGTAGCGTACTTAAACTCAGTGTTGGTGTGGCTCGGTTGTAGAAGTCGTAGCGTACTTAGACTCAGTGTTGGTGTAGCTGCTGTAAAACTTCATAGCATACTTAGACTCAGTGTTGGTATAGTTGCTGTAAAACGTTGTAGTGTACTTAGACTCGCTGTTGGTGTAGCTGCTGTAAAACGTCGTAACGTACTAAGACTCAGTGTTGGTTTAGCTGCTGTTAAACGTTGTAGCGTACTATGACTCAGTGTTGGTGTAGCTGTTGTTAAACGTTGTAGCGTACTATGACTCAGTGTTGGTGTAGCTGCTGTTAAACATTGTAGCGTACTAAGACTCAGTGTTGGTGTATCTGCTGTTAAACGTTGTAGCGTACTATGACTCAGTGTTGGTGTAGCTGCTGTATTAAAGTCGTACCGTATTTCGAATCAAATCGTACTTTGAATCAGTGTTGTTGTGGCTGCTGTAAGAGTCGTTCCATACTTATGTTCAGTGCTGCTGTAAAACGTCGTATCATACTTAGAATCATTGTTGGTTTAGCTGCTGTAAAACGTCATAGAGTACTTAGACTCGGTGTTGGTGTAGCTGCTGTAAAACATCGTAACGTACTTAGACTCGCTGTTGGTGTAGCTGCTGTAAAACGTTGTAGCGTACTATGACTCAGTGTTGTTGTAGCCGCTGTATTAAAGTCGTACCGTATTTCGAATCAAATCGTACTTTGAATCAGTGTTGTTGTGGCTGCTGTAAAAGTCGTTCCATACTTATGTTCAATGCTGCTGTAAAACGTCGTATCATACTTAGAATCAGTGTTGGTGTAGCTGCTGTAAAACGTCGTAGCATACTTAGACTCAGTGTTGGTATAGTTGCTGTAAAACATTGTAGCGTACTTAAACTCAGTGTTGGTGTGGCTCGGTTGTAGAAGTCGTAGCGTACTTAGACTCAGTGTTGGTGTAGCTGCTGTAAAACTTCATAGCATACTTAGACTCAGTGTTGGTATAGTTGCTGTAAAACGTTGTAGTGTACTTAGACTCGCTGTTGGTGTAGCTGCTGTAAAACGTCGTAACGTACTAAGACTCAGTGTTGGTTTAGCTGCTGTTAAACGTTGTAGCGTACTATGACTCAGTGTTGGTGTAGCTGTTGTTAAACGTTGTAGCGTACTATGACTCAGTGTTGGTGTAGCTGCTGTTAAACATTGTAGCGTACTAAGACTCAGTGTTGGTGTATCTGCTGTTAAACGTTGTAGCGTACTATGACTCAGTGTTGGTGTAGCTGCTGTATTAAAGTCGTACCGTATTTCGAATCAAATCGTACTTTGAATCAGTGTTGTTGTGGCTGCTGTAAGAGTCGTTCCATACTTATGTTCAGTGCTGCTGTAAAACGTCGTATCATACTTAGAATCATTGTTGGTTTAGCTGCTGTAAAATGTCGTAGCGCATGTAGACTTTGTGTTGTTGTAGCCGCTGCAAAACGTCAGAGCATACTTAGACTCAGTGTTTGTGTAGCTGCTGCAAAAACGTCATAGCGTACTTAGACTCTGTGTTGCTGTAGCTGCTGTAGAACGTCATAGCGTTATTAGACTCATTGTTGGTGTAGCTGCTGTAGAACGTCATAGCGTATTTAGATTCAGTGTTGGTGTAGCTGCTGTAAAACGTCGTTGTGTACTTAGACTCAGTGTTGGTGTAGCTGCTGTAAAACGTCATAGCGTACTTAGACTCAGAGTTGGTGTAGCTGCTGTACAACGTCATAGCATACTTAGACTTGGTGTTGGTGTAGCTGCTGTAAAACGTCGTAACGTACTTAGACTCGCTGTTGGTATAGCTGCTGTAAAACGTTGTAGCGTACTAAGACTCAGTGTTGGTGTAGCTGCTGTTAAACGTTGTAGCGTACTATGACTCAGTGTTGGTGTAGCTGCTGTATTAAAGTCGTACCGTATTTCGAATCAAATCGTACTTTGAATCAGTGTTGTTGTGGCTGCTGTAAGAGCCGTTCCATACTTATGTTCAGTGCTGCTGTAAAACGTCGTATCATACTTTGAATCAGTGTTGGTGTAGCTGCTGTAAAATGTCGTAGCATACTTAGACACAGTGTTTGTATAGGTGCTGTAAAACTTCGTATCGTACTGAGACCTAGTGTTGGCGAGGCTGATTTAGAAGTCGTATCGTACTTTGACACAGTGTCGGTGGGGCTGCTGTAAAACGTCGTAGTGTACTTAAACTCAGTGTTGGTATAGTTGCTGTAAAACGTCGAAGCTTTCTTTCACTTAGTGTTGGTGTTGTTGCTGGAAAACGTCGTAGCGTACTTAAACTCAATGTTGGTATAGTTGCTGTAAAATGTCATATCGTACTTGGAATCAGTGTTGATGTAGCTTCTGTAAAACTTCGTAGCATACTTAGACTCAGTGTTGGTATAGTTGCTGTAAAACGTCGTATTGTACTTAGACTTAGTGTAGGTATACTTGCTGTAAAACGTAGTATCGTACTTAGACTCAGTGATGTTGTAGCTGCTGTAAAATATCGTAGCATACTTAGACTCAGTGTTGGTATAGTTGCTGTAAAACGTCATATCGTACTTAGACTCAGTGTTGGTGTGGCTGCTGTAGAAGTCGTAGCGTACTTAGACTCAGTGTTGGTGTAGCTGCTGTAAAACGTCGTAGCATACTTAGACTCAGTGTTGGTATAGTTGCTGTAAAACATTGTAGCATACTTAAACTCAGTGTTGGTGTGGCTCGGTTGTAGAAGTCGTAGCGTACTTAGACTCAGTGTTGGTGTAGCTGCTATAAAACTTCGTAGCATACTTAGACTCAGTGTCGGTATAGTTGCTGTAAAACGTTGTAGTGTACTTAGACTCAGTGGTGGTGTAGTTGCTGTAAAACGTCGTAGCGTACTTAGACTCAGTGTTGGTGTAGTTGCTGTAAAACGTCGTAGCGTACTTAGACTCAGTGTTGGTGTGGCTGCTGTAAAACGTTGTAGTGTAGTTAGACTCAGTGGTGGTGTAGTTGCTGTAAAACGTTGTAGCGTACTTAGACTCAGTGGTGGTGTAGTTGCTGTAAAACGTCGTAGCGTACTTAGACTCAGTGTTGGTGTGGCTGCTGTAAAACGTCGTAGTATACTTAGACTCAGTGTTGGTGTGGCTGCTGTTAAACGTCGTAGTGTACTTTGACACAATTTTGGCTTGGCTGTGTAACATTAAATTCGGCCCAAGGGTCATTTTTCGATGTTGACCCCGGTCACATTTCATCATTAAATTCTGATCAAACCAGTCGTTAAAAACTGATCAGTGTTAAATTTATATCGGACATGTGGTCTTTGTTGAACAGTTTGTTAACTATAAGCAAAACATGGCTGATGTCGCATGTTTCAATAATGAAACATAAGTCCTGGTAAGCTTTTCTATCGACATTAAATACACAACATGCATCTATTATCCATTTATTACACACAGAAATGCCAGATACTGTTTTATTTCAATTAATAAAAATTCGTTTTAAAAGGAATGGCTTGCCGTTTTGAGTAACTTATAAGTAATTATAAATATTTTGTAGTTGAACGATACATTAATGGGCGTAAGAGCACTTCAATTATTATTACTGTGTCAAATTTCATAGATAACAGTAATAAGGGGGCTTCTATCAAAACAATTGAAACATGTCCGGTATAAGACGGAATTCTAATGCAAATGACATCAAACGGGATAAATTTTAATGGAGGATTTTAAAACAGATTCCTCATTTTAGGCGTAATATCCACGTTTGGAGGGGTCATAATTAACTTTTTTTTTTTTTTTTTTATTTTTTATTTTTTTTTTTGGGGGGGGGGGGGGGGGGGTCAATCATGCTTTCAACACCGCTGTTGTTGTATATTTGAAGAAAAAAACAGGGGACTATCCCCTCTTTACTTCAAATATATCCATTTTATGATTACTGACGTATTGCGGTATGTAAAAAGACCGTGGTATTTATCACTACCTACTCGTCCATTCAATATAAATACGTTACTATTTCTACATAACTCGATAAGCATAAGCCCGTGCGTACTTGTTTTAGTATATTGTGAATGGCGATTTAAAGGGTACCCCATTCCCTCTATAATGTGTGATTTTTGGAATTGCGCAATGGTTTCGTCATCAAAGTTAAAATATTCGGTAAGAAAACTATCGGCGTTTAAAAAATCGGGCAGTTGAGAAGTGCGTATTGACATCGCCAATCAACAGACAATATTTATTATCTGTACATACATGTAATTGATTTAATTCGTCCTCAAATTTGACTAACTCGTCCTCGTCAAGATATCGCGACCAAGAAGTAGGTAAATATAGTAGATCTTCAAGGAAATGAAGTAATTGGCGATTAATTTTTAACCATAGTATATACTCGCAGCTCTTGTCAATAACTTCTACAGAGTCCATTATATCGTCGCGTAAATACACGCCTTTACCGCCAGATTTCCTAACAAAGAATTTCTGTCTATTTTTAGCAATAAATTCATATCCTTTTAGATTTGCAATATCGTGTGTATCAAGATTTGTTTCCATTGTTAAAATGTCATATTTGTTTACCATATCAATAAATTCTGGATAGTTCAATCTTCTTTTAAGACCTCTAACATTTAACGAACCAATATTCAGATCACGTGTCCGTAAATGTACTAAACTATTATTAGCTTCTCCCAGATAGTCCTATGCACGTTTAGTATCAAAATGCTGTAGCAATGGTGGTGGAACCAGACTGGGCGTAGTGCTTCGGATGATAGATGGTGATGTGGGTTCCGTGGGTTTGGGACCGACTTCCGGCAGAGACTGGGACGAAGGCTGCGACGGAGGCGAGGGCTTAGGCGGGATCGATGATTGAGGCTGTAGCAAGAGTTGAGTTTGGCTCGATAGTTTAGACTGTGGATTTGGCAAAGACGTATGCTGTGACTGTGGCCTAGACTGTTTATGTAGCCGTTCAAGTGGGACATGATTGTCAATGTCATCGCCACTGGACGTGTTGGCCCCCATATCAGTAGCATCGCTATCACTATTAGTTAGTAAATTGCAGGTGGCACTAGTGGATTCAGATGGAGATAGTGAGCGTATCCATGCTCGGTCACGAGTAACATCATGTGGTGGCCGCTTGGTACGGCTGTCGCTATTAACATGCAGACGATGTGAGCGCATGACATTGTCCCATTCTGGAAAAATATTTTTCACAATGCGTCCATTGTGGATGAGCTTGGCCGGATATGCGATAGTGATTTTGTCGTCGAGATTACGATGGAGTATGTCTTTATACAACGGCCATAGCGACTTCCGGGCTTTTACGATTTCAGCAGGATAATCTCGGCAAATTGCAAAGTTACTGCCCTTTAGCTTGTTGGCGTTGGCGAGTATTAGCTCCGTGTGTTGTTAATTTACAAATGCCACTATGATGAATCGAGCTGTATCACGTTTAAATTGGCGTAGTCTGTGAGCACGTTAAATAATCATGTCATCGGTTAAACCGAGCTTGTCCGATAAGAATGTTTTAACAGTAGTTTGACAATTTTCATCCCGTGCTTCTGGTATACCTTTGAAAAGGAGATTGCATCGCTTTGCACGGGCCTCCAAGTAAATCGACCTAAATACTAAAGTTGAAACGACATAAGGTACACGTGTACATAAGTCAACAATAGGACAAGTTAAATATTACAGTTAAACTGTATCGAAACAGATTAATATAACCATGGTATGAAATCAAACTTTCTATGGTGTCAGATATTTGAGATGACATTAATCATAATAAAATGGCGGCAATAGATTATTTCAGAAAGTAGCTGCCATACAGGATATCTATTTACATAGCGTGTATAATTCTTCGATTTGTTTCGAACTAAGGCAGTCGTGATAACAATGACCATGACACTAACAGAGTCATGTACTCAATAATTTGGTCTGCATACATTTACATCATTTGATTTCCCCCTTGACAGCATGTAGAGATGGCAAGCTTTTCATAATCTGTCTTTTTGGGCTTTGAATTGTGGTGGAAAAGGAACTCTATCCTGAAAAATCTATTTCGATAAGCTGTTCGTATGGTAATAAAGCTGAGCATTACCAATAGCCCCTCAACAAACATACGTGTTAACTAACATACACAATGTACCAAAACACCCCTAAAACAAACATGTATTAACCAGCAAACACAACGTACCAATACCCCCTCAGACAAACATACGTATTAACTAGCATACATAACGTACCAATACCCCCTCAGACAAACTTACGTGTTAACTAGTATAGATAACACACCAATACCCCCTTAAACAAACGTACGTGTTAACAAGAATACATAACGTACCAATACCCCCTCAAACAAACGTACGTGTTAACAAGCATACATAACGTACCAATACCCCCTAAAATAAACATGCGTGTTAACAAGCATATATAAGGTACTATTACCCTCTCAAACAAAAATGCGTGATAACAAGCACACATAACGTACCAACAGCCCCTCAAACATACATACGTGTTAACTAGCATACACAATGCACCAAAATACTCGTCAAACACATAACGTAGCAATACTCCACTAAGCAAACATACGTGTTAACTAGCATACACAACTAACCAATACCCCCTCAAACAAAATACATGTTAACTAGCATACATAACGTACCAATACCCCCTAAAACAAACATACGTGTTAACTAGCATAAATTATTTATCGCGAATCACGTCATCACCTATTTTTAGATCAAATTTCGGCTGATTTTGACCGGAGGGAAAACGATTAATCCGATAATTGATGTGTTAGTTGATTGTTTATACGGATAGGGATCAAACTGGTAATCCAATACAGTGTGACCGTTAGCGATTATGTAAACAGTATACTGAAAATTAAGACAAATCTACATATCTTGTATCAGACTGTCAGAGCGATGTCTAAAAGTTGAATATGACGACATTTTCGTTAGCTTGGACCCTAAATTCCTCTATAATTTACCTTTCAAAGTCATATAGTAGTCTAGGAGAACTGAAGCTGAACCTTGCAATAGGGTAGATACAAGTTTTTTTTGCATGTTCCAGTTCTTTATGGCGTACTTAATGAGAATCCACTGTATGACACTTTTCATCTTTGGGGAATTTATTTTATTTAAGGAAATTCAAAATGGCCGCCATCGTCAAATTTCAATGTTATTTTCTTTGAAAATAACCAATAAACTAAGGAAAATCCTCATACTTTATTGTCTACTAGCATGAGCATGTGCAAGCACATGGATATGAAAGAAAAATTCAGTCGTAGTTATTATCATTATTATTATTTTTAATTCGTTTATTAATTTTATCCCCACAAACATATGCTTAATTAAAGGGTTATAAGAAATCAATTAACAAAGCAAGATGGAAATACGACTAGTATGCAGAGCATAATGCAATGTATGGTTTTCTTTTTTCTAAAGAATAAATAAAGCATCTTGTTTTATTATGTTGTTATTACTTATATTTGTAACGAGGATATTAAAATTCATGTTTAAGTTGCAGAGAACGTATAAACTGGATAGGAAATATCACACAAATTTCAGCAATGACTGATTAGATTAAAACAGTGGTTTAAATAAAAACAAAACGCAATGTCATTAAATGGTGACTCTTCCACACACAATAATAAAACATAAAACAACAACATTGTATTTAAGGTTTTAATTTTTTTTATGTCTCTGATTCTTAGCTTTTTTTCTCGTTTTAGAGTACTTGATAATTTTCACATTAGAAGGTTTACCGTTAAAATATTTTTTGAAAGTGTCCAACCCATTTTCAGCTCAATTGATATAACATTTTCCATTTATATACCACTGAAATAATTGTCACTATCACGTTCAGTGTTTTCATCACTCATAATATCATCTACTTCATTTAACCTTACCATATACTCATTATTGCACATGTCGGCGCGACATTTACAAAATCATGTACATGAAAGCTTTTCTCTTATTTAACTACATTGATTTCTGTCACGAGGCGGGTCTGAAGCACGACTACAAGCTATCACTTTCAGAAGGTTTGTTTGAGCTGCAGCTGGGGGATGGGTGGGTGTGTGTGTGTGTGTGGGGGGGGGGGGGGGGGGCACCATAGTGTGCTGTACAGAGTAATCATATCAACTGCTTCTTGTTTCCGACCTTTTTCATGAAGATATTTCTCGAAGGCAATGGCATTTTCATATCACAGGTGGCAGTTCCACATATACGTCGCGTTCATGGGACTTGATGGATCCTTCAAAGTACCGGCCAAACAACATAAACACTGTGGTCTCTCGTCACTGACTTAAAGAAGTTTGTGGTTAGGACATCAACGGTTGCTATCTTTGGTCTGTCTGAGGTGTCATTAATTCTAGCTTATTCAAAAGTGAAGTTTTATTTCCGTTTCTTAGATCTCCATACACATCAAGCAAGTTAAATGGTAGTGAAGCTAACTCAAAGCTGAGTATCGCTTGGAGATCAAAGTTACTATCTGCACTTGTCACCAACATACTAGCATACAACTTTTCAGTATCATATACACTTTTTTCTCCTATTCCGACTCCCTTTTCATTGTTTCCAAATCTTTCTTGAGTGTATCATAAAAACCTATGTGAAGTTTGTTCTTGAATTTTTTCAGCCATACGCTCACCAATTACCATTGCCTCTTGGACATTGACTTTTTATTTGTAATATGGTCATTAACAATGTTCATTAGTTTGTCTCCTGATGTTTTCATTGGGTGTCTGTTTTTGTCAAGTTCCTGTTGTATTTTCTTTCTATTTTCTGTATCAAGAGCTTCACTCTTAGTTCCTTTCTCTTTATGCTGCCGTGAGTATGGCTCATGCTTTGAATTTTCTTCGCAACAGAACATTCAATTCATGGACAGTGAAACACTGTTACACAAATTTTACGATAACATCCATCGTGATACTTGATCTTGAGAAAGGGTGATACCTACAAGGTAACCTTTTGTTTTTTCATAACTGATATAGGTTTGTTCTCAAAACTGTTCTGAAAAAAAACTGCATTCCATTGGCCTTCAACATGTCGACAAACTTGATCGCCTTTTTGAAACATGTTCTGTCCTTCTTCTTGGAGACATTTCTTCATTTCTAACACACACCATACTGAGTAATGGCATAATTAACGTGCGTTACTGCGAAAAAATACGGAATATGAATGTAATAACTAGTTTGCTTCTCATTCGGCATGTAAGAACCGTAGGGCAATTCAAACTGTCGTCACAAGGCAATCTTTCTGTCTTAGGTCCTCCTGTTTTAACTGCAATATATCAACATTCATGCCTTCTATCAAAATTTCTCTTAGAATCTCTTAGTATTTCAGTGATAACCATAAATAGTCCTCTCATTGCTTTTGGTCATGCTTTCCCATTAAGTAAATTGGCTGTTCCCCAAAAGGCTGCTTTCAGCATGTCCTCAATACAATACCCTTTCGTAAGAGTATCAATGTAACCAATGAACGACATGAGCATATGCCACCTAAGATCACCCACATATCGTCTCATTCTTTGTGACTCCTGATCTCTGTCCATGTTCTTATATCTGGATATATGCAGAGTCGATGTGTATGTAGAAGCACATGACTTATGGTATTTAATCTCTTAATTTGAGTATTTTGCTAAACTCTGCTCCAGTTTTCTGTATAGGTCATCATGTCTTTGTTTAATTGCTAATATAATGCTTCTTATTGTTTCCGGGCCTGCTTCATATAAAGGTTTATTGAAGACATCACACTTGAATAGGCATGCGTGTGTCATTCGGATTAAAATGAATATATTATGCAACGAAGAAAGAAACAAATAATGCTATGACTATATGAAAGTGAAAGTTAATAACTGAAAACAAAAAAGTATCGATAACTGTCAATGATATGAATTCTTCAAAATTATGACTGATATGGGCTTCCATACATAGGAATTTTGAGCGGAACTCCTTCCGTTTCACGTTATTCGATTGTTTTAATTATTTGGTAAATAAAATAAATATATAGCTGTAGGCATCTACATTAAAGACATTGACACGAAGAATATTCTACATTAGCTCATCTGTTGCCAAATAACATATCCCCTTATATATTTCACCGTCCGAATCTGACATCGTCTGCACTCAATAAACAAATGTCCAAAAATACAAATTTGACCTATAATGAAAGGACTGTTCATGGTGTATAGATTGTATGAGACTGTTTATCTTCATAATATATGTATAACTTCTTTAAATCATCTTCTCCAACTTTGTAGCGTGTTTTGGGAGTTTATTTGTTGTAAAGAAACATCTCCTTTCTGAAGAGTATCAACTATGGGAGGCTGAAAGTGTCACAACTTGTTTGCTGGGAGTACACTGCCAGGCCATGGTGTTTCTTTGTGATGAATAGTATTTATCTATTAATCTCAAAAGCCGCCTTAATGTCAAATTGGTTGTGTTAGCTAGACTATTTGTGTGGGTTCAAATAATTTACGTTTGAGACAAGAAATAAAATGTGTGATTATGAAAATATATTACCTCCCTTTTCTATTTTATTATTTTATCTTGAAATGTGAATCTCAAATCTGTATTCTTTTTAAATGATTACCTTCCAATCAGATCCCTTTTAATATCAGTGTTATCAATATATTCTAATGTATTCAACAAAATAACAAAGTTAAAAAGATTATTAAAAAATTACAAATAATGATTTTATGGTGGGGTAATATAAAGGCTGATAAAAATTTTTCCCCAATGATGTCAAGGTGGCGTACAGCGGATTCTTATTCAATACACTCTAAATAATAGGAAACAGCAATAAAACCTTGTATCTACCCTATTGCACGGTTCAGTCGATTTTCTCTATTATTCTCCTGGACTATAGTATTTAAACATCAACGCTAATTCTCAGTAAACAGATCTGTAACAACTTGCGAAAAAAAATGAATAATTCATTTAGTTCCGCAATATGCACATCTGGAAAAAAACATGGAATGATATTTGACTCTTAAACTAACTTCAAAAGTGACTGGATTGTGACGTCATTTGCTGTATCCGCACCCGACAAGGACCTGATCAGCTGATTGTTACATAATTTAGCAAGAGAATAACAGGCAAATACCTGTGTTTTAAGCGTGTCATATCAGTAAACTATCGGCAAATGTTTATCACATGTATGTGATTGACAGTTGGACGGAGTCTAAAAGGGGCAGGGCGCTGCGCCCTTTCATTCCGCTCTAGAAAAACCCCTAATAAATAAATTACCAGTACCCCCTCAAACAAACGTACGTTCTAACTAGCATACACAACGTAACAATGCCCACTTAAGAAACATACGTGTTAACAAGCATACATAACGTACCAATACCCCCTCAGACAAACATACGTGTTAACTAGCATACACAAAGTACCAATTCCCCTCTAAAAAACATACGTGTTAACAAGCATACATAACGTACAAATACCCCCATCAGACAAATATATGTGTTAACTAGGAAACATAACGTACCAATATCCCCTCAAACAAACATACGTGTTAACAAGCATACATAACGTACCTATACCCTCTCAAACAAACATACCTGTTAACAAGCATACAGACATACCAATACCCCCTCAAACAAACATACGTGTTAACGAGCATACATAACGTACCAATACCACCTCAAATAAACATACATGTTAACTAGCATACAAAACGTCCCAATACCCACTCTAACAAACATACGTGTTAACAAGCATACATAATGTACTAATACCCCCTAAAACAAATATATGAGTTAACTAGCATACATAACGTACCAATACCACCTCAAATAAACATACATATTAACTGGCATACAAAATGTACCAATACCCAATCTAACAAACATACATGTTAACAAGCATACATAATGTACTAATACCCCCTCAAACAAACATACATGTTAACAAGAATATATAACGTACCTATACCCTCTCAAACAAACATACGTGTTAACAAGCATTCATAACACACGTATACCCTCTCAAACAAACATACGTGTTAACAAGCATACATAACGTACCAATACCCCCTCAAACAAACATACATGTTAACAAGAATACATAACGTACCAATACCCTCTCAAACAAACATACGTGTTAACAAGCATTCATAACACACTTATACCCTCTCAAACAAACATACATGTTAACAAGCATACATAAGGTACCAATACCCTCTCAAACAAACATACATGTTAACAAGCATACATAAGGTACCAATACCCTCTCAAACAAACATACGTGTTAACAAGCATTCATAACACACCTATACCCTCTCAAACAAACATACATGTTAACTAGCATACATAAGGTACCAATACCCCCTCAAACAACAGTACGTGTTAACAAGCATACATAACGTACCAGTACCCCCTCAAACAATCATACGTGTTAACTAGCATACATAACGTACCAATACCCCCTCAAACAAATATACGTGTTAACTAGCATACATAACATACCAATACCCTCTCAAACAAACATACGTGTTAATAAGCATTCATAACACACCTATACCCTCTCAAACAAACATACATGTTTACTAGCATACATAACGTACCAATACCCTCTCAAACAAATATACGTGTTAACAAGCATACATAACATACCAATATCCTCTCAAACAAACATACGTGTTAACAAGCATACATAACGTACCAATACCCGCTCAAACAAATATACGTGTTAACAAGCATACATAACGTACCAATACCCTCTCAAACAAACATACGTGTTTACAAGCATTCATAACACACCTATACCCTCTCAAACAAACACACTTGTTAACTAGCATGCATAAGGTACCAATACTCCCTCAAACAAAAGTATGTGTTAACAAGCATACATAACGTACCAATACCCCCTCAAACAATCATACGTGTTAACTAGCATACATAATGTACCAATACCCCCTCAAACAAACATACGTGTTAACTAGCATACATAACGTACCTATACCCCCTCAAACAAACATACGTATTAACAAGCAAACATAACGTACCAATACCCTCTCGAATGAACATACGTGTTAACTAGCATACATAATGTACCAATACCCCCTCAAACAAACATACGTGTTAACAAGCATACATAACGTACCTATATCCTCTCAAACAAATATACGTGTTAACAAGCATACATAACGTAGCAATACCCTCTCAAACAAACATATGTGTTAACTAGCATACATAACGTACCAATACCCCCTCAAACAAACATACGTGTTAATAAGCATACATAACGTACCAATACCCCCTCAAACAAACATATGTGTTAACAAGCATACATAACATACCAATACCCCTCCCATTATACAAATATATGTGTTAACAAGCATACATAACGTACCAATACCCCCCTCAGACAAACATACGTGTTAACAAGCATACGTAACGTACCAATATCCCTTAAAAAAACATACGTGTTCACTAGCATACATAACGTACCATTACCCATCAAACAAACAGACGTGTTAACTAGTATACATAACGTACCAATAGCCACTCAAACAAACATACGTGTTAACTAGCATACAAAATGTATCAATACCCCCTTAAACAAACATACGTGTTAACTAGCATACGTAACGTACCAATACCCACTCAAACAAACATACGTGTTAACTAGCATACATAACATACCAATACCCCCTTAAACAAACATACATGTTAACAAGCATACATAATGCACCAATACCCTCTAAAACAAACATATATGTTAACAAGCATACATAACATACCAATACCCCTCTCTGACAAACATCCGTGTTAACTAGCATACACAATGTACCAATACCCCCTACAACAAACATATGTGTTAACTAGCATACATTATGCACCAATACCCGCTAAAACAAACAAACGTGTTAACTAGCATACACAATGCACCAATACCCCCTCAGACAAACAATCGTGTTAACAAGCATACATAACGTACCAATATCCACTTCAGACAAACATACGTGTTAACAAGCTTACATAACATACCAATATTCACTCAGACAAACATACGTGTTAACAAGCATACATAACGCACCAATACCCCACTCCGACAAACATACTAGTAAACTAGCATACAAAACATACCAAAAGCCCCGTCAAACAAACATAAATGTTAACTAGCATACATAATGTACCAATACCTCCCTCAAATAAACAAACATATTAACACGCATATAAAATGTAACAATATCCCCTCAAACAAACATGTGTTCACTAGCATACATAACGTACTAATACCCCCTTAAACAAACATACATGTTACATGTACCAAGCATACATAATGTACAAATACCCCCCTTAAACAAACATATGAGTCAACTAGCATACACAACGTTATAATAACCCTTCTAACAAACATATGTGCTAACTAGCATACATACCGTACCTCAAACAAACATACGTGTTTAATAGCATACGTATCGTACCAATATCCCCTCTAACAAACAGACATGTTAACTAGCATACACAACATACCAATGTTCCCTCAAACAAATATACGTTTTAAACAGAATACACAACGTACCAATACCACCTCAAACAAACATACCTGCTAAGATACATATGATAATGTACTAAAAACTGGGCTTTTATTATTTTCGATTCTGGAATTATGCTTTCAATTGTTTATTGTTTTCATCCAGGTATGTGGATTCCCTCTACAGTCATACTCCGGGCCACTGAGCTACAGCCGGGAACTCTGCCATTCTGTATTTGGATTCAGGGGACATTATGTTTGTTCAGGCCCATGGTGACAATGCATTGTACGGCATATCAGATCAGATTTACTGTACTTTTTCTGGATACCTGTTGCATTCGACAGATTCACCAGTGGTTGTGGGAAAATAAACAACACTTTAAGACATTTCGCAGAAATGTTGTTTTTCATACTTTTTCCTGTCAGCACAATCACATTGATTGTCATTCTGCCCTCTTTCTAGTTGACTAAGATAAATAAGATTATCATTCTACTAGCCTGTCAGCACAATACAATGATTAATTCTGTCAGCCTGCAAAGCAATACAGCATAATGAAACTTGCTAATTTATTAAATATGTAGGATAAAAGAAATAAGTCCGTCATCCTGTTATCCTGTCAGTCTGACAGCCTGCTTACTTGACCGATTTTATAGATGACAGAAGAAATCATATCAGTCATATACACATGAAGTTGAGTAAAACCACAAGGTTATCTTATTATAGGTTTTGGATAGCTATACATAGTAAATAATGGAACGGTACGACACTTCAAAAAGAAAGTATCTGGTTTGAAGAATATTTAGATGTGAAGGGAGAAAACCTAAATTAAATCCGTGGGCAAAATCATAATAAACCTACTGACTAATGTTGATCTCTTTGACAACAGTAGTTAGCAAGAAATATGCATTTTCCCGCGAAATCCAAATTTCAACATTTATGAAAGCTGTACACATCCGGTACCGACGCGGAATGAATATGTCGCTATTGCATGATTAGCCAAAATTTAAACCTTACATTTTGAAGGTTTGAAATTTGGTGAAGAATAAATCAAAACTATTATAATGATAAACATGAAAACATGTAACATTATATACCCTTGGTGAATACAATTAACTAGTTATTGTTTTGTAATGTTCAACTATCATTTAACGGTATCGTGCTTGTACGGAAAGACCGAAACGTATTTCCCGCTATCTGTCAAACGGCACCTAATAACCAATGGTTAGGAACGTAAAATATTGATTTTATAGGTAAAACATTACTTACTGTTATTTCATGATGTATATTTTCAGAATATTATTTTCTACTTAAGCTATATTAAACTTTATTTCATTGAAATCGGTCATAGATCATGGATTCAGTGATTTGGATATTTTTTAAAATGTCCTACCTTTCGATTATTTACTATATATAGCTATCCAAAATCTATAGTAAGATAGGGCCTGTGAGTAAAACAACTGTCATTTTGTTATAGGAAACTTTAATTGTCTCATTGTCAGTTTAGATTGCATCATAGTCGCATGAACGACTAACCCCTATATATAAGTGTTACTTAAAAAATGACTGATTGAACCTAGACGTGCAGCCAAAGTTAGGAAATCCGTTTTCAATATTTTATTTTAGCATGTTTAAAAAGATATCCTTTTGCCAATACAATCAGGGTCAGTGTGAACATATAGGCATGATGATTATATAAATATGTAACTCCAAAACTTATTAACCGATATGGCCAGTTCAAAAACTTGTCCAAGGATTATAGTTATATATTACTACTGTTAGTTTAATGAGGACCAAATAAAAACTGCAAGTGCTTGAATACATTTTTGATGTTTCGAAGGCCATAACTGTGACAATAGTCATCCAATTTGACCAGTTCATCAACTTGTCCAAGATATTATGGTTATATAACAACTGTGTAAGTTTGGTGAAAACTTAATGAAAAATGAGGCTGTTAGAGTGCACACAAGGGCAAATAATGCAATTTTTGTTGATTCAAGGGCCATAACTCTGACATTAATTATTTGATTTGACCAATTCAAAAACTTGTCTAAGATATTATTGTTGTATAACTACTATGTAAGTTTGATGGACATCAAATGAAAGCTGTGAGTATTAGAATGCACACAAGGTCAAATAATGCCTTTTTTGATGATTCAAAGGCCATAACTCTGGCATTAATTACTCGATATGGCCAGTTCAAGAATTTGTCCCAATATATTTCTGTTATATAACAACTGTGTAAGTTTGGTGAGAATCAAATAAAAATGCTGGGGCTCGAGTGCACACAAGATCAAATAGTGCAGTTTTTAATGTTTCAAGGGCCAACTTGTCCCAGACATTATAGTTATAAAACTACTGTGTAAGTTTGGTGAGAATCAAATAAAAAATATGGGTACACACACGATCAAATAGTGATTTTTTTTATACTTCAAGGGCCATAGCTCTATCTATAATATATTTTGGTCAGTTCAAGGACTTGTCCGAGATAATATGGTTATAGAACTACTATATAAGTTAAGTGAAGATCCACTGAAAAATGTGGGTGATAGAGTGCATACAACAAAAGTTCATGGACAGACGATCAGAAAAGCACACCTTGAGCTTTGCTCAGGTGAACATATAGAAAGGCCAATCAGAATCATTTTATAGAAAAGCCAATACTACAGGCACATGTTCAGACCATTTACCAGCTGTATAGCAAGTTTTATTTGAATACACTTAAAACTATGGGAGCAGTTGCATCCGCAAGTTTGTTAATCTAAAGTGTGATTTACACATTAAGTTAACTCATTAAAAAACAATGAATCGGAACACCAAGACCACAGGCTCATGTTCAGACCATCTGCTTAAAAGTGATGGAGAAGTCTGCAAGACTGTTGGTCCAAAGTGTGAAGTAAAATTTTAATCATAAAATTAATTAAATACATAGACCCTTTGAGAAGTTATTGATCACAACAGAATTTGGACGAACAGATGGATGGGTGAACAAACAGACAGACAGGGTTAACACTTAAAGTCCCTTTGCCCTCCCTCATATGGCGGAGGCATAATGAAAACATCATGAATGTTCCAGTTGGGTTGAAGAAGTTGGTGCAACAATATCAATGAATCTTGTAGATATTATTATTACAATGCTTCATCAGCAAACAAGTAAACATACAAGTGGCCCATTGGCCTGAACGGCGGCCACTGGTTATCCTTTATCACATAAAGCTTTAGGAATCTATGACTCAACTTCTGTCCATCGGGAACCAGCAAAAATCCAATCATGGATTTTGAATGTCAAATCTACATCAAAAATCATATCATAGTTTTCTTTAGTAAAGTAGGCTCCTGCCCCAGGGCCAAAACCACAAGACCCAGGGACATGAAATTCACAATTTTCATAAAGGACCAATAGATGTAAAAAATTTGCTATCTTGAGTGGGGACCATGAAATTCAAATGGGTATAAACCGTCAGCAACAACAAATCACATCAAAAGTCTATTCAGTCTTCAGAAATAATGTTTTTTGTCATTTTCTTTTACATAGATTTAGTTAAGTAGGCCCCACCCCCAGGGTCAAACTGCGAGATCCAGGGGCATGAAATTCACACATTTTAAAAAGGACCCATATGTGTCCATAATCATGCTCACCATTTGTTTCTTAGTGCTTCCTATAATAATAATAAGATTTTTAAAGTTAACCTTGAAATTGACTGATTTGGCCTGGCCTAAAGAGGGTGGGGACCATGTTTTTCACAATTTTGATTCACCCTTAGGTATCAGCTGCATACAACATTTCATTAAGATTGAGCTTAGGGTTTTGAATTGTGAATTGTTTACGTATCCGCTAATTTTTTTTAGGCCCCATCCCTCATGGCCAAACCATGAAACCCGGGGACGTGCAATTCACAATTTTAATAAAGGACCCATATGCGTCCATAATCAAGCTCACCATCTGTTTCCCAGTGCTTCCGATAGTAAGAAGAAGATTTTCCTTGAATTTGACTGTTTTGGCCCTGCTTCCAAGAACCCGGCGGGTTGGGGACCATACAAATCACACATTTGAATCACCCTTAGGTATAAAAGCTGCATACAACATTTCATTATAATTGAGCTTACAGTTTTTAAGAAGAAATCCGAAAAAGTGAATTGTTTATGGATGCACATTTTTTTCAACCCAAACTCCCAGGCCCAAACAGTGAGACACAGGGACATATAATTCACAACTTTTATAAAGGACCAATAAACGTCCATAATCATGTGCACCATTTTTTCCCCAGTGCTTCCTATAGATTTTCAAAGTTTACCTTGAATTTGACAATTTTGGCACTGCCAACAAAGCCCAAGGGGTGTGAGGACCATGCAATTCACAATTTTGATTCACCCTAATGTACCAAAGCTGCATACAACATTTATTACGACTGAGCTTATGGTGTTTGAGAAGAAGTAAAAAAAAGTCAATTGTCTATGGACGGACGACAGACTAAAGGCGATCGCAAAAGGTTCCTTAAGACAAAGTTTCAGGTGACCTTAAAATGTAATAAACAACATCAGCAATGAAGTAAATTGTTTACAGTTTATATATGTATATACGGTAACATAAAGCAAAATTATGTATAAAGAGTATTAAAGCATAAAACTGGAGACACCAATTGAATATTAGAAAAGTACTTGTGCTGCAGTAGTACAAGAACAGAATCAAAGATTCCAGGTTCACTCTACATGACAAAAACAACAAATCAACATACAGATTAAAAAAATACATCAACAAATGAATATGCAAAATGAATCTAGAACCTTGATACCTGAGAACTGCAGATTTTAAGCAAATTCTATCATATTACCCAAATTGTCGCTTCTGACGACATGCATGAGCCAGTGGTTCTATTCTTGCCATCACTCATATGGCTCCCTTAAACCACACAGGGGTTGATAATTTAACCACAATAGAGAATGTGACAAAAAATGATAAAATGAACATGACACCCAATCGGAGGATTCTCAGCAGCAAAGATTGGCAGTGATTCTATTCTTAGCCAGAACCACACGGGCTTACAAGAACAGGTATATAAACAAATCTAACAACAACAACTAATACTAATTAATTGTATAAAAAAAACACAGATAATACACCAATGTTTTAACAGTTAAAACAATCAAACTGAACATTAGATACAAGCACCAGTCCTGCAAACGAAAATTTGTATGAATATCATAAATTCAGTAAACGAGAAGCCCATGAGGGCCTGAATCACTCAACTGGTAACAAAAGGACAGATAAACATTTTAGGTTTTTTTTTTGGTAAGTTCCTTTAAAATTGTGGGGTTGCTACTGTGCTTACACAAAACAAAGTTATGTTTTATATATATATATTTAACGTTTCTAAAACTGTAGCAAGGGCAATTGTGCATCACTGGTTCAAGAACTTGTCCGAGGTCTTGTGATTGTATAACTGCAGTGCAATTTTGGTTATGATTCAATGAAAAATGGGGTGCCTTGCATCTACAAAGTTTTCCCTACATAACTCTATTGCAAAACTACTTCCACAAACCTTATAAGGACCCCCATGCAATGCTACATGTAAAATATCTTAGGTCTAGGCCTTAAACTTTCAGAGAAAATGTTTCGCTTAAAATGTTCTAATAAGCCCTGTTGCGGGGGCATTTGTGGTTGAATCATGCTGGTTCAAGAACTTGTCTGAGATCTTGTAGTTATATAACAGCTGTATAAGTTTGGTTACGATTCAATGAAAAATGGGGGAGCTATTGCGTCTACAAAAAAAATGAACGACAGACAGATGATGGACAATTTACCATTGCATTAGCCCTAAAAGGCCATCTACGAAAAGAAAATCTTTGCTCCTGTACAACATCTGGAGAAAAAATTTCAAAGACATTACAAGTAACAAAATAAACAGATATCTTTGTTTAAAACAGTTTGAGCCACTTGAATGAGTGGAGATTTTATGGTGTACCATCTCAAACAGCCACTCTCTACCATGTACAAAAATAAAAATCTAAAAAGGCATTAACCTTTAAATATTCAGAATAATTTAATTTAAAAATAAATTAATGTGGAGCATGTGGTCCAGTGGTAGAGCACTGATTGGAGGGTCGTGGGTTCGGTCCTCCCACATTACTATGTGTGGTGTTCTTGAGCAAGGCACTTATTCCGCATATGCTTATTTATTGGTTCATCCCAGGAAGACTTCAAGCGTGACTGGTATAAGTTGCAATAACTTGTTTCTCAATCGAAATAAAATAAATGAGTTTAAATTAAATATTCACAATGAACCTAGAACAATGATGCGTGCAGATGTTCAGTACATTCTATGAAATACTTGGATCGGGGTCTCGACATGCAGATGTTCAGTACATTCTATTAAATACTTGGATCGGGGTCTCGACATGCAGATGTTCAGTACATTCTATGAAATACTTGGATCGGGGTCTCGACATGCAGATGTTCAGTACATTCTATGAAATACTTGGATCGGGGTCTCGACATGCAGATGTTCAGTACATTCTATGAAATACTTGGATCGGGGTCTCGACATGCAGATGTTCAGTACATTCTATTAAATACTTGGATCGGGGTCTCGACATGCAGATGTTCAGTACATTCTATGAAATACTCGGATCGGGGTCTCAACATGAAGATGTTCAGTACATTCTATGAAATACTCGGATCGGGGTCTCGACATGCAGATGTCCAGTACATTCTATTAAATACTTGGATCGGGGTCCCGACATGCAGATGTTGTCCATTCTATGAAATACTCGGATCGGGGTCTCAACATGAAGATGTTCAGTAAATTCTATGAAATATTCAGATCGGGGTCTCGACATGCAGATGTTCAGTACATTCTATAAAATACTCAGATCGGGGTCTCGACATGCAGATGTTCAGTCCATTCTATGAAATACTCGGATCAGGGTCCCGACATGCAGATGTTCAGTACATTCTATGAAATACTCGAATCGGGGTCTCGACATGTAGATGTTCAGTACATTTTATGAAATATTCGGATCGGGGTCTACATGCAGATGTTCAGTACATTCTATGAAATACTTGGACCAGGGTCTGGACATGCAGATGTCCAGTACATTCTATGAAATACTTGGACTGGGGTCTCGACATGCAAATGTCCAGTACATTCTATGAAATACTTGGATTGGGGTCTCAACATGCAGATGTTCAGTACATTCTACGAAATACTCGGATCGGGGTTGACATGCATGAATCACAGACACTGCCCTACTCTTTTTGTTATCTCTTATTTTGGACAGAGGTTTGATCATTTTAGTGAAGTAATTGAAAAAATAACCATTTAAAAGTATAATTCTTTATAACAAAGGCATAAAGTGGTAATTAAAATACAAAACAACATTATAAAATTGTATAATCTAACATATGTAGATACTCGTATATATACATGTATAGATATAGATAGCATATACATGTAGATATTATAAATGAAATATGTGTGTAAATAAGTAAATGACACAGATAGATAATAGAAAGCACTATGTACACATGTACAATTTAACAATGCATTATATAAAACTGTGAATGTTATTCCATGTGTTTGTTTGATAATGCCACTATCATCAAACCAATAACACTAAATGGATCACCTCATTTCACCTGTCAATTCTTTTCAAATTTTGAAAAATAAACAAGAGGCCCAAGAGGGCCTGAGGACGCTCTACTGACTCATAGTAGCCATAGCCCTTTTTGAAATTTTACAATATTTATCCTCTTTGGGGGGTCGGCTTAACAACTTATGGATAAATACCCCCACCACACCCATACTGAACAAAAACTTAATTGCTTGGGTATGAAAAGGAAATACTTTAAATTCCCATACCATTCATCTGTAAAAAGAATATAGTTCACTGTACAGAACCCTTATGCAACCCAGCCCCTTAATTTGTTAGAGCTTCAATCACCATTAGCGATTTGTTATGGGTAGAAATGGTTCAAATTTTAAAAAGAAGTTTTTTTTGTACACATGTATGCAAAATGAAAAAATTCAGTTTTCCCTATAATATTCCTATGTAAATTTAGCCACTAAATTCTTATCTGCAATCAAACCCCTACACATAGGGATAATTTATGCCAAATATGAACAAATCTGACATACCGGTTCTTAAGAAAACAGTTTTTGTAATTCCCAATGTTTACCCTTTTGGGGCCCCTCCTGACCCCTAAAGACAGTGGAACCCAGTCATTTTACAAAACTGAAGCTCCTTCACCAAAACAATGCTTCTGTGAAGATAAAGGCAAAATCATTTCCATTTAAAAAAAAAAAAAAAAAAAAAGACATGTGTCCCCTAATTGAACCCTGGGGGCGGAGTCATTTTTAACCCTAGGGACACCATTTAACAAATCTAACAAAACTATAGTTGGTCATCATTACTACATAAACATTTTGAAAATCTGTTGAGCCGTTCTTTAGAAGAAGATTTTTTAAGTTTTGGTCTCTTGAATTTCAGCTCGAAAAAAAATCTTCTGTATAGTCTCCTTTGCAATAGAAACATCCATGTGAAATTTCAGTTTAATTGGCTTGTGGTTTCAGAATTGATGAAAAAAAAAGAGAATTTTCTGTTTTCCCATAGTATCCCAATGTAAAATTCTAAGTCCCCTTACAGGGCCCCTATAAATTTTAGCCCCTAAATTCTTATCTGCAATCAAACCTCTACAAAAAGGGATAATTTATGCCAAATATGAACAAATCTGACATACCGGTTCTAAAGAGAAGGATTTTAGTAATTCCCAATTTTTACCCTTTTGGGGCCTCTCCTGACCCTTTAAGACAGTGGGACCCAGTCATTTTACAAATCTGAACCTCCTTTACCAAACAATGCTTCTGTGAAGATAAAGGCAAAATCATTCCATAAAAAAAAAAAAAAAAAAATTATTATGACACGACTGTGTCCCCTGACTGAACCCTCGGGGCGGGGTCATTTTTAACCCTAGGGACACCATTTGAACAAATCTAACAAAACTATAGCCTTTGGCCAGTAGAGCTAAAATTATCAGTTTTCACATGACATTTCCAGGTAAAAATAAAATTTCTCTTGTTTGGCTCTACTGAACCCTTGCTCCTCTATTTGATTAAACATCAAAGTCTTATGTATAGGGATCATTCAAATCAACAAGAGCTGTCGGAGGGACAGCGCTCAACCATTCGAATATTTGTCACAAAAGTACAAATCTGATTGAAACTGATGACAAATCCATGCAAGAAAGAGTTATCTAACTTACTAAATTGGGTATGTCTTATCACTGCAATACCTTGTTTGAAGTTTCGATATAATACATGCAGAAGCTGCTGAAGGTGAACAAAGGCCATAATTTGCAAGAAAATCTGGCAAGAGTTATCCCATTTGATTAATTTAGTTTCATGACTACAAAGCAATACATAAAGTTTTATTTAAATGAATTGAATGGTTGGTAAAATATGGACTTGATGGTACTTGCACACAGAACTTTAACCAGAATTTCTAAGTCAAACAAAGGCAACAATTTTGCATTATAGTCATTCAAGAGTTATTTAACTTAGTTATTGTAGTAGGTTTGATGCATTGAATGTCCTGTGTGAAGTTTCAAACAAATACATCGAGCTGTTGATGAGATATGGACTTGATGGTACTTGCAAGCAAAACTTTAACCAGAATTTCTAAGTTAAACATGGACAATAATTTGCATTATTTTCATGCAAGAGTTATCTAACTTAGTAATTGTAGTATGTTTGATGACTGGGAAGTCATGTCTGAAGTTTCAATCAAATACATTAAGTGGCTGGTAAGATATTGACATGATGGTACTTGCACGCAAAACTTTAACCAGAATTTCTAAGTCAAACAAGGGCAATAATTTTGCATTATAGTCATCCAAGAGTTATACATCTTAGTTATTGTAGTAGGTTTGATGACTGGGAGGACTTGTGTAAAGTTTCAATCCAAATACATTAAGTGGTTGGTGAAATATAGACTTTATGGTACTTGCACACAAAGCTTTAACCAGAATTACCTTGGACTTTCTCCAAGTTTTTATTCAAATGTAAATATACAGTCAACCCAATGACAATGTAAATATACAGTCAACCTAATGATGAATGTAAATACACAGTCAACCCAATGTTAAATGTAAAGATACAGTCAACCTAATGTTAAATGCAAAGATACAGTCAACCTAAAGTTAAATGCAAAGATACAGCCAACCTAATGATGAATGTAGATATACAGTCAACCCAATGTTGAATGTAAAGATACAGTCAACCTAATGATGAATGTAAAGATACTGCCAACCTAATGATGAATGTAAATATACAGTAAACCCAATGTTGAATGTAAAGATAAAGTCAACCTAATGATGAATGTAAATATACAGTCAACCTAATGTTGAATGTAAATATACAGTCAACTTAATGTTAAATGTAAATATACAGTTAACCCAATGTTAAATGTAAAGATACAGTCAACCTAATGATGAATGTAAATATACAGTCAACCCAATGTTAAATATAAAGATACAGTCAACTTAATGTTGAATGCAAAGATACAATAAACCTAATTTTAAATGTAAAGATACAGTCAACCTAATGATGAATGTAAATATACAGTCAACCAAACGTTGAATGTAAAGATACAGTCAACCTAATGATGAATGTAAATAAACAGTCAACCTAATGATGAATGTAAATATACAGTCAACCTAATGTTAAATGCAAAGATACAGTCAACCTAATGTTAAATGCAAAGATACAGTCAATTTAATGTTGAATTTAAATATACAGTCAACCTAATGTTAAATGTAAAGATATAGTCAACCTAATGTTAAATATAAAGATACAGTCAACTTAATGTCAAATGTAAATGTACAGTCAACCTAATGTTTAATGTAAATGTACAGTCAACCTAATGTTGAATGCAAAGAAACAGTCAACCTAATGTTGAATGCAAAGAAACAGTCAACCTAATGTTAAATGTAAAGAAACAGTCAACCTAATGTTAAATGCAAAGGTACAGTCAACCTAATGTTGAATGTAAATATACAGTCAATTTACTGTTAAATGTAAAGATACAGTCAACCTAATGATGAATGTAAAGATACAGTCAACCTAATGATGAATGTAAATATACAGTCAACTTAATGTTTAATGTAAAGATACAGTCAACATAATGATGAAGATGAAAGATCAAATACAAAAATTCTTTATCAAAAGAACATTGTATCAAAGCATTGTTCAGTCCAGAATCAATTTCCAATCTTAGACAAAGAGAAATTAAAATAGTGTGCCCATGCCATTGCATACTTTTATTTAAATAACATTCCTTTAGAATCAATGTCAAAACCAAAGGTAGGATGTGACATGGAACTATTACACTAATCCAATAAACAAATTAATTAACTCTTCTGCACACTATTTTTTAAATAAATTATATTGAAGGACAATACTTATATCATAGCAACGACAGACAAACAAACATGTGGTAATACAGGGAATTTAACCATCACCCAAACTGTCAAAATAACACTTGGTTAAGGTTCTACATACATATAATAGGAAGTATATCAGTACTTTTCCAAATTTTAAAATTTACTAAATAACAATTTTTTCCAGTATATCATGCCTATATATACTCACTGACCTCATATTGTCATAAAGTTATCTATTTAAACATGCCAAAATCAAAGTGATTGCCTAGTTTGCATTTAAAATAGATTTCCCATGTAAAACTGCAAGGTATTGTGTGAAGAATCAAATGACTTGTGAGATATCATTTTGATTAAATCCTGGTTAAACTGGTTAAGGTATTGTAGAATTTGTTACATCTTAGAATGAGTCCAAATGATGATGTTGGTGGATCTGACATACCAAACCAATCTGATTTTTTTCATGATAAGGAGATGCTTTATTTTAAAAATAATTTTATTTTTGAAGACGTTTATAGCATTATTTCACCCTGATATACTACCTTTAATACACTTTATATACATGTACTGTACATTTGTACATGCTGTGCAAGATATTTTTTCTAGAATGGAATTACTGTAAAGCTACACACCAAAAACTTTAAATTGTAGTTTAACTCTCTTTTTTCTTTTTAAAAATATTATGTTACATGTATATATGGTATCTATCAGAACAGCATTGATTTTTTTAAATCCTATATCAAATCAAGGAATTATATAGAGAAGGAAAGGAAACTAATTGAGATTTTGTGAACGCTCGTGTATTCACGCAAAATCTCGCAATATTTTGTTTTTAATTATCTTCTCTTCCATTCATCTTGGGAACACTGCAGAATGAAATTGTCATCAAATCACCAGTCCCAGAAATTGTCATCAAATCACCATTCCCAGAAATTTGGGTTTAAAATTGTTGAAGTATTTGTGATTACAAAATGCAGCTGAAATAACGACAAATAACGATATTTAAAGTTTCCTTAAAACCTCATTATGTTTAATTCAAGAGCATTTTACGTGATCGAAACATGTTTATAAACATCTAAGATTACATACAACTTACAGTTTATGTACAATAAATCAGTTGCCTGGGAATTATAAATGATTAATTTGCAAATTATGAACCCTTCATGTGCTGTTTCATCAACATATAGTCAGAAAATGCAAGTTTCCTATCCTTCTATACAAGTCCTATATCAAATGAATAAATGTTAATGGCATCTTATCACGACACCACATGTTTACAAATGGCAATAAGATAATTGGAAAATATATCCATTATACTGCATGCAGTTGGCAGTTGGCAATTACACACTGTTCATATTAACATTAACAAAAGTAATGAAAAACATCATTTGGTACAAATGTATAAACAACAAACACACAATTAACAGTTAATTAATTGAGATTAAATATGCATAATTATAAATGATGCTCTTTGAACAGTCTGGTCTAAGTCAGAAATAGTTTACATAATAAAACAAAATGTTGTGTATGAAACTGAAGTGATTTTTCAGTGTTTCACTTACACAAACTTCTACATATATATACACATATATGTATATGTATTAACATGGTGGCATTTATATTAAACATCAAAGTTACAACTGATTCTATTAAAAAGATTGCACCATATACACCAATAAAAGAAATGAAATACATGACTGATTGATTGAATATTTAGCGTCATTTTATGCCATCGAATGCTAACAGACGATCACTGTTTCCTGGGATCCTGAAAGGTTAACCAGTATTCGAGCACACCCCTTCTCTGCAAGTTACTGATAACTTTCCAACTTGAATCAGTGGTGAGAGACTAATGATATTAAGACACAATGTCATATATCAATCATCACGGAGACTGTTACCTGGCAGGGATTTGAACTCACAATCCCTGGATTGATAGTCAGACGTGTAACTGACTTAGCTAATTGGGCCCAACAAATGAAATACAGTGTTATTGGAAATAAAGAAGTACATAACATACAGTATATTCAAACTATGCAGAACGATGGCTTTTGTTTATACCTAATGGAGAAAGGGTGTTGAATCTTCTAATCCAATAAGTTTCACGATCTTGCGTTGCTTGTCAGTCCAATCTGGACCATGATCAATGCAGTGTAATATTACATCAGCAAACGAATGCCCATCACTGTTGAAATATTCAGAATGAACCTGCATAGTTTCCAATCTGATCAATGCAGATTAACATGCTGGCCCCACAGACTGTTTACTACATTTGGAACATGTAATTACATACACAATGTTGGCCATTTTACAAGTAACGTGACACTTAATGGAAAGTATGTTTAATTGTGATGATTCTGGCATAATTTTTCATGTTTGGTAATGTGCTAAACCATAAGGACCAGATTTTCCAGAACCTTCACCAGAGCTTTTTATCTTTGCTCGGACAAGTAAGTTATGCAGATTCGGAGGCATTCTGTATGCTACAACAGTTTTCTGGGTAACAAACGACTGAGTCTGTCTAAAGATTCTATTGTGAGCCAATTCTTGTATATGATAGATCTAAGTTTGGGCAGATTAAGATGGCCCATGAACACATCGGCATATGAAGGTGTAATGTATGTACCCATACCAGTGCCATTTATCGATTTTTGACAAATAATCTATGGTGTCATGTAAGTGTGATGGTAAATTACGTATATGTGGTCTTAAATGGAAGTCTAAAGATTGTTGGTGATAGTAAGATATTCTTTGTTTTTTGTCATTGATGTAACTCTTTTTGTATAAAGTATCCACAGTTTTATTAACCTGTTTTGCTTAATCCATAGTCGGTTTAGTACCGAGTTTTTTTTGTAGTAAACTGGATTATGAAGTTGACATTCAGCTTCAGAAATGTACCGATTTTTGTCCATTACAACTACTGCTGATTCTTTGTCAGCTGGTTTGATTACTATTTCTGTATTGTTTTTAAGTGTTGTTATATACATTCTAATTTTGAATGGTTATCAAATTGTGAGTACTTCTGCTGGTGAGAGGATATGTCTGCTGCAACTGAATTAATAAAGGTTTCAAGATCTTGAGATTGTTTTGGTGGTTGCCAGTCACAATTTCCTTTGAATTTTTCAAATATATCATATAAAGCAAGTACATCAGGGAAAGGAATTGAATAAGAAATTGTTGATAGCGAACTTAAAACAGATATAGGAGGTAAATTTGAAACAGGGTCATTTTGTACTTGAGAATTATCATATAATGGTTCTTTCTTATTGAAATGAGATTTCAATCTAAGTCTTCTACTGAACTGCTTTTTTAAAATGATGGAAAGATAAAAATAAAGTGTATTGACTGTAATTCACCATATGTCAAGTTATATCATATCATATCATATATGATCATACCATATTAAGCATATAGCTGTAGTTTCATCCACAAAAGTTCACATCAGTATATGTATATATATCTGTATGTGGCGGCAGACTGTTTTATATCATGATATACATGTATACACGGAGATTATGTTATCTATTCTCCATACAATATCAATGTAAATATACATGTATACACGGAGATTATGTTATCTATCCGCCATACAATATCAATGTAAATATAGATGTAAACACGGAGATTATGTTATTTATCCGCCATACAATATCAATGTAAATATACATGTAAACATGGAGATTATGTTATCTATCCGCCATACAATATCAATGTAAATATAAATGTAAACATGCCATACAATATCAATGTAAATATACATGTAAACACGGAGATTATGTTACCTATCCGCCATAAAATATCAATGTAAATATAGATGTAAACACAGAGATTATGTTATCTATCTGCCATACAATATCAATGTAAATATACATGTAAACACGGAGATTATGTTATCTATCCGCCATAAAATATCAATGTAAATATACATGTAAACACAGAGATTATGTTATCTATCCGCCATACAATATCAATGTAAATATTCATGTAAACACGGAAATTATGTTATCTATCTGCCATACAATATCAATGTAAATATACATGTAAACATGGAGATTATGTTATCTATCCGCCATACAATATCAATGAAGTAAGTACAAGCTTATAAGAAAACACATACATGTATGTGTAAAAGAATTCACCGAAGGCTTAAGTAAGTTTTGGTGGATTCATCCAGTCATAGTACGGGTAAGCCGGTGCATAATTCATGTTTCCTGACGTGTGTTTATCGTCATCATCAGTGGTGTCCACCTTCCCATGCATGCATTCCTGGTATGATGGAGGTGCTGCATTAACAGAACAATTGATGAATAAATCAGATATACAGAACCGTGTTTCTAGGCGATTATGAAAACAAATATATACATGTATTTACTTTGATCGATATTACAAGGTTTGTACATAATGAAAGTATATTATCACTTAAATAACATTTGTATTTTTATTATTACCATTATCATTATCAATATTAATCATTATGATTTATTTAGTACTTTAACCATAGTATCATTATATTTACAGTACAAGGTATGTTACCCATCTCTAATAAATACCAATATAATTATAATGTTTTGTAATGTTACAGTTTTCGCATTAAAATATAATTATAAAAATAATATTATCCTTGTAGAAATATAGTTCAAAGACAGAAATTCAATATTCTATTTGCTTGATTCAGTCATCCACTAACACAATTGTTGGAATTTTTTCACATTTTCACTTATTCCGGATTGAGTGTCACATTTGTTTTTCCCCATAACTAAATGTAGGTACAAACAGCCTATTCTGGTGGCTATTGACACTATCAGATTGCAAATATAGGTACAAACAGCCTATTCTGGTGGCTGTTGACACTATCAGATTGTGAATGTTGGTACAAACAGCCTATTCTTGTGGCTATTGACACTATCAGATTGTGAATGTTGGTACAAACAGCCTATTCTGGTGGCTATTGACACTATCAGATTGTGAATGTTGGTACAAACAGCCTATTCTGGTGGCTATTGACACTATCAGACTGTGAATGTTGGTACAAACAGCCTATTCTGGTGGCTATTGACACTATCAGATTGTGAATGTAGGTACAAACAGCCTATTCTAGTGGCTATTGACACTATCAGATTGTGAATGTTGGTACAAACAGCCTATTCTGGTGGCTATTGACACTATCAGATTGTGAATGTAGGTACAAACAGACTATTCTGGTGGCTATTGACACTATCAGATTGTGAATGTAGGTACAAACAGACTATTCTGGTGGCTACTGACACTATCCGATTGTGAACGAGCATATTTCAAAAAGTAAAGGGAGACATTGTGTTTGTACTTCAAAAATCAGTTGTTTAACCACAGTTATCATTAAATATAAGAAAATGTCCAGCAGAAATCAATTCAAAAAGCAATGTCAAAATTGAATATGAATGTCAAAATATACATACGTGGACTGAACCCGGCGAGAGGTGGTCCAAAGCCCATTGGCTGGTCCATCACTGGTTCTTGGCCCGGAAGAAGCGGTGCTGTTGGCTGTTGATATTGAGGAATATACTGCTCCACAACTGATCGGAGGGGTATTGTACCTATTATAATATCTGATTCCAGATTCAGGTCGAACATCGTGTCCGCCACATCAACTATCAACTAAAAGTACAAAAAATGCTACATTTGTGACAGACAGACAGTCAGTTGCAACAATAATGTCTCCAGCCAAATAGAGAGCAACAAGAGCATCAACATACAATATCAAGACAACTTTTGCTGTTAAAAACAATTTAGTATTTACAATTATGTTCTATTATGTTCTATGTGCTAATAAAAAAAACAGCTGACATCAGATGCGGCATGTAATAAAATGTTTCTGTCAACTTAACTAATATATTTTTTATCATTATTCAAATTATACAACAAAGTGTCATCTTTTTGTCCCACTGTCATTCCAGTTTAGGTTTAATACAGATCAAAGAAACATATATATCTATATGAATAAAAGTCAACACATATCGAGATATAAGAAACATGTGTCTTTCCCTATTAGTGCTATTTTGTTATTGATAATTATGCATGGTGACAACATAAACACGATATATATAAAGTTACAGAATACAAAATTCCATGTAAACATTCACGAAAAAAATTACTTCAACTAACAGAAACATTTCTTTAATGACTATTCTACATTACAGGCAACACTATGTTCATATTCCTGACGATTATTCTGCATTACAGGCAACACTATGCTCATATTCCTGATGACTATTCTGCATTACAGACAACACTATGTACATATTCCTGACGATTATTCTGCATTAAAGGCAACACTATGTTCATATTCCTGACGATTATTCTGCATTACAGGCAACACTATGTTCATATTCCTGATGACTATTCTACATTACAGTCATGCAAAACTATATTCATTCCTGATGACTATTCTACATTACAGACAACACTATGTTCATATTCCTGATGACTATTCTACATTACAGGCAACACTATATTCATTCCTGATGACTATTCTACATTACAGACAACACTATGTTCAAATTCCTGATGACTTTTCTACATTACAGACAACACTATGTTCATATTCCTGATGACTATACTGCATTACAGACAAAACTATGTTCATATTCCTGATGACTATACTGCATTACAGACAACACTATGTTCATATTCCTGATGACTATTCTACAATACAGACAACACTATGTTCATTCCTGATGAATTTTCTACATTACAAGCAACACTATATTCATTCCTGATGACTTTTCTACATTACAGACAACACTATGTTCAAATTCCTGATGACTTTTCTACATTACAGACAACACTATGTTCATATTCCTGATGACTATACTGCATTACAGACAAAACTATGTTCATATTCCTGATGGCTATACTGCATTACAGACAACACTATGTTCATATTCCTGATGACTATTCTACATTACAGACAACACTATGTTCATTCCTGATGACTATTCTACATTACAGGCAACACTATATTCATTCCTGATGACTATTCTACATTACAGACAACACTATGTTTAAATTCCTGATGACTTTTCTACATTACAGACAACACTATGTTCATATTCCTGATGACTATACTGCATTACAGACAACACTATGTTCATATTCCTGATGACTATATTGCATTACAGACAACACTATGTTCATATTCCTGATGACTATTCAACATTACAGACAACACTATGTTCATATTGCTGATGACTATTCTACATTACAGACAAAACTATGTCCATATTCCTGATGACTATTCTACATTACAGACAACACATGTTTATATTGCTGATGACTATTCTACATTACAGACAACACTATGTTCATTCCTGATGACTATTCTACATTACAGGCAACACTATATTCATTCCTGATTACAGACAACACATGTTCAAATTCCTGATGACTTTTCTACATTACAGACAACACTATGTTCATATTCCTGATGACTATACTGCATTACAGACAACACTATGTTCATATTCCTGATGACTATATTGCATTACAGACAACACTATGTTCATATTGCTGATGACTATTCTACATTACAGGCAACACTATATTCATTACTGATGACTATTTTACATTACAGACAACACTATGTTCAAATTCCTGATGACTTTTCTACATAACAGACAACACTATGTTCATATTCCTGATGACTATACTGCATTACAGACAACACTATGTTCATATTCCTGATGACTATACTGCATTACAGACAACACTATGTTCATATTCCTGATGACTATTCTACATTACAGACAACACTATGTTAATTCCTGATGACTATTCTACATTACAAGGAACACTATATTAATTCCTGATGACTATTCTACATTACAGACTACACTATGTTCATATTCCTGATGACTACTCTGCATTACAGACAACACTATGTTCATTCCTGATGACTATTCTACATTACAGACAAAACTATGTTCATATTCCTGATGACAATTCTACATTACAGACAACACTATGTTCATTCCTGATAACTATTCTACATTACAGATAACACTTATGTTCATTCCTGATGACAATTCTACATTACAGGCAACACTATGTTCATTCCTGATGACAATTCTACATTACAGTCAACACTATGTTCATTCCTGATGACAATTCTACATTACAGGCAACATTATATTCATTCCTGATGAAAATTCTACATTACAGGCAACACTATGCTCATATTCCTGATGACAATTCTACATTACAGGCAACACTATGTTCATTCCTGAATACTATTCTACATTACAGGCAACAATATGTTCATTCCTAATGACTATTCTCCATTACAAACAACACTATGTTCATTCCTGATGACAATTCTACATTACAGGCAACACTATGTTCATATTCCTGATGACTATACTGCATTACAGACAAAACTATGTTCATATTCCTGATGGCTATACTGCATTACAGACAACACTATGTTCATATTCCTGATGACTATTCTACATTACAGACAACACTATGTTCATTCCTGATGACTATTCTACATTACAGGCAACACTATATTCATTCCTGATGACTATTCTACATTACAGACAACACTATGTTTAAATTCCTGATGACTTTTCTACATTACAGACAACACTATGTTCATATTCCTGATGACTATACTGCATTACAGACAACACTATGTTCATATTCCTGATGACTATATTGCATTACAGACAACACTATGTTCATATTCCTGATGACTATTCAACATTACAGACAACACTATGTTCATATTGCTGATGACTATTCTACATTACAGACAAAACTATGTCCATATTCCTGATGACTATTCTACATTACAGACAACACATGTTTATATTGCTGATGACTATTCTACATTACAGACAACACTATGTTCATTCCTGATGACTATTCTACATTACAGGCAACAATATGTTCATTCCTAATGACTATTCTCCATTACAAACAACACTATGTTCATTCCTGATGACAATTCTACATTACAGGCAACACTATGTTCATTCCTGATGACTATACTGCATTACAGACAACACTATGTTCATATTCCTGATGACTATTCTACATTACAGACACCACTATGTTCATTGCTGATGACAATTCTACATTACAGGCAACACTATGTTCATTCCTGATCACTATTCTGCGTTACAGGCAACACTATGTTCATACTCCTGATGACTACTCTACATTACAGGCAACACTATGTTCATTCCTGATGACTTTACAGACAACTCTATGTTCATATTCCTGTTGATTATTCTGCATTACAGTCAACACTATGTTCATATTCCCAATGTCGATTCTGCATTACAGACAACACTTTGTTCATATTCCTAATGACTATACTGCATAACAGACAACAATATGTTCATATTCCTGATGACTTTTCAACATTACAGACAACAGTATGTTCATTTTCCTGATGACTATTCAACATTACAGACAACTCTATGTTCATATTCCTGATGACTATACTGAATAACAGGCAACACTATGTTCATATTCCTGATGACTATTCAACATTACAGACAACACTATGTTCATATTTCTGATGACTGTTCAACATTACAGACAACTGTATGTTCATATTCCTGACGACTATTCTACATTACAGGCAACACTATGTTCGTATTCCTGATGACTATTCTACATTACAGACATCACTACGTTCATATTCTTGATGAATATTCTACATTACTGACAACACTATGTTCATATTCCTGATGACTATTCTACATTACAGAGAACATTATGTTCATATTCCTGATGATTATTCTTCTTTACAGACAACACTATGTTCATATTCCTGATGACTATTCTGCATTACAGACAACACTATGTTCATATTCCTGATGACTATTCTGCATTACAGACAACTCTATGTTCATATTCGTGATGACTATTCTACATTACAGACAACACTATGTTCATATTCTTGATGACTATTCTACATTACAAACAACACTATGTGCAAATTCCTGATGACTATTCTACATTACAGGCAACACTAGACTCATATTCCTGATCACTATTCTGCATTACAGGCAACACTATGTTCATATTCCTGATGACTATTCTACATTACAGGCAACACTAGGCTCATATTCCTGATCACTATTCTACATTACAGGCTACACTATGTGCATATTCCTGATGACTATTATACTTTACAGACAACACTATGTTCATATTCTTGATGACTATTCTGAATTACAGACAACACTATGTGCATATCCCTGATGACTATTCTACATTACAGGCAACACTAGGCTCATATTCCTGACCACTATTCTGCATTATAGGCAACACTATGTTCATATTCCTGATGACTATTCTACATTACAGCAACACTATGTTAATATTCCTGATGACTGTTCTACATTACAGGCAACACTATGTTCATATTTCTGATGACTATTCTGCATTACAGGCAACACTATGTTCGTATTCCTGATTACTATTCTACATTACAGCAACACTATGTTCGTATTCCTGATGCCTATTCTACATTACATGCAACACTGTGTTCATATTCCTGATGACTATTCTGCATTACAGGCAACACTATGTTCCTATTCCTGATGCCTATTCTGCATTACAGACAACTCTATGTTCATATTCCTGATGACTATTCTGCATTACAGCAACACTATGTTCATATTCCCGATGCCTGTTCTACATTACATGCAACACTATGTGCATATTGCTGATGACTATTCTGCATTACAGGCAACACTATGTTCATATTCCTGATGCCTATTCTGCATTACAGGCAACACTAGGCTCATCTCCCGGATCACTATTCTGCATTACAGGCAACTCTATGTTCATATTCCTGATGCCTATTCTATATTACATGCAACACTATGTTCATATTCCTGATGACTATTCTGAATTACAGGCAACACTATGTTCATATTCCTGATGACTATTCTGCATTACAGGCAACTCTATGTTCAAATTCCTGATGCCTATTCTACATGACATGCAACACTATGTTCATATTCTTGATGACTATTCTATATTACAGGCAACACTAGGCTCATATTCCTGATCACTATTCTGCATTACAGGAAACACTATGTTCATATTCCCGATGCCTATTCTACATTACAGGCAACACTATGTTCATATTCCTGATGACTATTCTACATTACAGGCAACACTAGGCTCATATTCCTGATCACTATTCTACATTACATGCAACACTATGTTCATATTCCTGATGACTATTCTGCATTACAGACAACTCTATGCTCATATTCCTGATCACTATTCTACATTACAGGCAACTCTAGGCTCATAATTCTGATCACTATTCTACATTACATGCAACACTATGTTCATATTCCTGATGACAATTCTGCATTACAGACAACACTATATTCATATTCCTGATGACTATTCATCATTACAGTCAACACTATGTTCATATTCCTGATGGCTATTCTGCATTACATGCAACACTATGCTCATATTCCTGATGACTATTCTATTACAGGCAACATTATGTTCATATTCCTGATGACTATTCTACATTACAAACAACACTTTGTTCATATCCCTGATGACTACTCTACATTACAGACAACACTATGTTCATATTCCTGATGACTATTCTACATTTCAGTCATGCAAAACTATTTTCATTCCTGATGACTATTCTACATCACAGACAACACTATGTTCATATTCCTGATGACTATTCTGCATTGCAGACAACACTATGTTCATATTCCTGATGACTATTCTACATTACAGTCATGCAAAACTATATTCATTCCTGATGACTATTCTACATCACAGACAACACTATGTTCATATTCCTGATGACTATTCTGCATTGCAGACAACACTATGTTCATATACCTGATGACTATTCTGCATTACAGGCAACACTATGCTCATATTCCTGATGACTATTCTATATTACAGACAACACTATGTTCATATTCCTGAAGACTATTCTACATTACAGGCAACACTATGTTCATATTCCTAATGACTATGCTACATCACAGAAAACACAATGTTCATATTCCTGATGACTATTCTGCATTACAGACAAAACTATGCCAATATTCCTGATGACTATTCTACATTACAGGCAACATTATGTTCATATTCCTGATGACTATTCTACATTACAGACAACACTTTGTTCATATCCCTGATGACTACTCTACATTACAGACAACACTATGTTCATATTCCTGATGACTATTCTACATTACAGTCATGCAAAACTATATTCATTCCTGATGACTATTCTACATCACAGACAACACTATGTTCATATTCCTGATGACTATTCTGCATTGCAGACAACACTATGTTCATATACCTGATGACTATTCTGCATTACAGGCAACACTATGCTCATATTCCTGATGACTATTCTATATTACAGACAACACTATGTTCATATTCCTGAAGACTATTCTACATTACAGGCAACACTATGTTCATATTGCTGATGACTATTCTGTATTACAGGCAACACTTTGTTCATATTCTTGATGACTATTCAGCATTACAGATAACACTATGTTCATATTCTTGACGACTATTCAGCATTACAGACAACACTATGTTCATATTCCTGACGACTATTCTTCATTACAGACAACACTATGTTCATATTCCTGGTGACTATTCTACATTACAGATAACTCTATGTTCATATTCCTGATGACTATTCTACATTACAGGAAACATATTGTTCATATTCATGATGACTATTCTAAATTACAGACAACACTATGTTCATATTCCTGATGACTATTCAGCATTACAGAGAACACTATGTTCATAATCTTGACGACTATTCTACATTACAGACAACTCTATGTTCATATTCCTGATGACCATTCTACATTACAGACAACACTATGTTCATATTCCTGATGACTATTCTACATTACAGACAACACTTTGTTCATATTCCTGATGACCATTTTACATTACAGAAAACACTATGTTCATATTCCTGATAACTATTCTACATTACAAACAACACTATGTTTATATTCCTGATGGCTATTCTACATTACAGACAACACTATGTTCATATTCCTGATGACTATACTGCAATACAGGCAACACTATGTTCGTATTCCTGATGACTCTTCTGCATTAAACGAAACACTATGTTCATATTCCTGATGACCATTCTACATTACAGACAACACTATGTTCATATTCCTGATGACTATACTGCATTACAGAAAACACTTTGTTCATATTCCTGATGACTATTCTGCATTACAGACAACACTATGTTCATATTCCTGATGACTATTCTGCATTACAGGCAACACTATGTTCATATTCCTGATGACTATTCAACATTACAGACAACACTATGTTCATATTTCTGATGACTATTCAGTATTACAGAGAACACTATGTTCATATTCTCGACGACTATTCTACATTACAGGCAACACTAGGCTCATATTCCTGACCACTATTCTGCATTACAGGCAACACTATGTTCATATTCCTGATGACTATACTGCATTACAGACAACAATTTGTTCATATTCCTGATGACTATTCTACATTACAGACAACACTTTGTTCATATTCTTGATGACTATTCTACATGAAAGAAAACACTATGTTCATATACCTGATGACTATTCTACAATACAAGCAACACTATGCTCATATTCCTGATGACTATTCTATATTACAGACAACAGTATGTTCATATTCCTGATGACTATTCTGCATTACAGACAACACTATGTTCATATTCCTGATGACTATTCTGCATTACAGGCAACACTTTGTTCATATACCTGATGACTATTCTACATTAGAGGCGACACTGTGTTCATATACCTGTTGACTATTCTACATTACATGCAACACAGTGTTCATATTCCTGATGACTATTATCCATTACAGGCAACACTTTGTTCATATACCTGATGACTATTCTACATTACAGGCAACACTATGTTCATATTCCTGATGACTGTTCTACATTACAGGCATCACTTTGTTCATATACCTGATGACTATTCTACATTACAGGCAACACTATGTTCATATTCCTGATGACTGTTCTACATTACATGCAACACTGTGTTCATATTCTTGATGCCTGTTCTACATTACAGGCAACACTTTGTTCATATACCTGATGACTATTCTACATTACAGGCAACACTATGTTCATATTCCTAATGACTGTTCTACATTACATGCAACACTGTGTTCATATTCCTGATGACTGTTCTACATTACAGGCAACACTTTGTTCATATACCTGTTTACTATTCTGCATTACAGGCAACACTATGTTCCTATTCCTGATGACTGTTCTACATTACAGGCATCACTTTGTTCATATACCTGTTTACTATTCTGCATTACAGGCAACACTATGTTCCTATTCCTGATGACTGTTCTACATTACATGCAACACTGTGTTCAGATTCCTGATGACTGTTCTACATTACAGGCAACACTGTGTTCATATACCTGTTTACTATTCTGCATTACAGGGAACACTATGTTCCTATTCCTGATGACTGTTCTACATTACATGCAACACTATGTTCCTATTCCTGATGACTGTTCTACATTACAGGCAACACTGTGTTCATATACCTGTTTACTATTCTGCAGTACAGGCAACACTATGTTCCTATTCCTGATGACTGTTCTACATTACATGCAACACTGTGTTCATATTCCTGATGCCTATTCTACATTACAGGCAACACTTTTTTCCTATTCCTGATGCCTATTCTACATTACATGCAACACTGTGTTCATATTCCTGTTGTCTATTCAGCATTACAGACAACACTTTGTTCATATTCTTGACGACTATTCTACATTACAGACAACTCTATGTTCATATTCCTGACGACTATTCTACATTACAGACAACACTATGTTCATATTCCTGATGACTATGCTACATTACAGGAAACATTATGTTCATATTCATGATGACTATTCTACATTACAGACAACACTATGTTCATATTCCTGATGACTATTCAGCATTACAGACAACACTATGTTCATATTCTTGAAGACTATTCTACATTACAGACAACTCTATGTTCATATTCCTGATGACCATTCTACATTACAGACAACACTATGTTCATATTCCTGATGACTATTCTACATTACAGACAACACTTTGTTCCTATTCCTGATGACCATTCTACATTACAGACAACACTATGTTCATATTCCTGATGACTATTCTGCATTACAGGCAACACTATGTTCATATACCTGATGACTATTCTGCATTACAGGCAACACTATGTTCATATACTTGATGACTATTATGCATTACAGTCAACACTATGTTCATATTCCTGATGACTATTCAACATTACAGATAACTCTATGTTCATATTCCTGACGATTATTCAGCATTACAGACAACACTGTGTTCATATTCTCGACGACTATTCTACATTACAGGCAACACTAGGCTCATATTCCTGATGACTATTCTGCATTACAGGCAACATTATGTTCATATTCCTGATGACTATACTGCATTACAGACAACAATTTGTTCATATTCCTGATGACTATTCTACATTACAGACAACACTTTGTTCATATTCTTGATGACTATTCTACATGAAAGAAAACACTATGTTCATATTCCTGATGACTTTACTGCATTACAGACAACACTATGTTCATATTCCTGATGACTATTCTACATTACAGACAACACTTTGTTCATATTCTTGATGACTATTCTACATGAAAGAAAACACTTTGTTCATATTCCTGATGACTATTCTGCATTACAGACAACACTATGTTCATATTCCTGATGACTATTCTGCATTACAGGCAACACTATGCTCATATTCCTGATGACTATTCTATATTACAGACAACAGTATGTTCATATTCCTGATGACTATTCTGCATTACAGACAACACTATGTTCATATTCCTGATGATTATTCTGCATTACAGGCAACACTTTGTTCATATACCTGATGACTATTCTACATTACAGGCAACACTGTGTTCATATACCTGTTGACTATTCTACATTACATGCAACACAGTGTTCATATTCCTGATGACTATTATCCATTACAGGCAACACTTTGTTCATATACCTGATGACTATTCTACATTACAGGCAACACTATGTTCATATACCTGTTGACTATTCTACATTACAGGCAACACTATGTTCATATACCTGATGACTATTCTACATTACAGGCAACACTGTGTTCATATACCTGTTGACTATTCTACATTACAGGCAACACTGTGTTCATATACCTGTTGACTATTCTACATTACAGGCAACACTATGTTCCTATTCCTGATGACTGTTCTACATTACATGCAACACTGTGTTCATATTCCTGATGCCTATTCTACATTACAGGCAACACTATGTTCATATTCCTGATGCCTATTCTACATTACATGCAACACTGTGTTCATATTCCTGATGCCTATTCTACATTACAGGCAACACTATGTTCATATTCCTGATGCCTATTCTACATTACATACAACACTGTGTTCATATTCCTGTTGCCTATTCTACATTACAGGCAACACTATGTTCATATTCCTGATGACTGTTCTACATTACATGCAACACTGTTTTCATATTCCTGATGCCTATTCTACATTACAGGCAACACTATGTTCATATTCCTGATGCCTATTCTACATTACATGCAACACTGTGTTCATATTCCTGATGCCTATTCTACATTACATGGAACACTATGTTCATATTCCTGATGACTATTCTACATTACAGGCAACACTGTATTCCTATTCCTGTTGACTATTCTGCATTATAAGCAACATTATGTTCATATTCCTGATGACTATTCTGCAATACAGGCAACACTATGTTCGTATCCCTGATGACTCTTCTGAATTAAACGGAACAGTATGTTCGTATTCCTGACGACTATTCTACATTACAGCAGTCACTATGTTCTTATACCTGTTAACTATTCTGTATTACAGGCAACACTATGTTCGTATTCCTCTTGACTATTCTACATTACAGGCAACACTACTATGTTCATATTCCTATTGACTATTATGCATTACAGGCAACACTAAGTTCATATTCCTGATGCCTTTTCTACATAACAGGAACACCACTATGTTCATATTCCTGATGACTATTTCGCATTACAGGGAACACTATGTTCATATTCCTGATGACTATTTCACATTACAGGGAACACTAGGTTCATATTCCTGATGACTGTTCTACATTACAGGCTACAGTATGTTCATATTCCTGATGACTATTCTGTATTACAGGCAGCACTATTTTAGTATTCCTGATGACTATTCTGCATTACAGGCAGCACTATTTTTGTATTCCTGATGAGTATTCTGCATTACAGTGAACACTATGTTCATATTCCTGTTGACTATTCTGCATTACAGGCAACACTATGTTCGTATTCCTGACGACTATTCTGCATTACAGGGAAGACTATGTTCAAATTCCTGATGATTATTCTACATTACAGACAACACTATGTTTGTATTTTTGATGACTATTCTGCATTACAGGCAACACTATGTACATGTTCCTGATGACTATTCTACATTACAGACAACACAATGTTTGTATTCTTGATGACTATTCTGCATTACAGGCAACACTATGTACGTATTCCTGATTACTATTCTACATTACAGGCAACACTATGTATGACTGTATTCCTGATTACTATTCTACATTACAGGCAACACAATGTTTGTATTCTTGATGACTATTCTGCATTACAGGCAACACTATGTATGTATTCCTGATTACTATTCTACATTACAGGCAACACTATGTACGTATTCCTGATTACTATTCTACATTACAGACAACACTATGTTCATATTCCTGATGACTATTCTGCATTACATAGAACACTATGTTCGTTTTCCTGTTGCAACTGCAGCATTCAATATAGATTTGTATTATTTAAATGAATTACTCTTTTGACAGTGCTTTACCAAATAAGATGTACATAACAAGGTAAGGAAGCAGTAAATGAGCACACAAAAATGTTTGGTATTAACCCTTTACTCCATAGATACGCGTTTTCCCGCACCAATCACTGAAGGCCTTTGAAAACAGTGCAGGAAGAGTTCAGATTGCTCGTAACGAGCAATCTGAACACTTCCTGCACTGTTTTCCACTCTGTCAGTTAATATAAACATAATTCACCCAATAATTCAAAAGCATTTTATATTAGGTGTCAAAATGCGTCTATATGAAGTAAAGGGTTAAAGGCTTGTTTCTGCTACAGACGACAGCATTAATTAACAGATTTTATAGGATACCATCCATTTACCATTGGGACCAATGTGTAATGCATCCAGTCTACTAGATTCCAAAGAGATTCTCTTGCAGCTAGTGGAAGAATGTTTGCCTTGCATACCGAAGGTGTTGGTTTGATCCCTGACAATGTCATACCAAAAACTTTTAAAATAGTACTAGAAACTTCCTTGCTTAGCGCTCAGCTTGAGAGGAGGATAGTTCTAGGTCTAGTCAGCAGTGTCAGTATAATGTGACTGGGTATGGTATTATACAATGTGTCTGAGACATGAATCTCAAGTGTGGCAGAGTTCAGAATACTGTCTCAAGTAGACAACATCGACGCAATTAAAAACAAGAGGCCCAAGAGAGCCTGAGGACCCTCTACTGACTCATAGTGGCCATAGCACCTTTTGAAATTTCACAATATTTACCCTCTTTGGGGGGGGGGGGGGGGGGGGGGGGGGGTCATCTTAACAACTTTTGGATAAATACCCCCACCACACCCATACTGAACAAAAACTTAATTGCTATGAAAAGGAAATACTTTAAATTCCCATACCATTCATCTGTATAAAAAATATAGTCCCCTGTACAGAACCCTTATACATACCAGCCCCTTAATTTGTCAGAACTTCAATCACCCACTTATAGTGATTTGTTATTAACAGAAATGATTCAAATTTTATAAAGAAGTTTTTTTGTACACATGGATGCAAAATGAAAAAAATCAGTTTTCCCTATAATATTCCTATATAAAAGTCACATTACAGGGCCCCAATATATCCCAGCCCATTTAAATGCAGAATCTTCAATCCTTGCTGATGTAAGGATAATTTATATCAAATATGAGCTAGTTTGACTGAAAGGTTATTGAGAGGAAATTTGTGAAAATTCCCAATTTTAACCTTATTGCCCCATCCGCCCCCTGGCCCCTTATGGAAATTCAATCCTCTTTATTGAACAAAATCAAATTTATTGTTACTAGACAATGCTTTAGATCTCAAATTAAACAACATATTAACCCAAATGGACAAAATAAAAGAGAATTTTCCATTTTCCCCTAGTATTCCTATGTTAAACTCAAAGACCCTTACAGGGCCTCTATACATCCCAGTGTCCCTTGAATTGTACAAACTTAGATTTCTTAATCATAGGGATAATTTATATCAAATTTGAACAAATTTGACTGACCGGTTGTTGAAAATAAGATTTATGACAATGTTCAATTTAAATCATTTTGTGACCCCACCTGGGCCCTTTTAGAAAGTCAATCCTTTGAATCAAACAAAATCATATTTGTTATGACTAGAAGTTGCTTCGAAACTCAAACTGAATAAAAATAGTCATAAATGAATGATAAAAACGAGAATTTTCCATTTCCAATAGTATTCCTATATAAAACTCAAAGTCCCCTTACAAGGCCCTATAAATACAAGACCCTTGATTTGAACAAACTTTAAACCCATACTCATTGGGATAATCCATATTAAATCTGAACAAATTTTACTGACTGGTTGTTGAGAAGAAGATTTTTGAAATTTTTCTATTTTAACCCTTTTTTGACCCACCCTGGCCCCTTATGGAAAGTCAATGCTACTTATTGAGCCAAAATTTATTTCCTATGACTAGATGATACTTCAGAACTCAAACTGAATAATAATTTTGCCTAAATAGATGGAAAAAAAGAAAATTTTCTGTTTTCCCATAGTATTCCTATGTAAAACTCTAAGTCCCCTTACAGGGCCCCTATAAATTTTAGCCCCTAAATTCTTATCTGCAATCAAACCCCTACACATAGGGATAATTTATGCCAAATATGAACAAATCTGACATACTGGTTCTTAAGAAAACGATTTTTGTAATTCCCAATTTTTACTCTTTCGGGGCCCCTCCTGACCTCTTAAGACAGTGGAACTCAGTCATTTTTACAAAACTGAACCTCCTTCACCAAACAATGCTTCTGTGGAGAAATAGGCAAAATCATTTCCATTTTAAAGAAAAAACCAACATATTTATTATGACACATGCCCCTAATTGAACCCTTGGGGCGGGGTCATTTTTAACCCTAGGGACACCATTTGAACAAATCTAACAAAACTATTGATGGTTATCATAACTCCATAAACATTTTGAAAATCTGTTGGGCCGTTCATGAGAAGAAGATTTTTTAAGTTTTGGAGTATTTTTAGTAATGGCAGCCATCTTGAATTTCAGATCCAAAAAAAAATGTTCTGTATAGTCTCCTATGCAATATAAACAACCATGTGAAGTTTCAGTTTAATTGGCCTAGTAGTTTCAGAAAAGATAAAAAAATAGAGAATTTTCTGTTTTTCCATAGTATCCCTATGTAAAATTCTAAATCCCATTACAGGGACCCTATAAAATTTAGCCCCTAAATTCTTATCTGCAATTAAACCCCTACACATAGAGATAATTTATGCCAAATATGAACAAATCTGACATACCAGCCCTTAAGAAAACGATTTTTGTAATTCCCAAATTTTACCCTTTTGGGGCCCCTCCTGACCCTTTAAGACAGGGAACACAGTCATTTTTACAAAACTGACCCTCTTTCACCAAACAATGCTTCTGTGAAAATATAGGCAAAATTATTTCCATTTTAAAAAATAAATTAATATTTATTATAATGACATGTGTCCCCTAATTGAACCGTCGTGGCGGGGTCATTTTTAACCCTAGGAACACCATTGAATAAATCTAACAAAACTATTGTTGGTTATCATAACTACATAAACATTTTGAAAATCTGTTGGGCCGTTCATGAGATGAAGATTTTTTAAGTTTTGGACTATTTTTAGTAATGGTGGCCATCTTGAATTTCAAATCGAAAAAAAAAAAATCTTCTGTATAGTCTCCTATGCAATAGAAACATCCATGTGAAGTTTCAGTTTAATTGGCTTAGTAGTTTCAGAGAAAGTGCTGCTAACACACTTTGGAGACGACAGACGACGGCCTTTGGCCAGAAGAGCTAAAAATTATTGAAAGCGGTGCTTTAACCTCACAACAAAATAATTATCACCGAAAGAAAGATAAATGACAAGCAAACAAGCAACATGGTAAAATATACCTTCATGTGATTCCCAAGTTGTCTGTAACCTCTGAATAAGTCTATGGTTTTAAATGTTTAATGCATATAACAGAAACCTTTCAATATCAGACAACACTATATTCCAAATGTCATTGAAACAACTTACTTCAACTTTATAATCAATATCAATTATTGAACATCCTCTCAAATATGACGATGGAAGAGCAGGTATTTGTAACCTCTCACCAGCAAAAACGTCAGTACCGCCTGGCGTTATTGGACCATGCTGCAGTCGAGCACATTCCAGGTAGTCTTTTTTGGTCGAACCGCCATGCGTTCTGTAGGTAGTTTTCTGAAATTTTGATTTTATAATTTTCTCAGTCTTGTTTATATCATCTTAGTTTTATAGAATATATATATGTATGCTCTATCCTGGTGGTGTGATTTCAATTATCTCCGGTATGAAATAAATACATATGATTTCACTGGATCCTCATGATCAAATGGGTTTCTATGTCTTTCCTTTGTATAGCATGCGAGTACTCATGAATCCTAACTGGATCCTACTCATATAAAGCTATCAGTTCATGTATGTAAATTGTCCGTCCAGTGCAGATGTGTTGTATGTCAAACCATAGTATATAGTTCATGCTTGAAACCAATTCTATTGGGTTGGTAAATGCCTTGATATTGTGATTTTGGTTTGCATTTTAGCTAGGTGTGCCTGCCATAATCTGGTATGTACTTTTATGTCAGCCTGTTCACAAATAATTATCTCCATATATATCTTACATTGTGAATGTTCCCAAAAAAATCCCAAAAATCAGAAATTCCTTTATTGTGATTTCATTTATCTCCCTTATGAAATAAATACATATGATTTCACTGTATCTTGATGATCCAGCGGATTTCTATGTCTGTCCTTTATATAGTATATGAGTATCCATGAATGTTTAACTGGATCCTACTCATATAAAGCTGTTAGTTCATGTATGTAAATTGTCTGTCCAGTCCAGGTGGGTTGCATGTAAAACCATAGTTTATGTCATGGTTGACACCAATTATATTGGGTCGGTAGACAAACACTTATCACCATATATATATATATATATATAGGGAGGTAATTTAATTCACAACAACGGAATTTGCGAATTTTGATATCTTTTCAGATGCTCATTCACAATGCACAATATATAATATTTTTTTTTTATTTCATACATTGTGAATGTTAAGTTGGTTAATGGTCTTGTGTACTTGGTTTGCTTTGTAGCCAGACTCACTCACTGTAGTCTGCTCTGTAAATGTATGTCTGCTTGTTCACAAATAATTATGTCCATATATATATAATATTCACTGTAAACTTGCATCTAATAAAGCTCCTAAACTGATATTCTATACTGACAGCTAAATATCCCATAGTTTTCAAAAATTGAGGTAACTTTACCACTTATCTCTAAAAGCAGGAGGTAAAATTACTCCTCCCAAGCATAATTTCTATTTTAAAATATGAAAAAAACTTGAAATATATGAATTATTATCTTGTATACCTGTGTGTTTAGATAGACCTGTGTGTAGACCTGTGTGTCTAGATAGACCTGTGTGTAGACCTGTGTGTAGACCTGTATGTTTAGATAGACCTGTGTGTCTAGATAGCAATTGAAATTGTAAATGACTTAAATAATCTAAATAATTGTCAAAGCAAGTAAAACAAGAATGTTAAAAAGATAACCCCTACTGACGATGCATTTGTTCAGATGATGGTGACGATGCATTGCAAGTTTGATTAGAATCTAATGAAAACTGTAGGAGTTGATGCCACAAGGTATATATGTAGGTGAAATAATTTTAAGTCAGAAAAAGGCAGCAAAACTCCTTATATAATAATATGGGTGAAAAATTCTGACGACATGCACTTGTTCAGATGATGGAGATGATGCATAGCAAGTTTGATTAGAATCTAATGAAAACTGTGGAGCAGTTAAGGTCACAAGGTACATATGTATATTTGGACAAATGGAGAGATGGACGGACAGACGTGGGGGCATATAATTAATGAAATAAATGAACATTTTGAATACTTTAATAAATAAAATTGCTATGTACCTTAGACTTATTGGGGTTTACCCACATCTCTGAAAATCTAGGAGTTAAATTCCCCCATCTTTTCCATTTTGGAGCACTGGTCATACATTTATATGAGATATAACTGTAGTTCCTCTGAGTTCTCAACAGCGATAAAAATAATAGCAGATATTAATAAATAATAGAAATTGCTGTATATGCAAATGTCAATGAAGTTGGGTAAATGTCATTTGTTTATACATTTAATATTAGACGATGTACTTGTGACAATAATATTCATATGCTTTATCTATACGTTGTTTTGTATTTTACCAACGCATTGGAAATGCCACCAGTGCTCTAAATTAATGGTATATTGATATTAGATTGTGTTGATTTTGCTAACAATATGATACATTGCATTTTTGTCAATAATTCCTTTAAGAATTGTTGAAATGCCACAGTTCTATCATATTGTTGTGTTAATGATATATAAGTTGTAGTGGGAACACAAGAAGGCCACAATTGCCCTAAATCATTCACCTGTGGCAGAGGAGACAATGCCAAAGACAGCAACTTTTGCAGGTGCTAGAGTGCACACAAGGTCATTGCATTTTTGAATGTTTCAAGGGCCACAATTCGGACAGTCCGATTTGACCACCTCAAGAATACGTCCAAGATATTATGGTTATATAACTACTGTGCAAGGACCATAATTCTGACATTAATAAACCGATTTGGCCAGTTCAAGAATATGTATGTGATGATCAAATGAACAAGAGCTGTTGGAGGGACAGCGCGCTCGACTATTTCAATGCTGTTCTAAAACAACAGCTTTTTCAGGAAATAAGTACCAAATGGAAGACAAATAAAATGCAGGGGTGTTAAAATTAAGCTATAATTATTGCTTGTCTGTTAAAAATAAATTAGCAAAATAATTCACCAACACTATTTATAATCATTATCAACAGATATGTTTTTTTGAAAACAACAAAGTGAATAGATGGCTTGTATTGCCTTACTATTATTTAATTCAACATTTGTTACATTTGTCTTTAAAACTTTAAAATTGCTTCATTAATTCATTAACCATTGCTGACAAATAACTCCAAAAGGTGTGCCAATAACCAAACTTAAGGTACACATGTATTATAATAACCCTAAATACTTCAATTGCATGACTAACATAATATAAATCGGTCAAGCATATCAAGAAATACTCATTAAACATTACCTGAAATAATTCAAGCTATAGTCGAGAATGATGATCTTCTGTTTCAAGATTAGTTTTTCAGTATATCAATGACCCCTTACCTGAATCAGTTTTAGTTTTGTTGAATTTACTCCTCTTCCTGTGTTTTCATTGATTTCAGCGTCACAAACAATTGCCTCTCCGGGGACATACCCAGTCTTGTCAATTCTGAACGTGGCTGTGATAGGGTCAGTTTCACAACAACAGCAGCAGACTGTTTTAGAATCGGACGATTGTGTTGATGCCTACAATAAAACTACATGTCTCAGTTTAGTAAATGTAGCACTGAAACTGGGTTCTTGATTGGCATGCAAACCTTAACTTTTGCAGGTTTAATTTGTTAAGTTTTATGTGCTGTTTTGACAATTTAAAAGTTGCCCAGAACTTTCATTCAGTGATTCGCAAACAGAAAACAGGTTACGCTGGTGCTACCAGCGTGTTGTGTGTGTTACATTAAACATAACCCCTAATGAATATATTACTGATTACAGAGAAATACATTTAGCAGATAGCATGGCCTATTGCGTGCTGTGTGGAGGCTGTAAAACATTGACAGTAACCATTACTTGTTCTTACTATTTCTGTTTCTTTGGAAACATGGAGGTCATTTAGCTTTGGTCAAACATAGAATTTTGCTTAAGTCGGTGCTAGTAGGTGTGAGGTATGTTTTTTTATTACAAATCAATAAAATCAAGCCTGTTATTTTCTTTATTTAGTTGTGTTATGTGATTCCTATGGATATTGTTAGGTATAAAAAAAATTAGATTTCTATATTTTTAAAATTTGAATATTGTGCCATGTAAAACGTAACTGAGCTCAACTTACAATACAACTAAGCTGAGAATGATTTCGCGAAAAGACAATTGTATCCACAGTCGTCTAGGGTATGCTAAGGTAAATACATAAATGGTTTATACTGTAAAACATGGTTGGCAAAAATGTGTGATTAAATATATTCACAACATACCAGTAAGCCAACAAAGGTTTGCAAAATATGGCAATAGCTGTATTGGTAAAACATCAATGCAGATGATAAATGTGCATGGCTCTAATCCATACTGCCTACATTCATTGTAGCATACTGTAAATGACTTCTAATGGTAATGGAAGAGTTTATGCAACAGAAAACATTGATGTAATCACATGATACAAAAAGTGCTTATGTAAATCTTCATGTCATATTTTTTGTAATCAAACTTTCTGGATATACTTAGTCTTATATTATAATTTTATTTGTGAAAGGAAGTTTTATAATAAAATCTGATTACAAATCAAAACAAGTAGATGTACCTCTCAATACATCTCAGCCCTACTCAGCTCAGTTTACCAGCCCACAGATGACAGGAGACTGCTTCTCATGAGGAAGGTCGTGGGTTAAATCCCTAACTAGGTCATACCAAAGACTTTAAAAATGGTACCAGAAGCTTCTTCGCTTGATGCTCAGCATTTAGAGGAGAGTTCTAGCTGGTCGGCCAGGTGTCAGTATAATGTGACTGGGTGGGGTATCATAACATGTGTCTGCGGCATGATACTCCAGTGTGACAGCGCTCAGAATATTGCCTCAAGTAGACACCATCAATATATGACTGAAAAATTGTTGAAAGCGACGCTAAACATCATACAACAACAACATTAATTTGAGTCGGAATGACATCAATATAAACATCAGCTAATAGCAAGTGTATAACTACTGACCGATATTAAACTAAAAACAAAACCCAAAGTCCCTCACCTGATTTCAACTGTCAGTGACTTCTTTTCAAAGTTTGAGAATTATCTATGATAGTATTCCTTTATAGAAATCAAAGTCCCCTCACTGGGTCCCAATGAACACTTACTCCTTCATTTGAACAAACTTAAAATTACCACTCATATTGATCATTTATACAAAATATCAACAAATTTGGTTGATTTGTTCTTGAAAAATAATTTTAGAAATTCACATGATTTGTATCCGGTTTTGTTCACATGATTTGTATTAAAGGAAATAAATTGGATAAAGCATTTTTTTCCAATAACTCATGCCTATATTAACTCACTGGCCCCATATTACCAAAAGGATACCCATTTAAACATGTCATTGTAATATATTGAAAAGGGATTCCCTAACTTGGGCAATGGCCTAGGTTAGAATTAAATAGATTTCCCGCTTAAATTGCATGTTTCAAAAACATATTTTGTGGCGTATTAAATGAGTTGCGTGATTTCATTTTAATTTCAGTTTGATCTGTTATACTGGTTTACACATAGAAAAAATTGATTCATCTTAGAATGATCTGTATGATGATGTAAGTGCTGTCTATTTTTAGAAATGGGTTACCACATCAATTAAAATATAGATTTTGTCACCTTTTTGGTTAATTTGTCATATCACACCATTCAGATTTTATTTATTAATCATAATGATATTCTTTTTATCCATTTTGAAAATAATTTTATTTTTAAGACACTTATATAGCTTTTTCCCCCCCCCCCCCGATATATTCTCTTCAATGACCTTGGCTTAACTGTTTTTACTGAACAATACTCCAGATCTCAAGAGGATTAAATTTTAATTTCTAAAATAGATAATAAAAAAAGAATTTACTGTTTTCCCATAGTATTCCTATTATCAAATAAATCCTAGCCTTTTCAGTTGAACAAACGCGAAACTCCTACTAATGTGGATCATTAAATTTTTTACCAAATATTAATGAATTTGGCTAAATCATGTTCTTGAGAACAATATTTTTGAAATTTAATAATTTTATCCCTCTTTGGGCCTCTGCTGGCTCCTTGTGGATATTAAATCTCAAATGTTATGACTAAACAATGCTTCGGATATAAATACATGGAATAATACAAACAAAATGCCAAAGAGGGCCTGAAGACGCTCTACTGGCTCATAATAGCCATAGCACTTTTTGACTTTTTTACAATATTAACCATCTTTGGGCGTCGTCTTAACCAATTATGGATAAATACCCCACCACACCTTTACTGAACAAAATGTTAATTACTACTAAAAGAAAATACTTTAAATTCCCATACAATTCACCTGTAAAAAAAAATATATCCCCCCGAACAGGTCCCTTACACATCCCAGCCCCTTGATTTGTCAAAAGTTCAATCACTCACTCATAGGGATTTGCTATGAGCAGAAATGCTTTAGATTTTAAATAAAAGTTTTTTTGTTCACACGGATGCGAAAATGAAAATTTTCAGTTTTCCCCATAATATTCTTAAAAATAAAAGTCACCTTACAGTGTTCCTATATATCCCAGCCCCTTGGTATGCAGATTCCCTTGCTTATGTAAGGATATTTATATCATATATGAACAAAAAGGTTATTGAGAGGAAGAAAATTGCCACCACCCCTCGCCACATTGACCCCATATGAAAAAATTCACTCCTCTTTATTGAAAAAAATCAACTTTTTTTTACTACAAAATACTTTAGATCCCAAATTAAGCAAAATATTTACACAAATAAACAAAACAAGAGGCCCAAGAGGACCTGAGGACACTCTACTGACTCATAGTGGCCATAGCACTTTTTGAAATTCCTCAATATTTACCCTCTTTGTGGGGTCGCCTTAACAATTTATGGATAAATACCTACACTGCACCCATACTGAACAAAAACTTAATTGCTATGAAAAGGAAATACTTCAAATTCCCATAACATTCATCCATAAAAAAATATAGTCCCCTGTACAGAACCCTTATACAACCCAGCCTCTTAATTTGTCAGAACTTCAATCACCCACTCTTAGTGATTTGTTACGAGCAGAAATGACTCAAATGTTTTAAAGAAGGTTTTTTGTACACATGGATGCAAAATGAAAAAAATCAGTTTTCCCTATAATATTCCTATGTAAAAGTCACATTACAGGCCCCCAGTATATCCCAGCCTCTTGATATGCAGAATCTTCAATCCTTGCTGATGTAAAGATAATTTATATCAAATATGAACAGAGCCCTATAAATACAAGACCCTTGATTTGTACAAACTTTAAACCCATACCCATTGGGATAATCCATATCAAATATGAACATATTTGACTGACCGGTTGTTGACAAGAAGATTTTTGAAAATTTTCTATTTTAACCCTTTTTTGACCCACCCTGGCCCCCTATGGAAAGTCAATTCTCCTTATTGAGCCAAATCTTATTTCCTATGACTAGATGATACTTCAGAACTCCAACTGGATAATAATTTTGTCTAAATAGATGAAAAAAAAAGAGAATTTTCTGTTTTCCCGTAGTATTCCTATGTAAAATTCTAAATCCCCTTACAGGGCCCCTATAAATTCTTATCTTGAATCAAACCCCTATACTTAGGGATAATTTATGCCAAATATGAACAAATCTGACATATTGGTTCTTAAGAAAATGATTTTTGTTATTCCCAATTTTTACCCTTTTGAGGCCCCTCCTGGCCCCTTAAGACAGTGGAACCCAGTCATTTTTACAAAACTGAACCTCCTTCACCAAACAATGCTTCTGTGAAGATAAAGGCAAAATCATTTCCATTTTTTAAAAAAAACAAGAAATGTCACTTGTAAGTATCATATGCCCCCCAAATGGTCTGTGAAAATAACAATTATGTTATAAAAGGTAGCGATGTATCCATGAATATCAAGAGTAATGGACTGATGTTTCAGACTAGACACGCAATTTCATGGGTTTTTTTTACATTAAAGCATGACCTTGACCTTTGTGTAACCTTGACCTTGACATTCTGATGTAATGGTCTGGGTATTTCAACAGTTAAATGCAAGTGAAACATCATCATGACATGCTGATCACTTATGTCAAGCTATTTTAAAATCCCTAAATGTAAGACACAGTTACAGATCAATTGTTGATCAATTGACAAATTGAGCCAAGTGTTTTTGAAATCCTTCCATGTATGATAAAGTTAAAGGACGGACTTGAAATCTCAAACAGATTGAAATTGTTGTCATACATACTAAAAGTGTGACCTTGACCTTTGAGGTATGGGTTTAGGTCTTACTTATGACACGTCATCTTGATAAATTGAGCCAAGTTAAAGACAAAGTCACAGACCAGACACGCAATATCAAACAAATTAAAATTGTGAACTTGACCTTTGAGGAAAGGTTCTGGGTCTTACATGCAACACTTAAATATGTCCTGTTGATCAACTGAGCCAAGTGTTTTTAAAATTTATCCATAGATGACAAAGTTACAGACTGGACAAGAAATCTCAAAATGACTGAAAGTGTTGTCAAACAAAGTTAAATTGTGACCTTCACCTTTGAAGTGAGAGTCTGGGTATTAAGTGCAACATGTCGTCATTTTATGTTGATCATTTGTAGCAAGTATTTATAAAATCCATCTATAAATGACAAAATTACTGGCCGGACATGAAATCTCAGACTTAAAGTGTTGTCAAACAAACTCAAAGTGTAAATTTGACCATTGAGGTACACATGTTGGTCTTACACATGACACTTCATGTCATGCTGATGAATTGAGCCATGTGTTTTTAAAATTTATCCATAGGTGACAACGTTTCAGACCGGACACCAAATCTCAATCAGACTGAAAGTGTCATCAAACAAAGTTAAATTGTGACCTTGACCTTTGAGATGGGAATCTGGGTGTAACAAGTGACATATCCTCATGTCATGTTAGTCATTTGTAGCTAGTATTAACAAAATCCATCTATGCAAGACAAAATTACAGGCCAGACACAAAATCTCACACAGACTGAATGTGTTGTCAAACAAACTGAAAGTGTGACCATGACCTTTTAGGTACGGGTATGGGTCTTACTCGCGACATGTTGTCATGTTATGTTGATCATTTGTAGCAAGTATTTATAAAATCCATCAATGCATGACAAAGTTACAGGTCGGACACGAAATCTCAGACTCAAAGTGTTGTCAAACAAACTCCAATTTTGACCTTGACCTTTGAGGTACAGGTGTGGATCTTACTCGTAACGCGTCATCATGTTATGTTGATCATTTGTAACAAGTATCATTAAAATTCATTCATGCATGACAAAGTTACAGGTTGGACGCAAAATCTAACACAGACTCAAAGTGTTGTCAAACAAACTGTAATTGTGACCTTGACCTTTGAGGTACAGGTGTGGGTCTTACTAACGACACGTTGTCATGTTATGTTGATCATTTGTAGCAAGTATCATTAAAATTCATTTAAGCATGACAAAGTTACTGGCCGGACACGAAATCTCACACAGATTCAAAATGTTGTCAAACAAACTCAAATTGTGACCTTGACCCTTGAGGTACGGGTGTGGGTCTTACTTGCGACAAGTCGTCATGATAAGTATCAACAAAATCTATCTATGCATGACAAAGTTACAGGCCGGACATGAAATACTGGACGGGAGAATGGACGGATGGAAGGACGGACGGACGCTGCAATTACTATATGCCACCTAAAAATCTTTTTGGGGGGGGGGGGGGGCATAAAATTTTTTTTTATTATAATGACATGTGTCCCCTAATTGAACCCTCATCGGCGGGGTCATTTTTAACCCTATGGACACCATTTGAACAAATAGTCATTACTGCATAAACATTTTGCAAATCTGTTGAGATGTTCATGAGAAGAAGATTTTTTAAGTTCTGAACTATTTTTAGTAATGGCGGCCATCTTGAATTTCAGATAAAAAAAAAAATCTTCTAAATAGTCTCCTCTGCAACAGAAACATCCATATGAAGTTTCAGTTCAATTGGCCTTGCGGTTTCAGAAAAGATGAAAAAAAAGAGAATTTTCTGTTTTCCCACAGTATCCCTATATAAAATTCTAAGTCCCCTTACAGGACCCCTATAAATTTTAGCCCCTTAATTCTTATCTGCAATCAAACCCCTACACATAGGGATAATTTATGCCAAATATGAACAAATCTGACATACCAGTTACTTAAGAAAACGATTTTTGTAATTCCCAATTTCAACCCTTTTTGGGCCCCTCCTGCCCCTTAAGACAGTGGAACCCAGTCATTTTTACAAATCTAAACCTCCTTCATGAAACAATGCTTCTGTGTAAGAAAGTTACAGGCCGGACATGAAATACTGGACAGAAAGATGGACGGACGGAAGGACGGACGGACGCTGCAATTACTATATGCCACCCAAAAAATTTTGGGGGGGGGGGGCATAAATTTTTTTTTTATTTTAATGACATGTGTCCTGTAATTGAACCCTCGGGGTGGGGTCATTTTTGACCCTAGGGACACCATTTGAACAAACCTAACAAAACTCTAATTGGTTATCATTACTACATAAACATTTGAAATCTGTTGGGCCGTTCATGAGAAGAAGGTTTTTTAAGTTTTGGACTATTTTTAGTAATGGTAGCCATCTTGAATTTAAAAAAAAATAAAAAATCTTCTGTATAGTCTCCTATGCAACAGAAACATCCATGTGAAGTTTCAGTTTAATTGGCCTAGTGGTTTCATAGAGAGTGCTGCTAACAGACTACATAGATGACCGACGACGGATGACGGATGATGGACGACGGACAATGCATCATCGCATAAGCCTTTGGCCAGTAGAGCTAAAAATCATAAATGGAAGAAAAAATTAGAATTTTTCGTTTTCCCATAGTATTCCCATGTAAAACAGAAAGTCCCGAAGAAGATATTTGAAATTTCACAATTTTTAAGTAAAAAATATCCTATGTTAAGTCTCCGATTGGGGTCAATTTTGATCCTAGAGTGATAACTAACCCGAGATAAACTGATAAGGTAATACTACATGCAAAACATCAAAGCTCAAGCCCTTGACTTTTGGAGAAAAAGATTTTTGAAAATTTGAAAAAAAAAAACACCTGATAAGCCACAGGGGTTGAGTCAAATTCAATCCCAGGGTCATGATTTGAAAAAATTGAGAGGACTTCATGTACAGTCTGTAACAGAGGACTTCATGTACAGTCTGTAACAATGCTTCACACCAAATTTGGTGAAAATTTGTAAAGCCATTTCAGAGAAGTTGTTTGAAACTAAAGAACGATGGACACAGGTCGATCACAATAGCTCTACAGTGAGCCTTTGGCTGAGGTAAACTAAAAACATAATATGTGCTTACCGAAGCTCCTTGAATAGTGTTTAAATCAAGACAAGAACCAACAGTGAATAGAACTTTGCATTCTGGGTCAAACTTCCATGGTTTGTCTATTGTTCCCTTTAACCAGTACCTCACATAGCACTTTGACCTATTCGGGCCTTCAAATGAGCCAGGTAAATCTACTGGTAGTACAAACTGGAACGGAAACACGTGATTTCCGGCGGCCAGGATCACTTCACCGCTCTCGTATGAACCTGGTGTAATTAATTAAATACCTTAGTAAAATAAAAATAAATTAATGTTTAACACTCATGTAGAGTGATACACCATGGTTAGTACATCATTTAACACTCATGTAGAGTGATACACCATGATTAGTACATCATTTAACACTCATGTAGAGTGATACACCATGATTAGTACATCACTTAACACTCATGTAGAGTGATAAACCATGATTAGTACATCATTTAACACTCATGTAGAGTGATACACCATGGTTAGTACATCATTTAGCACAAATATATTAACACTCATGTAGAGTGATACACCATGATTAGTACATCATTTAGCACAAATATATTAACACTCATGTAGAGTGATACACCATGATTAGTACATCATTTAACACTCATGTAGAGTGATACACCATGGTTAGTACATCATTTAACACTCATGTAGAGTGATACACCATGGTTAGTACATCATTTAACACTCATGTAGAGTGATACACCATGGTTAGTACATCATTTAACACTCATGTAGAGTGATATACCATGGTTAGTACATCATTTAACACTCATGTAGAGTGATACACCATGATTAGTACATCATTTAACACTCATGTAGAGTGATAAACCATGATTAGTACATCATTTAACACTCATGTAGAGTGATAAACCATGATTAGTACATCATTTAACACTCATGTAGAGTGATAAACCATGATTAGTACATCATTTAACACTCATGTAGAGTGATATACCATGGTTAGTACATCATTTAATACAAATATACAAATTATGTTCAGCAGGAAGGACACAGCTAGCACATCACAATCATCAATACATGTAAATATAAACATTCACTCAGAAGAAATATAAACTAAACTTGAGGATTCAGGTTTCATTACATCAATTTGACCAATACAATTTCAAATTATGACGGTATATATATACAGTCACCTGATGACATAAAGCTATATGAATCTATTTTCTAACTTTTGTCCTTTGGGAAGCTGGAATGATCCAAACATGGATTTTGAATGTCAAATCTGCATCAACAATTCACATCATATTCTCTTATATAGATTTAGTTTAATTAGTACCCACCCCAAGGGTCAAACCGTCAGACCCAGAGGCATGAAATTCACAATGTTTATGACGGACTCATAATCCTCATTAATTATGCTTATAATTTGTTTTCTAGTGCTTCCTATAGTAAGAAGAAGATGTTTAAAATCACACCATTCAAATGAGTTTATTCAGTCATCAGATATGATGGTTTTTGTCATTTTCTCTTAAATAGATTTTGTAAAGTAGATCACATACCCCATGACCAAACTGTGAGACCCGGGGACATGAAATTCACAGTTTTTATAATAGGACCCATAGTTGCCATAACTATGCCCAAAATAATTATGCTTCTTATGATAAGAATGAAGATTGTTAAAGTTTACCTTAAAATTGACTGTTTCGGCACCACCCCACCCCGTCTCATGGGGGTGGGGACCATGAAATTCACATATGTATTAACCGTCATGTCAGCAATAATAAATCACACCAAAAAACATTCATATAAGTCTATTCAGTCATAAGAAATAACGTTTTTTGTCATTTTCTCTTATATAGATTTAGTAAAGTAGGCTCAACCCCCAGGGCCAAACCGTGAGACTCAGGGGCATGAAATTTATAAAGGACCCATAACCATGCTCACAATTTGGTTCTGAGTGCTTCCTATAATAAGAAGAAGATTTTTGAGGGTTACCTTAATTTTTTTAGGACCCACCCCAGGGCCAAACCGTGAGACCCAGAGACATGCAATTCATATTTATTATAAAGGACCCTTATACATCCATAATCATGCTTACCATTTGTTTCCCAGTGCTTCTTATATCAAGAAGAAGATTTTCAAAGTAACCTTGAATTTGACTTTTGGCCCCGCCCCCAAGGCCCCAGGGGGTGTGGAGACTATGCAATTCACTATTTTGATACACCCTTAGGTACCAAAGCTGTATACAACATTTCATTACGATTGTGCTTACAGTTTTTGAGAAGAAGTAGAAAATGTCTATCGTTTACAAACAAACAAGTCTCAGGTGACCTAAAAAGTTAAAGAATCGATGGGGGACGACGGATAACAGGCGATCAGAGTAGCTCACCTTTAGCTTTGCTCAGGTGAGCTAAAAATAAATAACATATTGGGAATGTAAATATATTTTGAGTTAAAAAATACCTTCATAAATATTTGGTTATTAAAGGGAATATATCATGAAAAAACGCTATTAAAATCTTAAAAAAAATAAAAGAATTATTAAAATGGCTCAAAAGCATTATCATCAATAAATAAAATTAAAAGGTTTGGTATGTCAAATCCTCCAAAGTGTGACAAAATCAATATTTAAATTGGAGTGGTGAACTTGAACGAAATCCCCATTCTAAAAATAGACAGCATTTAAATACTACTTGACGTCATTCAGACTCTTTCTAAGATGACACAACTTTTACTTCATGTAAACCTGTATCAATGGCGGATCTACCGTACTTAAAAAAAACAGTGTGCGTCCCCTATAACTCCTATATTTTAATTAAATTTCATTATAGTTCTACTGAAAAACATGTGTGCCCGTTCATATTTTGTGTTGCACCCCTCAAAACTGATATCTTGGATCCACCCCTGTACATAACGGATCAAATTGAAATCAAAATGAATCACGTGACTCATTTAATGTCACAAAATATGTTGCACTTTTAAGTGGGAAATCTATTTTAGTCTAACCCAGGCGCTTAGCCCAAGTTAGGAAATCCCTTTTCAATATATTATTTTGGCACGTTTAAATAGATATCCTTTTGGCAATACAGTGTCATGAGTGAGTATAATTTTTATATAGGCATGATATATTAGAAAAATATGTTTTTAGCCAATGTTGGAAAAAATATATTCCCTTTAATATATAGCTTCAGTTTGGTCAGTTTTAAGTGTTAAACATATGAAAATCTAAAATTCTTTTTTAAATCTTTCATTGTCGGCAGTACAGCAACATCTGCTTGCCATGACATACCAACATCTGACATCAAATGAAGACGGTGGAATATGTCAAGCAATATGCAACTGAACAGTGACCATAAAACAGTAAAATGATCTGGATTTTGTTTTTCAGCACAACAATGTATATTTTAACAGTTCAAAAATATGGTTAACAAGAATGGAACAGCATTTTCAACACATCAAATATTATAAAATGAAAACAGTTTTATTAGCCGAATATGACTTCAGATGCAAAAAACAGGGCCAGACCTTATCTCTATCCAAAACTATTTGTGTCCATATAAATTGAGACAAAACGATGCCATTCATACAAAGACATGTACTGATTTTAGGATTTACATTATATATCTGACGAGCTGATCTACAAATACAAATAAATACTTTAGAGTAATTGATGAAGCTGATTTACAAATAAGACTATATACTTTAGAGTAATTGATGAAGCTGATCTACAAATACATACTTTAGAGTAATTGATGAAGCTGATCTACAAATACAAATACATACTTTAGAGCAATTGATGAAGCTGATCTACAAATACGAATATATACTAAAGAGTAATTGATGAAGCTGATCCACAGATACAAAAACATACTTTGAAGCAATTGATGAAGCTGATCTACAAATACAAATATATACTTAAGAGTAATTGATGAATCTGATTTACAAATACGAATATATACTAAAGAGTTATTGATGAAGCTGATCGACAGATACAAATATAAACTTGAGTAATTGATGCAGCTGATCTATAAATATGAATATATACTAAAGAGTAATTGATGAAGCTGAATTATAAATACAAATACATACTTTAGAGTAATTGATGAAGGTGATCCACAGATACGAATATATACTTAAGAGTAATTGATGAAGCTGATCTAAAAATATGAATATATACTTTAGAGCAATTGTCATAATGAAGCTGATCTACAAATACAAATATATACTTTAGAGCAATTGATGAAGCTGATCTACAAATACAAATACATACTTTAGAGCAATTGATGAAGCTGATCTACAAATACGAATATATACTAAAGAGTAATTGATGAAGCTGATCTACAAATACAAATACATACTTTAGAGCAATTGATGAAGCTGATCTATAAATACGGATATATACTAAAGAGTAATTGATGCAGCTGATCTATAAATATGAATATATACTTTAGAGCAATTGATGAAGCTGATCTACAAATAGGAATATATACTTTAGAGCAATTGATGAATCTGATCTACAAATACAAATACATACTTTAGAGCAATTGATGAAGCTGATCCACAGATACAAATATATTTTTTAGAGCAATTGATGAAGCTTATCTACAAATACGAATATATACTAAAGAGTAATTGATGAAGCTGATCTACAAATACAAATACATACTTTAGAGCAATTGATGAAGCTGATCTATAAATACGAATATATACTAAAGAGTAATTGATGCAGCTGATCTATAAATATGAATATATACTTTAGAGTAATTCATGCAGCTGACCTATAAATATGAATATATACTTTAGAGTAATTGATGAAGCTGATCTACAAATACGAATACATACTTTGAGTTATTGATGAAGCTGATCTACAAATACAAATACATACTTTAAAGTAATTGATGAAGCTGATCTACATATACGAATATATACTTTAGAGTAATTGATGAAGTTGATCTACAAATACGAATACATACTTTGAGTTATTGATGAAGCTGATCTACAAATACAAATACATACTTTTGAGTAATTGATGAAGTTGATCTACAACTAAGAATACATACTTTTGAGTAATTGATGAAGCTGATCTACAACTACTAATACATACTTTAGAGTAATTGATGAAGCTGATCTACAAATACGAATACATACTTTAGAGTAATTGATAAAGCTAAGCTACAAATACGAATACATACTTTAGATTTATTGATGAAGCTGATCTACAAATACAAATACATACTTTTGAGTTATTGATGAAGTTGATCTACAAATATGAATACATACTTTAGAGTAATTGATGAAGCTGTCTACAAATAGGAATACAAACTTAAGAGTAATTGATGAAGCTGATCTACAAATACGAATACATACTTTTGAGTAATTGATGAAGCTGATCTACAAATATAAATACATACTTTAGAATATTTGATGAAGCTGATCTACAAATACAAATACATACTTTAGAGTAATTGATGAAGCTGATCTACAAATACGAATACATACTTTAGAGTAATTGATGAAGCTGATCTACAAATATGAATACATACTTTAGAGTAACTGATAAAGCTAAGCTACAAATACGAATACATACTTTAGATTTATTGATGAAGCTGATCTACAAATACAAATACATACTTTAGAATAATTGATGAAGCTGATCTACAAATATAAATACATACTTTAGAATATTTGATGAAGCTGATCTACAAATACAAACACATACTTTAGAGTAATTGATGAAATTGATCTACAAATACAAATATATACTTTAGAATAATTGATGAAGCTGATCTACAAATACAAATACATATTTAAGAATAATTTGTAACAGGGAATAGGATGGACTTACTTTTTCCATACAAAACAAGAACGTTGTCTACATACTCTTCCGATGCACTGTATGTCTTCTTGTCATCACCTGACCCTGTGGTCCAATACACGTGACCTTTACCCTTGCATTTTATTCGTATACCTGAACATATATACACAATAAATAATATTTCTCCTACCATACATCTTCAGTGAATCTCACACTCAAAATGGCCATGGAATGAGCAAAAATAACATTACCTGTAAATGTGGATACTGGATTACTGCCCAAGATGTAAAAAACATTGCAATGTTAAAACAAAATCTTTTGTGGGTTTTGACATGTGTGGGTTGAAAGGTTAAACAATAAGTGCAGGAACATATGAGCAGGGTTTTTTTTCTACCAAACTAATGATATTAAACATTTGTATAGTATAGTTCCATTTCGTTAATCAAATATCAGTATCTATGTGTTCCTATCATTTGCACTGTAAAGGGAAACAAGTAAAAAACAGCCAAGTTTGAATTCGATTTTTTAATTATTTTTTATATGAATGCAAGTGTCTCCATACTAGATGTTTTGTTTTGATACCAGTAAATGTTGGACAAATTTATGTTTTGTTTTGATACCAGTAAGTGTTGGACAAATTTATGTTTTGTTTTGATACCAGTAAGTGTTGGACAAATTTTCAAAAATGGCAAAGAATGCACTCAATGTAAAATAACACTAAAGAATGGCTGAATATTCATGAAAAGTCAGCACCAAGTATGGGGTATAATGGCTCTGTATAACAAAAGTCGCCAATTACTGTCACTGATTATTGTAATCTTATTGAACAAATATTCTAAAATAGTCACTAGTGTTTAATGTATATAGGCTATGAGTAATATTTAAATATAATTTGCAAGAGGAATTTCAGTTCCAACAAAAAGATATGGCACACAAAATAATCACAGGTCACTGAAATCAAGAAGGGAACCTGTTTCACATGCACTGCTAAATATGGTGATGGAACGTTGTTTCAAAAGCTGGTTAGGTGATTTTTCGTTCCGATTTTTGGTATATGTGCATGGTTTATAGTTGAACTGTTTTGAGGTAATCTGGAATTTTGTAGGTTGGAGTGAATTGTATACCAGTGAAACAGTTTCCTGTAATACCCAGACGGTCGGTGGGAACTATCAAATCTACACATGTCCCAAAATCGACACGAAATATCAATCCAATCAGTTTTTAAAACAGCATTCCAGTGTAACAGTAAATATTCCCCCCAACCCCACTCCCTGCAAATATTCTCCCGGGAAAATTTTCCTGTTACACTGGCACCATATTTAGCAGGTGCAAGTGACATAGATTCTCCCTATTAGAAATTCCTGTCACCGTTTAGTTTTTCTTCTATCATAATGTTTATCAAAAATTTTGTAAATTATGTTTTATTCATATTCAGCAACAACATATCACACCAAAAAACATTCACATAAATCTATTCAGTCATAAAAAATAACGTTTTTAGTCATTTTCTCTTATATAGATTTAGTAAAGTAGGCCCAACCTCCAGGGCCAAACCGTGAGACCCAGGGGGCATGAAATTCAAAAATTTTATAAAGGACCCAAAGGTGTCAATAATCATGCTGACAATTAGTTTCTGAGTGCTTCCTATAACACGCTTGGTAATCTCCCAAACCATAACATAAATTTGATGCAATAAAATGTTCGGTAGCATTTCTAGTGATGGTCCGGTCATAAGAAATATTGACAACAAAGGTGAGTCGTCTTCAATGTTTCGGTATTTGCATTTTGTTTAAGAAAGAAAATGAAAAATCGGGAAATGTTGTATGAAATATTTATGAATACCTTGTTCACACATACAGGTTACTTTCAGATATGATGCTTTCTTTGTCTGTTATCACTTCTGGAAACGGAACAGATGTGGCGAATTTTGTAAATTTTCGGCATGAAGGGTGATTACCAAATTATTTTATAACCAGTTGCCCCAAAGGATTTTGACATAAATTTATTTTAAATAGCTTACATATATTACATATGCCCGAGAAAGTCTTGAATTAAACACCACATTTACTTCATTTTTGAGAGCAAATAGATTTTGTACACAATGTTATGGTTCGGGAATGTGTATGATGGTTTTGTGAGGCATGTGGTTCAGCTGCATTGAAACCCACTTGTTTTAAGTTATTGTGGGCTGGTTTTATGATGTACCCTTATATCTATACGGAGACGAATTGTGACATACATAATAAAAATAAACCTATAAAGCAGTCCGACAACGACCTTAGCAAACAAGAAATGTCACTTGTAAGTGTCGCATGCCCCGCAAATTGTCGTTGAAAAATAACAATATAATAATGTTATAATAGGTAGCAATGTATCCATGAATATAAAGAGTAATGGACTGATGTTTCAGACTAGACATGCAATCTCATGTCTTTTACATTAAAGTGTGACCTTGACCTTTATGTAACCTTGACCTTGACATTTTGATGTAATGGTCTGGGTATTTCAACAGTTAAATGCTGCTGAAACATCATCATGACATGCTGATCACTTGTGTCAAGCTATTTTAAAATCCCTAAATGTAAGACAAAGTTACAGAGTAATTGTTGATCAATTGAGCCAGGTGTTTTTTAAAACCCATCCATGTATGATAAAGTTAAAGGACAGACTTGAAATCTCAAACAGATTCAAAGTGTTGTCATACATACTAAAAGTGTGACCTTGACCTTTGAGGTATGGGTCTAGGTCTGACTTATGACACGTCGTCATGTCATCTTGATAAATTGAGCCAAGTAAAAGGCAAAGTCACAGACCAGACACACAATATCAAACAAATTGAAAGTGTGACCTTGATCTTTGAGGAAAGGTCCTGGGTCTTACATGCAACACTTAATTATGTCATGTTGATCAACAGAGCCAAGTGTTTTTAAAATTTATCCATAGATAACAGACCAGACAAGAAATGTCAAAATGACTGAAAGTGTTGTCAAACAAAGTTAAATTGTGACCTTGACCTTTGAAGTGGGAGTTTGGGTATAAAGTGCAACATGTCATCATGTTATGTTGATCATTTATAACAAGTATTTATAAAGATCCATCTATGCATGACAAAGTTGCAGGCTGAACACGAAATCTCACACAGACTCAAAGTGTTGTTAAACTCAAATTGTGACCTTGACCTTTGAGGAACGAGTGTGGGTCTTACGCGCAACATGTCGTCATGTTATGTTGATCAATTGTAGCAAGTATCATTAAAATCCATCTATGCATGACAAAGTTACAGGCCGGACACAAAAGCTAACAGACTCAAAGTGTTGTTAAACAAACTCAAATAATGACCTTGACCTTTGAGTTATGGGTGTGGGTCTTACTCACGACACGTCGTCATGTTATGTTGATCATTTGTAGCAAGTATCATTAAAATCCATCTATGCATGACAAAGTTACAGGCCGGACACGAAATCTCACACAGACTTAAAGTGTATTCAAACAAACTCAAATTGTGACCTTGACCTTTGAGGTACAGGTGTGGGTCTTACTTGCGACACATCGTCATGTTATGTTGATCATTTGTACCAAGTATCAACAAAATCCATCTATGCAAGACAAAGATACATGCCGGAAACGAAAAACCGGGCAGAAGGACAGATGGACGTACGCTCGATTACTATATGCATCCCCAAAAATTTGGGGGGGGGGGGGGGGGCATAAAAAGAAAACATTGTCTACAATTATAATCTATAAAAATCTTGCCGATCTGAACATTTATAGGTCTCGCCACACAGTTGAATTTTGGTCTAGGATTTTCATGGTTAAAAAGAAATTCAACATAGAATTTTTAAGTATTGTTTCCATAGCAGGTAGGTATCCACACATAAAAATACACACTAACTGGTAGATTGACCAGCTTGTTTTTTTAAGATACCTTTCTGTATGATGAGGATATTAATTATGATAAGGACAATTCATCTGAATTGCCAAATGAAAAATGCAGATATATATTGAAGATGAGAACATACATGAAATGTTGGATGAAGTACTAGTAAAACTAAAACACAGACGTCTGAAGAGTGATTTTATAACATTCTTGCGGTAACTATAAAGAGATGAATTTTCTTTGGACAGTGTTGTATTCAATTTGTTCACAGATCTAATTAAATGGTTGAATGAACTGGCAGTAAATTGAATGCAACATTGTCCAAAGTAAATTCATTTCTTGTAACAAACTGCAGGAATTTTATAAAATCCAGATGAATTTTTGTTTTTATAGTCAATACTTTCCACTTACAGAAACTCACTACAATCACTATCTATAGACTTAGCAGACGTTCTAAGAGTGGCATTGTCTCAGTACTCAAAGCATGTTTTGATTTGGTTGAATATTCAGTTCCAATAGCGAGTTTGTGACCTGTTTAAGCTTTAGCTGAATAAGTTTGTTTCCTTAGAATGAATACAAATGGACACACAATATTTGCTTTCTTCAGCAATGGCGATATAAATGGTCAAACATGTGTATGAGCCATGCAGTTTCCTCTTGAGAGTTGCTGGCACACATGTTTTCACATGAAAATAATTTAAATGAAAGTTTGTCATTTTCAGCTTTGAGTCCTTGATCTTGAAGTGGTATATTTCTTTTCTGTATCATATCATTCACCTCCGTTTTCCTTTGCCATCTGCATTCTGAAAATGACTTACGTTTAAGTTATTGTGGCAAACCATAAACTAACTTGTAAATCATGATCAAGTGGTATTCAAAATGTAAGCAGGGTGAAACTATTTACATGTATTGTGTTCGAAGTAAAAACATATTTAACATTAATACTCGTTTTGTAAAAAAAAAATACAGATTATAATTTTATAATTTATAATGTTTGGTTACTTCAAGTCACCGTCAGACACAAGTGCTTTATAGTTTATTTGTATTTACTTATATCATAATTTGCCTTCAAAAAGATATAAGGCTACATCATAAACAAGAGGCCCAAGAGGGCCTGAGGATGCTCTACTGACTCATAAACCCTTGGGGCAGGGTCATTTTTAACCCTAGGGACACCATTTGAACAAATCTAACAATACTATAAGTGGTCATCAATACTACATAAACATTTTTAAAATATATTGGGCCATTCATGAGAAGAAGATTTTAAGTTTCGGACTATTTTTAGTAATGGCAGCCATCTTGAATTTCAGATAAAAAAAATCTTCTGTATAGTCTCCTATTCAACAGAAACATGCATGTGAAGTTTCAGTTTAATTGGCCTAGTGGTTTCAGAAAGGATGAAAGAAAAAGAGAATTTTCTGTTTTCCCATAGTATACCTATGTAAAATTCTAAGTCCCCTTACAGGGCCCCTATAAATTTTAGCCCCTTAATTCTTATCTGCAATCAAACCCCTACACATAGGGATAATTTATGCCAAATATGAACAAATCTGACATACCGGTTCTCAAGAAAACGATTTTAGTAATTCCCCATTTTTACCCTTTTGGGGCCGCCCCTCCTGACCCCTTAAGACAGTGGAACCCAGTCATTTTTACAAATCTGAACCTCCTTCACCTAACAATGCTTCTGTGAAGATATAGGCAAAATCATTTCCATTTCTAAAAAAAAAAAAAAAAATATTATAATGAAATGTGTCCCCTAATTGAACCCTCGGGGTGGGATCATATTTAACCCTAGGGACACCATTTGAACAAATCTAACAATACTATAGTTGGTCATCATTACTACATAAACATTTTAAGAATCTGTTGGGCCGTTCATGAGAAGAAGATTTTTTAATTTTTTGACTATTTTTAGTAATGGCGGCCATCTTGAATTTCAGATCGAAAAATAAATTCTTCTGTATAGTCTCCTATGCAACAGGAACATGCATGTGAAGTTTCAGTTTAATTGGCCTAGTGGTTTCAGAATAAATGAAAGGAAAAGAGAATTTTCTGTTTTCCCATAGTATACCTATGCAAAATTCTAAGTCCCCTTACAGGGCCCCTTTAAATTTTAGCCCCTTAATTCTTATCTGCAATCTAACCCCTACACATAGGGCTAATTTATGCCAAATATGAACAAATCTGACATACCGGTTCTCAAGAAAACGATTTTAGTAATTCCCAATTTTTACCCTCTTGGGGCCCCTCCTGACCCCTTAAGACAGTGGAACCCAGTCATTTTTACAAATCTGAACCTCCTTCACCAAACAATGCTTCGGTGAAGATATAGGCAAAATCATTTCCATTTCTAAAAAAAAAATAAAAAAAATATTATAATGACATCTGTCCCCTAATTGAACCCTCGGAGCGGGGTCATATTTACACCTAGGGACACCATTTGAACAAATCTAACAATACTATAGTTGGTCATCATTACTACATAAACATTTTGAAAATCTGTTGGGCTGTTCATGAGAAGAAGATTTTTTAAGTTTTGGCCTATTTTTAGTAATGGCGGCCATCTTGAATTTCAGATAGAAAAATAAATCTTCTGTATAGTCTCCTATTCAACAGAAACATGCATGTGAAGTTTCAGTTTAATTGGCCTAGTGGTTTCAGAAAGGATGAAAGAAAAAGAGAATTTTCTGTTTTCCCATAGTATCCCTATGTAAAATTCTAAGTCCCCTTACAGGGCCCCTATAAATTTTAGCCCCTTAATTCTTATATGCAATCAAACCCCTACACATAGGGATAATTTATGCCAAATATGAACAAATCTGACATACCGGTTCTCAAGAAAACGATTTTAGTAATTCCCCATTTTTACCCTTTTGGGGCCCCTCCTGACCCCTTTAGACAGTGGAACCCATTCGTTTATACAAATCTGAACCTCCTTCACCTAACAATGCTTCTGTGAAGATATAGGCAAAATCATTTCAATTTAAAAAAAAAATATATATATATTATAATGACATGTGTCCCCTAATTGAACCCTCGGGGCGGGGTCATATTTAACCCTAGGGACACCATTTGAACAAATCTAACAATACTATAGTTGGTCGTCATTACTACATAAACATTTTGAAAATCTGTTGGGCCCTTCATGAGAAGAAGATTTTTTAAGTTTTGGACTATATTTAGAAACGTAGGCCATCTTGAATTTCAGATCGAAAAAAAAAAACCTTCTGTATAGTCTCCTATGCAACAGAAACATGCACGTGAAGTTTCAGTTAAATTGGCCTAGTGGTTTCAGAGAAAGTGCTGCTAACAGACGACAGACGATGGACGACAGACAACACGCCATCGCATAAGCACTTCTGGCCTTTGGCCAGTAGAGCTAAAAACACAGTAATTTTTGCCTGCTTTATGGTTTTCTAATACATGTGTATAAATGTGATATCAACATAAGAACGAGTTTTACTTTTGCCAATTCATTAGGTTTAGACTATTTACATAGGAAAACATCAAAAAGTTTTAAAACAAGGGGGTTACAATGCAGCCGAACCATAACATCATGTAAAAAAATCCATTTTGCTCTCGAAAACAAAGTGTATGTGGTGTTGTTTAATTTAAGACCTTCTTGGACACATACAATAAGCAATATAAAGCCAATTCAAGTCACAAACCTTGGGACAACTGGTAATAAAATCACTTAGTAATCACCCATCATGCCGAAAATTAATAAAATTCGCCACAGCTGTTTCATTTCCAGAAGTGATTACAGACAAACAAAGCATCGTATCTGAAAATAACTTATATACGTGAACAGGGTAATCATAAACATATACTGTATATCGTTCTTGTAACCAGACCATCACCGGAAATGGTACCAAACATTTTATTGCATCACATTTATGTGATGGTTTGAGAGATTACCTGGCGTGTGTTATAAGAAGAAGGCTTTTAAAGTTTACCTTTATTTTTGTAAATGGCTGTACTTTAGTTTAGCTGAGTGTTCCGTAGATTAGAATTTATTTGTCCCATGAATTAGAAATACATATTTCACTTGTTTTCATTTGTTTTAGTTGAAATTTCCCTACAATTAAACTGATTTAAAACATATTATCATAAAATTAGATACATATATGCACGAAGTCAACACTACCCAAACATGTTTTTTTCAATTCAGGATATAGCTAATCTTAGTCTCAAAGGATGAAAGATAACAGGGCAAGATAGATGGAGCAACTCAGAGAAACATGGATGAAAAGGGTGTGAGAAAGAGTTAAAGCCAGATACACATCAACTGATATACTAAAAGAGAAGAATAGAAATAATGCTAAAACCTTTTACAACAATCATAAGAAAAAGCATGATGATGGTGAAGAAATGAATGCTGAGAATAATGAAGTGAACACTGAAAATGACACAGTTGAAACTTAAAATGGAAGCATGGAGAAGTTGTTAGCAGTACAGCTAGAGAGTTAAGACTTACTGGTAATCACAGTGAAGATGCCATTTCATTACAAGTAGAATGGAAAGAAAACTTCAAAGAAAAGACAGTCATGTGCATTGAAAAGATCGTTTAAACAATTTAAAATGAATTGAAACACTGAAAAACCAGAATGAAGCAATAAGTAGTAAGCTTAAATGTGCACGAAAACGCATCAAGGCTTTGAAGCTGATAAAGAAAAGAAAGCTTTAACCCCATAAAACAAGACTGATGCTTTTTCAAAGAAGACTGGATTAAGACATAAAGATGTTCCTGAAATTAGGAAACAGTTCTTATGCTAAATGCGTTAATTAAGAAGCAAGAAGCACGATGTCCCAAAACTCCAAAGAAATAGCATGCTTACAAAAAAGTGGTACATGTAAGCAGTAAAGGGATATAGAATGAGATCATATTTAGAGAAAAAGACATTGCTAGAAAGAAGCAAAGTGTTGAAAAGTACCACAGACAAGAAACGCATACTTAGATCAAAAGCAGAGCAAATTAAAAACAATGTACAGAACTTTCTCAACAGAGATGACAACTCTCGTATACTGCCAGGCAAAGGTGACTGTGTGATAGTTGGTGCTGCCAAAATGCCAAAAGGGATATTGAATGATTACACGCACAACCTTCACCAGAAGTTTAATATCAAAGGGTCATAACTCCATTAATATAATTAAACCTTAACCAAAAGTACATATTCAGACCAAGTTTCATTTGAATTGGGTTAAAACTGTGAAGGTTTTTAATTCATTCAATATGACATACATACGTAGTGAGAGTTGGTAAAACAATCAATATGGCCTATACATCAAAATGTGCTAGCTGTAGCGAGGGTTGTTTATAAATATATTCAATAGGGAATTCACATGGAAATGTGCTACTTCACATTAATGATGTCATATGAATGCTCACCGTGTTAAAATGGACAACAGCATTATTTTGGAGCAGCACCAAGATAAAAATGTTACACTTACTTGGGTAAAATGTCAAGTGAAGTACAAAAGGATCTTCAAACTGTTTATGGAGAGTCTGCCCTTTCAAAAAATGCTATACACAAGTGGTATCTATTCGGTAATTGTAGAGAGAGACAACAAAAGATGACACTTGCGCCATGTGGCCGAAACAATACTGTAAAGGCGAGCAGTTGGATTCAGCTGTTGAGGAACATAACAGGAAAGATAGACGAATTACTGTACTGTCAGACGAGAAGAGGATAAATTAGGCCTAAACTATGGTTTGGCTCAAGACATTTAACAGAGGCACATTTCAGCCCGATGGTTGGTCTGCTAGAGTGTATTCAAAACTATATTTGAGATAAGCACTCCGAGTATGCAATGGTGTTATTTTAACAACAAATATTTATAACTAAAATACACTAACATTAGCCAGTAAAGCTACATTTCAATTCAGCAAAATACAGACATGTTCACAGACTGTAACCTTTTCGAAAATGATTATTTATTACGAAAGTCGAACATTGGCGGTAAAAGTTTGAGATCAGCAGTTGTAAGGTGATTTAAAAACGCAATGTGTTTAGTGGGGAATATTCCGTGGAACAAATATGATGAACCGTCCTCTGAAAAAGATAAAAATATATAGAAACTATTCATTACCACTTACCTCTCATTTTCATATCTGCCGACAATTCAATAATTAACTGACCCTGAATAACCTGTCCTGGGAAATACACCGTTTGGGGGTTAACTAAGGCGATGTCCATTCGTTTTAGTTTCGTCATTGCGAGGCAGTTTGTATCCGTAAATATCCGAAAAATAACAAATCCAACGATATGCTGGTGTCTGCAACTTTATGTTAACACTGCCGATATCGTCGGTCATATACAGACAGGTTCATAGACTGTAACCTCCTTAACAGGGAATCTCATTAACATATTTTACTTACATTTAACTGCCTGTAACACTTCAGAAATAAAAATAGACTAACCTCCGACACACGTTTTATTACGCTATTTCAAGAACTGACGAGGCCCTCCCGTTTTTTTAGATCTGGAGAACATGGTCATTTATTGTCAGAGATCTGGGGAACATTGGTCATTACTTTCAGAGATCCAAGGATCAAAGGCCTAATTTTAGAGATCTAGGGATATTGTCCTTAATTAAAAAAGTTGGCTGCTTTTAAAAAGCATCCAATGGTTAGGTCTTATAAACGATGTGGCAATTAAAGTTAATGAATGTGTAAGTTTGGTTCGTTGTACAGGGTAGTAAATACACGGATGATATCAAATCTCGACAAGGTTCCGGCTGACACAGCGAATTCCCGACTGCAGGTGTGCCTAATAGTAACTTTGATGTTTAAATGTACTGATCTCAATCATTATGTATTGCCATTTGCATATATTAAAAAGAAACTTACCTTATATATTGTCTAACGTACTTACTGCTATGTTCTATACAATTTCTTACTGTGATAATAATATATTTTAAAATAACTCATATCTATATTTTAAATTAATTTGTGGATATATTATTTTTAAAAACAACAGTTAAAAATTACTGTTTTTCCAAAACGTGTGCATTCGGCGATATATCTTATTCTGACGACGTGCTGAAATATATCACACCGGTAAACTTTAATCGAATAAATAAACAACTGTAGCTGTTTAATTGTGTTATTATTTCCATTGTTTTGGGTTCAGCATATTATAATTGTATTATACATTGTAATTTGAAAATTATTTACATTAACTCGGTAGGAATCTGTCAGAAATGGCGATAAAATGTCAAAAAAGAAAAGTATCAAGGTTTCATTTAAGCAAGGAAAATTCCTTGATTTAAGGCATTATCATTTTTTTTCCTGATTAAATATGCAAAGAACAATTCATAGTGACCTCAATTAGTACATTAAAATGTCACAATCAATTATTACACACACCGCATTTGAATTTTTCTTTTAGCCGGAAAGTGGTCAGAACATGACTAGGTTTTAATATCAATAGCTGTTTGTCCATTCCCATGATGCACTGTTTAGAAAAAAACAATGGCGACCTCCATGTGGCGAATGCCGTGTTTTTAACACGTGATCGTGACGTTTCAATATGGCAGCGCCAAGAGTCATTTGGCCGTTATATAGGGTTCGGTCGCTCATGCAACCTAACCAAAAAAGTACTAATTTGATAAATTTTATCAGAGATATATAAACAGAGATAGGCAACTGGAGGCACTTGTCTAAATTTCAGGTGGCACATTTTGGCTTTTTTTCTAGTTTAGTTTGAACTTATTTATTTTACTTCGATTTTGAAACAAGTTCTTACGATTTAGTCAAATCACGCTAGAAGTCTTTCTGGGTATAACCAGTACTAAGTACATGTGGGAAAAGTGTCTTGCTTAAGGACATCACACATAGTCGTGGCGAAGGATTTAAATATCCACGACACTCTGATCACGGGTTCGGTGCTTTATCACTAGATTACTTGGCGTTTTCTAAATCATGGAAACACACATCCTCCAGAATCAAACAGCATAATTTTGTGATTATGGTATCGAAAGAAAGGGCTTGATTTGGGAGATTATTTTTTTCTTTTTTAAATTTAAAGAAATGAAGAATTTTACGCTTTTAAAAAGTTTTTTTGTGTGATCGTTTTCTCTTTTTTAGCCCATTTTTTAAATAAGAAATAAAGAAAACCACTTCAATAAATATCAATATGAAACTTTCGCCACCGATGGAAAACTTACTGCTTCATCTTTCTACCTAATATTTCTATTTTTTATTGTGTTTTGTTTAAACGTACATGGCATTTGTTAAATCAAGACTACCGTTTTTTGTTTCAGAAAAATCTTTTTTTTCGTGAAATTTCAACATATTTCGATTTCAATCCGTAATAATTTAAATTCAGAAGAAAAATATTAAAAAAATGATAATTGGAATAAGAAGTTATGACATTCCTATGTACATGTGTTAATTAAACTAATCATATTCTGTTACATTCCAGATGACCGTGGTCATTGTTATGCATAAAGACTTGTAAAAGACAAATAGAAAGTGTTCTTATTTATGACCACGGTCTGAGTTGATCGACAACCATAGTGACTATCATCTACTGAAGAGAAATGCCTGCCGTACAGTGTCCCATCCCTGGCTGTGAATATGTAACCGACGACCTTGATGCAGCAATTGTCGCTGCACTCATCACCGCTCATAGTGTAGCACACGCTCCAGGACCTGTCACTGCTGCTAAAGTTGAAAAAGTGAAGAGGCCTATCATATCGGCAGCAGGCACAAGTGAGGAATGGGCATACTTTGCGTCACGATGGTCTGAATATGTTGATGCGACCAAAATCACTGGCCGTGACAAAGTAGTTCAGCTGCTGGAATGTTGTGATGAACAGCTACGCAAAGAGTTAACGCGATCTGCGGTTGGAAGCCTGACTAACAAAACTGATATAGAGGTACTTATGTTTCACCATCGCACATCATTAACACATAACATACGATTTTCTATATACATTTATTTCTTACATTGTTACAACTGTCATTTTTAAACTTTAATGAATTCTTTTAAAAAGAAATGTACAGTTTCTAAGATATAGTTCAAAATACGGTTCAAAGTACGCTCCCATTTTAGTTTCAGTTCCTACTTAAACACCAACCATTATCATAATCAACCATGCAACCCAACTTGCATTTCTACAACAACCAACCATCTAAAACCCATCTTAACAGCTAGTCTACCTAATGTTAACTGACTGAATTCCTACATGACCGCACACCTGGCCTTCTCAAAGTAAATTGCCTCTTTTAAAACTTATATCTTGAGAATTACTTCCGCTAATGGTCATGATTTATCAGTATACTTCCTGCATAGGTGTCGCTAAATGCCCATAAAATATGTTGACAAATCTATTTTTAGCCTGCTATATGCGAATCTTTGACAGTGTCATCTATCAAAAGTTCAAACTAATTAGTATCTTCAATCTTAATCTAAATGCTTGCATTTATAGCGTGTCTTTTTTAATCAAACAAAATGGAATACAATAATTAATAATTGAAGTGACTGACAATAAAACACTTACTGCAATTAAAAAACTCGCGTCCGTGAAGAAAACACTATGGTGGCCAGAGTCTCATTACACAACATGCGCCAAGACCGTGATGAACCTGTGCGTAGTTTTTGCGCACGCTTACGTGGACAAGGGGTGTTGCCGATCCAGATATTCAGCTCGATCTCCTCGGCGACAAGAATCAGGACATGACATTGGAGGAGGTTTCTCAGTTCATTGAAGCTAAAGAGGCTGGAAAACGTTCAGTTTCTCGCCTACTTGATTCTCATGCAGTAGAATCAGCTAGCAGTTCTTATAAAAGGGCAAAACTGAACCATGTTCGTATTACGGTAAGAAAGGACATGGCAAGACCTCACCAGCCCGTCTCCGCATGAAAGAATGCCCAGCATACGGCCACAAGTGTAGACATTGCAATAGCGATAATCACTTTGAAAGTGTATGTCGAAGTAAAGACAAGCCAAAAGCAACGACACCTACCCCTCATAGTGTAAACGAATGTGAAGGTACTGTATTTGACATTTTGTGTACCATTTCAAACACTAAACACAATCGCGATAGGAAGAAAATAGCAATCGACCATCACCTGTATGACCATCTCTCTGATACATGGATCAAGAAAAGTTCAAGGTCACAACCATTCATTAACCTTACCATCAGGATCTCGCCCGATGATTATAGAACCCTTGGCTTCAATCTTACCTCTGAAACCAAATCTGTCGTCCTCCCTGCCGTGGCAGACACAGGTGCCAAAGTTGCCTTGCAGGTATCAAGGTCATCCATCACCTCGGGTTGAACACCACTGCTCTCATTCCTGTCACCATGAAGATGCACGCTGCTAACCGCAAAGGTATCACAATTCTCGGCGTAATCATCCTTCGTATCTCTGGCAAAGACGAACAAGGTCGGCATGTGGAAACCAGACAGATGGCTTATGTAACCGACCATTCAGACAAGCTCTTCATCAGCAGAAGGGCCTGTATCGATCTTGGCATTATCTCTGACAGCTTTCCCACTGTGGGTGAGATACACGAAGTGCAACAAACTGCAATGACAGCAACTTTGCAGAACGACCTTCACAACACTGAAACTATTCAAAGTGTTAGCAACCTGGTGACAATCTGTGAATGCCCTAAACGCCAGCTGCCACCTTCACCCCCTAGAAAGCTGCTTAAAAACCAATGGAATCCAATCGCATAAAACTGCAAGAATTCCTCATTGACCACTATAGATCTAGCACGTTCAACACATGCAATCATCAACCGTTACCATTGATGACTGGCCCTCCAATGCGATTAATGGTAGATCCCAATGCCGAACCTGTTGCTCACCACACACCTGTACCTATTCCACTTCACTGGCAGGTTGAAGTTAAAGCTGGAATTGACCAGGACGCTCGACTTGGTGTACTTGAACCAGTTCCCATCGGGGAACCCTTCACTTGGTGCCATAGGATGGTCATATGTGCTAAGAAAAATGGTAAATCACGCCGCACTGTTGATTTTCAGCCTCTCAACGCACACGGGACTCGGGAAACTCATCATACACCTTCACCATTTCACCAAGCTAGATAAGTGCCTCATGGCAAGAAGAAGACATTCCTTGATGCCTGGAATGGTTACCACAGTGTGTCCATTCATAGAGATGATCGCCATCTCACTACATTTATTACACCATGGGGTAGATATCGTTACAAGACCGCTCCTCAAGGATACATCGCATCTGGTGACGGCTACACCAGACGGTATGATGAAATTGTAGCAGATATACCAAACAAAACTAAATGTGTAGATGACGTCCTTCTCTTGGCTGATTCCCTAGAGGAAAACTTCTTTCAAGCTGTTCATTGGCTTGGCATCTGTGGACAACAAGGTATCACACTGAACCCTGAAAAGTTCGTATTTGGACAAGACTCTGTGGAATTTGCTGGATTCGAAATAACATCAAATAGTGTCCGTCCGTGCATGAAATACCTTCGTGCTCTCCTAGATTTCCTGGCACCAAAAAACCTTACAGATGTGCGGTCCTTGTTTGGCCTTATGAACCAAGTGTCCTATGCCTTCCGTATGGCCAAAAAGATGCTACCATTCAGGCAATTATTGAAACCTGGAATATCATTTGTTTTGGACAACGACCTTAACAACGCTTTTGAAGCATCCAAAGCTGCAATCATAAGTGAAATTGAAGAAGGTGTAAAAATATTTGACCGCAGTAAACCAACATGTATTGCTACTGACTGGTCCAAAACTGGCATTGGTTTTTGGCTATTTCAAAAACACTGCAACTGTCCAGAACAGGAACCATTTTGCTGCCGTACATGATGGAAGATCACACTCGTGGGCAGTAGGTTCACTCATTCTGCTGAATCTCGTTACGCGCCAGTTGAGGGTGAAGCCCTGGCAGTTGCTGACGCCCTGGACAAAGCAAAATATTTTGTTTTGGGATGCTAGAATCTCATCATCGCCGTTGACCACAAACCTCTATTGAAAATACTTGGTGACAGGTCTCTGGAAGACATCTCTAACTCTCACCTCAGGAACTTAAAAGAGGTACCAATTCCGTATGATTCATGTGCCAGGCGTCAAACAACGAGCTGCTGACTGTGTCTCTTGTCACCCAGCTGGTAACACTGAGAAACTTACACTTACAGATGACATAGCAGCTATCAATCAATATGTTTTGATTCCGGCAACACTGCTACCTTCCAAAACGTTCCTAACAGGCATACGTGCTTCTGAAACAGATACTAATACTATAGAGGAGTGTGTTATTGCATCAGCTACATCTTTACTTGACTCGCTCGCAATGGAATCAGTGACATGGGAAAGAGTCCGTATCGCCACAGGAAGTGATGACAGCATGAACCAACTACTTGACCTTAACGAGTCTGGTACAACCGACTCCAGTCATGAGTTCCGTGTACCACTGCGGGACTATTTCCAATTTCGAGACCACCTCCATACTGCCGATGGTGTCATACTATACAAGGATCGTATAGTAATACCTCCCTCTCGTCGACATGACATATTAACTGCTTTACATTCTGCTCTGCAAGGTGTTACCTCTATGATTTCGAGAGCTGAAGCTTCAGTATTTTGACCCGGAATTACTCCTGCCATTACATCGTATAGAACCGAATGTTACCACCGCAATCGCACCGCCCCCTCCAACCCAAGTGCGACACCCAATCCACTGATATCACCAGACTATCCATTTCAGTGTGTCTGTGCCGACTTCTTCCACTACAAAAGAGTCAATTACCTGGTTGTCGTCGACCAATACTTTAACTGGCCAATTGTTGAACGATCATCTGATGGTGCAGCTGGGCTCATAACTTGCCTACGATGTACATTTGTCACCTTTGGCATACCTGATGAACTAGCCTCTGATGGTAGGCCCGAATTTACAGCCACAGCTACACGACAGTTCTTATAGACTGGGGTATACATCACCGTCTCGCCTCAGTTGCTTACCCTCACAGCAACTGTCAGGCTGAAGTGGGTGTCAAGACTGTTAAGCATCTCATTGCTGACAACACTGGTCCCAATGGCAATCTTGACACTAATACATTCCAACGTGCTATGCTCCAATACAGATACCCCCGACAGAGATACAAAGTTTTCCCCTGCAATGTGTGATTTTGGCCATCCGCTACTGGACTTTATCCCAATCCTACTCGGCAGATATAAACCCCAACATACCTGGCGAGAAACCATGGCTGCTAGAGAAGAGGCACTACGAAACCGTCACATGAAAGAAGCTGAACGTTGGTCAGAACATACCAAAAGACTCTTGCCACTCGCTATCGGTGACCACGTTCACGTTCAAAACCAAATTGGGCTTAACCCACTCAAATGGGACAAAACTGGCATTAACATTGAGGTCTGCCAATTTGACCAGTATGTTGTGAAGATGGATCGATCTTGGAGAGTAACACTACGCGACAGAAAATTTCTTATAAAATACATACCTGTCATGACACCCCAAAAGACACGGACCATCGAGAACTACATATTGACAACTCCAACCTGTCTCAACAGGTACTGAACCTGACAAGCGGACAGAAAGTTCTGGACCCTTTCACCCTTTTTCAGTAACACTGAGTTCCTCTTAATTAACATCAGGATTACCTCTGTCACCTGTCTCATCGACTGGACCGGCAACACCAGTCAATAGTACTCCGTCGACTCGTGTAATACTGGACAGATCGTCATCTAGACTTAACAACCATTTTGAGCACCGCCATTTGACCTTTAACCGGGCAGTACCTGACCAGAATCATGGACAACCGCTAACCACACGGCCATCAGTTACAATGGTCACAGATAATGAACATAACCCCGATCTTACACCCAGCGACCCACAACGACGATCCAGCCGTGTCACTCACTCTCCAACCTGGCACTCAGATTATCAGGTGAAATAACAATATTCATGACATTGTGTCTATCTGAAACTGTTTCACATAACTTAAGAGACATTAGTTTGTGTTAACTTTATTATTTTCACTAGAATTATGATATGAACTAACGAAATTCAGGAAACTGTGTTTAACTTCCACTTTTGCTCATAACCTAAAGGACATTAGTTTGTGCGTATTTGAGTATTCTTGTTTCATTCAATTTTTGTTGTTGATTATCATGTTTAATTTCAGTATTTGCAACCTAAACTTAAAAGTATTATAGCTTCCAAGTTCCAAATACTTGGAGGGAATTAGAAGGTTATGACATTCCTATGTACATGTGTTAATTGAACTAATCATATTCTCTTACATTCCAGATGGCCGTGGTGATTGTTATGCATAAGGACTTGTAAAAGACAAATAGACAGTGTTTATCAGCTTTACTTTGGCAACAAAAGTGTTAAATTCAGACCAATATTCGAATTATTATAGAAATACTAAAAGTGCCGTGGACATTATATTGCTATTAGCCTGCAAGTTTCTGTAATTAAGTCACTGCTTTTATGTCAATATAAAATGTTTATACTTGATCATATTTTACTTTTAAAATTAGATGTTGACTGCTTGAAACAGCTTTTGACAACTTTGGAGGTTTCTTACATGTTAGTCTGGGCCCCTGCACAACTTTTTATCCCATCATCGTATCTACCCAAAATAAATTCTGGATTTTAATTCCGACCAAAGATATATTTACAGTACTGATGAGTAAAGGCAGAATATTGCAGTGGTTAATATCATCGATTTCGCATTGTAAGAACTGGTGTTCAATCCCAACCAGGCATCTACTAATTTTTCATTAGATTGTGTTTACACAATAATGTCAATTTTTTATGTGTATTTATAATTATTTATGTGTATTTATTGCCTTTTGTAAATTAACCGTTCAGCTGTTCAATTTTTGTGTCTCTTCTGTCCTTCCATCGATATCTTCTTTGGCTGTACTAGCCAAAGGCCAGCAGGGTTTATGTCGTGGTAAATTGTCCGTCGGCCATCCGTTAACTTTTTTCTTGTAAAAGCTATAGCATCCCCTACATTTTTCAAAGAATCTTATCCAAACTCGCACAGCATTTGTATAACGACAAACTCTTTAAGTTATTGATCCAGCGTGATTGAACTACAAATGCTCCCTGCCACAGGGCTTACAAGCACATTTTTAAGGAAACTTAAAAAAAAAACCTTTTCTGAAAGTTCAAGCCATAGAGCTTTGATATTTTAAACAAGAACAATAAGACATTATGATGATGTATAAATAATAATAGAGAAGATTATAGTAGACGTTTTACTTAAGGAAACCCTATTTTGTACTTTCAGGGAACTATGTTTAAAACTTTTGGAGATCTAGGGAACAGTGGAATTACTTTTAGAGATCTGGGGAACATGGACAAAATACTTTTGGAGATCTGGGGAACTTTAGGCATTACTTTAAGAGATCTAGAGAAGGGCCTCACTAATTCCTAGGCTATTTCAATATACAGGAACACTCACTGAACATAGGCGTAGGAGCCGGGAGAGGGAGGTGGGGGGTGGGGGGTCCCCTCTCCTAATATTCAGTTTCAGCATGTACTTTAGAGCCTTGAAGTACATCCTCATACACTCTCTCCTGAGGTCCCACCACCACAAATAATTGAAACGCTCCTACACCACAGTCTCTCATATGTAATGAGATTAAATGAGATTGCCCATGGTTAGTTGGCCTTTTGCTTTGTTTTCATCAGAGTTTTGGTAAATACATTGTAAATTTTGATGGAGTTGTCTTTATTACCATAAACAATTTTCAAATTATTTTTTAGCTCGACTGTTCGAAGAATAAAGAGAGTTATTCTGCTCACCCGGGCGTCAGCGTCCCACCATGGTTAAAGTTTTGTGTGCAAGTCCCAATCTCACTAACCATTGCATCTATTTGACTTGAAACTTAACACAACACTCCCCAGTCATCAAACATTCTACAATAACTAAGTTAGATAACTCTTGCATTAATAAACTGCAAATTATTGCCCTTGTTTGACTTAGAAATTCTGGTTAAAATTTTACTTGCAAGTACCATCTAGTCAATACTTCATCAACCACTCAATATATATGATTTGATTTAAACTTAACACAAGACTTCCCAGTCATTAAACATATTACAATGAAAAAGTTAGGTAACTCTTGCATGAATATAATGCAAATTATTGCCCTTATTTGACTTATTTAAATTTTTACGTGCAAGTACCATCAATTGGAATTCACAATTCTTGAATTGACAGTCAGACACATTATTGACATAAGTACAACCTGAATAAACTCCCAAGGTGTGATTCATTTTACAAAGGGGGACATTTATTTTGGGACCGAGAAATCCAAATTTAACCATTTTATAAAGTACATATATTTGTGTGAAAAATACCATAAAACACACAGCTGATGCTTTAGATGTTTCAACCAGACTTGAAATCAATACATGTATACTTTGATTAAAGACTAGCTTCCAGATTGTTGAAGCATTTTCCCCCATAAAAAAGGAGGAGTCGACCTGATTTTTAATTTCACAAAATTTGATATTATACTACACAAACACTAGTGCTGTGTTACAAGAGTGCATTTTATTAATAGAAATTTGGGCTATTTTAAATATTAATTTCTATTAATTTATATAGTTTGATTTGGTAAATATTTAAGTCCATTATTTTAGTACAACATGAAATTCTTCTGTGGTGTAACTGGCAAACACATCTACACTTTTGTAGAAATTCTGGGTTCGAATCCCAGCAGTTGCGAATAACATGAAAAAAGATGGCTTAGATATGGTGAAAAAAGAAATGTCCATTTTTCATTTTTAATGAAATTATTCATTTTTAAAAATGTATATTTTTTTATAATGTTTGCTGCTGCTTGGGCAAAATGCTAGTGCAATGTTTTACCAGTATTACAGAAATTTTATTTGGGCTGCTCACATTTTCAATTCAACTTTTATATTTTAAGTTTTATGGGGCATCAGGGTTTTTGTGGCTATGTGTGGTTTCCTCGAGCAAGACACCTTTTCCGTATATACTTTGTACTAGTTCTACCTAAGAAGACTTCAAGCGTTATTTGTCTAAGTTCACAATCGAAGTAAAATAAATAAGTTAAAACTAACTTATGCTTACTCTTTTTGACTGCCTTACATTCGATTAGTATATTTTTACATTTTCCATGGTCTGCAGTTTATAATCATACATGGTCTATATTTTTTGTCTATTTTGTTCATCCTGTTTAGTATTACAACCAGATTTTAGAAGTGTCTGGACAAGAACTGAAGGGAAACTATGTCTCATATATATATTTGGATGCCTCAGCTGCTAATTTGGGAACTTGGGTAGATGATATACTTCAGAGTTCATTATATGATGTTATTAATAAATCTATGCATTTAAAATGCCGTGCTCACTGTGAAACTCGAGGAGTGGTTGATGGGTATTGCAAAATATGCATCATGGGTCACAGTGGATATACCAATATTGCCATTTATGTTTTCGACAGGGATGGTACGTACTGGCTCTCAGGTTTTCAACCGAGTAATACGGTATTCGACCGAGAGATACTGTCTTCGGCAGACGCATTTTATCAGGGTTACTGACTTTAAAGATATTATTTTTCATGAAATAAACATGAATATACATGATTGTAGTCGCAAAAGTTTGAATTACATAAATAGAATATATATGAATTATGTAGGTACTGTTTTTATGGTGTGTGTCTGTTGTTATTGTATATTTGAGGATGAACACTAGTGGAATTGCAAAAACTTGTTTTCATCAAGAAAATGAGATTAATTGTAAAAAAATCAGAAATTAAATGTTTAATTCAATGTACTTTAATGTATTTAGCATAACTCATTTGAATAACAATGCAATAGTTTCAATATATTCAAATGTAAATTTCCCGTGATACCGTTTTTGACATTACTGGAAAACGTCCGATACGGTTTTCGTCATGGATTGGTATGGTATTCGATAATCATTCGGAATTTTATTTACATTTTGTTGATTAATACAACGTTTTATACATATGTGTAATATATATGAATCTTTAAAGACGTTTTCACAATTTATAATACATTTTGTAATAATTTCTACTTACCGTACAAATATATCTTCATAATAAAAATACTGAATATAGAAATATTACTGCGCAGATGAAACTTTCTTTTTTCCAAAGGAAATCTTAATACTTACGAAGGTCCATATCCCAAATGTCAAGGTCACACAGAGGCTTAAGGTCAGAAATAGGTTCACAATTTGGTGTCTGCTCCATGTCATATAAATCAATTGACAGATTTAGAAACATCATTACACAAAACTAATGTTTATCATAATCAAACGATGTGTCGCACCCAAGATCCAGTTCTGTAGCTCAAAGGTCAAGGCCACAGCAGTCTTACAGGTTTTAGGTAAAAAATAGATACAAAACTTTGTGTCCATTTCTTATAGGGCTGTGCATTGGCATTTTTTTTTCAGACCGATATGTATCACTGTACACATTGCCTGTGTAAATAAAAGGCGATGAGTATTGCAATATTTAAGTTTCGATGCAATACGATACAATACGATACTTATTTTTAAACTGTATCTTTTCGGTGTATGTAATAACTATGTTAGTATGCAACTTAAAAGTATCTTTATTAACAGAGAACTACAGAACTTATAACACTGCATAACTGTGACAGTGATGAAATAAACATAGTGGTATAGTACATGATGTGAAGGAGATGCTGTCTGTAATATTTGTCACGTGTTTAACTTAACCAGTTTACATCCGAAAATTGTCTTGCTTTTTTAAAAAAAAAAGTTCTTTTTTGTTTGTTAGTTTTTATTAATTAGTTTATACGTTTCATCAAGAATGGAATTGCGATGCATGATATCTGACAACCATACCGATGCATCGTAGGTCTAAAAACTGCATTGCATCGTGATCTATTGGAAATTTCACTTAACATGTGATACACACATTGGTGGACAGGAGTATCGCAATCCATCATGAATCGTTCCACCTCTAATATGCCTCAAATGTTCACCATAATCAACGCTTGATATATATACTGGCGGGCTCGACGCTGTAGCCCTTGGACATCTATTTTTCATAAATTTATGATTGAAAACAAGGAAATAACATTTCAGGTTTTAATTGTAATATTCTGTGAAAAAAATAAATGTGAATCAACTATAATTGGTCCATCCAAAACACAAAAAATGAATATTCAAATTGCATCTGATACTACATTTCTTGATGGACAAGAACTACATCCGAAGAATGATTCATTTTAGACTTATCTGAGATTTAGCGTAAAGAAATTTAAATAATGAGAGAGCAGAGTTTGCCACCGGAATGTATATTTGCTGGATCATATTGATATTGTCATTTCCTTTATCAAGAGTAGCTGTCCTTATTCGTTCTTGGAGTGTGGCGTATTTAATCAAGTGATATTAATTATGAAAATATCAATTTTGAATAACCAAACTTTCCAGTTTCAGCACTCAAACTTCACTTTCTGTATAATTATATTGAAGAGTATGTTCTGTATGTTGTTGGCATGCATACTTCATATAACCGTACGGCATTGTTAATACTTCCCTTTGTCACTTTTATCAAATCTACCTGTAACACGCCTGCTAAATGCACTAATGGTAAAGACGCCTATACCATACATGCAACTTCCAGTTCAGAGTAAGCAACACGTGGAAGGTAAGAAATATGTGATTTTTCATTATCAAAGTTGTTTTTAAAAAATCTAAATCCATAGTTCAACCCGTTTTTGAAGCTTAAACTTGTAGACGATGTCTTGTAAATAGCGGGAGTACAGTTTCTTAGAAAATCGTTTTCTTCTGTACAGACATGAGGTGATTTTTTGTTTGCACAATTCCATAGTCGTCAAAATGACCATTTCAAAGCAAAAGGGTAAATAAAAATTTAAACTTGACTGATTTTTCAGCTTTTTCATTGGGGGTTAATAGACCTGATTCAGGGGATATCAGGCTCAGGGATAGAATAATACACAATAAAAAGAAGATGTGTCGACAGTTTCATTGTACATATTTCTTAACGTCCACGTGTTGTTTTTACATCATCTAACTCTGAACTGGAAGTTGCACGTATGGTACAGCCGTCTGTACCATTAGTGTGTTTAATGAATGAATAGGGTTTTACGGCGTACCAACACATAGGTAATTCGATGCCAACAGAAAGGAAGATTCCAGGTTCACTCTACATGTACAAAAACAACAAATTAACATACAGATTAAAAAAAATACATCAACAAATGAATATGCAGAATGAACCTAGAACCTTGATACCTGCAGAACTGCAGAGTTTCAGCAAATTCTATCATTTTACTCAATTTGTCGTTCTATTCTTGCCATCACACTTGGAGCCTGGAACCACACTGGGGTTGTTAATTTAACCACAATTATAGTGAACATGACAAAAAATGATAGAATGAACATGACACTCATTCGGAGGATTCCTACCCTTCTGCAGAGATCGACAGTGACTCTATTCTTAGCTGGAACCACACGGGCTTAGTGTGTTTAGCAGGCGTGTGTAATTTACCTGTAATTTTGTTTAAAATCATTAGATATATGTAATTAAATTATTTCAACATGTATCATCGGAAACAAAACTGATTTCCTATCGTTAAATACCATTTAAAAACAAAAAAAGCAGATTGATCATTTTTATGAAAACCATATCCAGCACAGATTCACTCATTCGTTTCGAATAGGTGATATCACCTATTCGAAACGAATGAGTGATATCACTTATTCGATAATGATATCACCTATTCAAAATGAATTAAGACTATGATTTCTCCCAAGGATGTTAATATATTTAATAAAATATAGATGTAGAAAATCTTTAATGAGAATAAAATGGAAATATCAAATATATTGTGTAAAAATATAGCGTTATAAAATAAATATTATTGTGAATGTAGAATATTTATTGGCTTATTCTTTAATCATTTTACAAGACCATTTATTTTGGCGGCTGAGGGTCCTCTTCTGTCGGCTGCAATCAAACAAGATGGCTACCGGTTCCATGCAAGGCATGATAAACTCAGCCCTCACTGCCATCGATATTGAAATTGCCGGTTCAGAGTCCGATGAGGAGCTTGTTGAAAGGCGTATTGACTATTTATATAGGTCAACTATCAATACTTTTAGGCCAAGAGGTAACGATTAATGTAGATCTAAAAATTTGAAACTTGTCAACAGTAACCTAAAGAGCAAGCAGGTCTATCTGGATCCTAGCCTGGATCTAGCCGATCAATACAGAAAACCAAAATACAAAATTCTCCCTTGTCATTTTCCCCAAAATAGTTCCTTAAGTCTACTTGTAGTCCAGATCAGTTAAGATACATAGATCTATTATTTTATTTACATGAAAGTGCGTCGCAAACAAACATCTTTGACATTTTAATGTCATTGCACTTTGACAAGTAAGATACGAGTTGGGGATCCAGTTACCAGATTAACCAATCAACGTCGCCTTCATTGGCAGTGTAAACAAATAACCTGGCAACAACCAACTCGTTGCGCCTAGTTTACATTTTACAATTAAAAATAAGTAATAGAGTCTGCCCGTTTTTATATTGACGTGTAAACTTACTAAAGATATCAATATTGTATTTATAACTGAGCAAGACACCCGTTTTGAAAGAGTGTAACAACAAAATCGATTTGTTTGCATTGTTCCAGTATGTGACCAAAAAACAGGCAAATTTCGGCGTTCTCGTAACAATGCGTTTATTCAGCAGAGGTGGACATTGTAAGCCTCTCTCAAATTATATGCATGCCAGACATTCCATTATCCAAGCGAGGTTAGGAGCTCATCACACTACCAGCTGATTAGCAGACGACTATATAACTACATAGAAAATAACTACACTCCTATCAACTTGGGGATGTTTTGAGACCTGGACAAAATCGTTTTGTTCCATTTTGGATATCAGATAGTAGATCAGATTATTCCCTTGATTTTCATAACATTATTAAGGGACTTGTGTAATAAACAAATTGTATAAAGCAAAATAAGGCGAGATAGAGGACTACAGTGCAATGTAAGTTATCATGTTTACATATCTATCTATTATTATTACGAATTTTAAATATCTTATTATTTTTTGTTTTTATTTGAAATACTCTTTCTGACTGCCTTACATTCGAAAAGTGTGGGAGCTGGGAGCTGGGAGCTGGGAGATAGGCGACATAAATTATACTTTGCCAAGAAAAGTTTCCTTTATAAAAGAACGTTTTGCCTTGTTGGGTCATCCCACCTCGGTAGCCTGATAAAATAACATGTAAATGGGCACCCTTTTTTATTATTACTTTCCGATCTGCTATCCATAATGGCTCGGGAGACGCAAAATAAAAAGGCTCATTAGAGACAGTACAATATGCCGCACTGCCTGCCTCGACTCCTACTATTTGCTTGCATGTATACAGAAAATAATCAAAACACCTTAAAGTACAGAAGGCGGTGGAACGTGTAAGATTTCATTTTTGTAATAGTAAGATGACACGTTTGCAAGTATTTCTAATACAGGGTACAAATTATTTGCATGTTTTGTGCAAGGTTGACCCCTTTTTTGAATAAGGCAGAGATGACAACTGAATCTGTTATCTTTGAAAGTATATGTGTCTGCTGTGTCTTACTCGCGACACGTCGTTATGTTATGTTGATCAATTGTAGCAAGTATCATTAAAATCCATCAATGCATGACAAAGTTACAGGCTGGACACAAAATCTCATAGACTCAAAGTGTTGTTAAACAAACTCAAATTGTGACCTTGACCTTTGAGGTACAGGTGTGGGTCTTATTCGCAACACGTCGTCATGTTATGTTGATTATTTGTAGCAAGTATTTATAAAATCCATCAATGCATGACAAAGTTACAGGCCGGACACAAAATCTCACAAACTCGAGTTGTCAAACAAACTCAAATAGTGACCTTGACCTTTGAGTTACGGGTGTGGGTCTTACTCATGACACGTTGTCATGTTATGTTGATCATTTGTTCCAAGCATCAACAAGATCCATCTATGCATGACAAAGATACAGGCTGGAAACGAAACTGGAAGGAAGGACGGACGGTTGCTGTGATTACTATATGCCAAAAAAACATGTATCAAAATTCCCAATTTTGAAAGATTTTTGAGAATTTTCCATTTTAACCATTTTGTGACCTCACTGATGAGGAAAGTCAATCCTCCTTATTGAACCTAATTTTATTTGTTATGACTAGAAGATGTTTCAGATCTCAAATATATATGTACTTTGGGATGTGTAGTGCCCAAGTAAAACGAGATGTAGATGTTTATACACAACGAACGTCGGAGATGTCATGTTTGACAGCAAATGTATGATCTAAAGTGATTAGTATGCTTCATGCCAGTTTGAGCATTTAGACTGTCACAAAATATTTTAATTGTCTCCCTCAATCATTTTTCGACTAGAGAGATGTTACCAACTGACTGGCACAAAGACTGTTACACCCATGTGTTACGACCTAGAGGCAAGATGCAACAATCTGCATGTTCACTGAAGATATCGCTTGCACGCATCAACAATGACTGTGGGGACAACAGTATCATTTTATTCAAAAATATTAACATGTTTAAAATCTATGTTATTTTGTTCATTTTTTATCTGTATGGCGTCGATGTATTGCTTGCTAGCCGCAAATGGTTCTTGCACGAAATATTACTTTGTGAAAATAGTTTGGGGTTGTGTGATGTAATTGTACCTAAACAATTTATTATTAAGATTTATTCCATGCAATGTACACAGGTGTTGTGTATTAAGTTAACTATCAAATCTGCACAATAACAATTAACTTCATATTCTATAAAAATATATGGTTTTTTTAGATATGCGTTTCTAAACTTTGCATCTGACCGGCTCATGAAAATGGATCTATAGTTGAAATATTCTCGTACCAGCATGCACAGTTAATCACAGCTGGATATCCTTTCACATTCTACGTTGTGTGGAGCACGTGGTCCAGTGGTAGTGCATCAAACCCATAATCAGAGGGTTGTGCATTCGATCCTCCGCCACGGCTTATGTGGTGTCCTTGGACAAGGCACTTTTTCAGCATATGCTTCTTACTGGTTCTAACCAGTAAGACATTGAGTGTGATTTGTCTAAGTTGTAACTTGTATAAAATTGAAGTAATTAAGTGGGGCGGTAATCTAATGGATAGTGTTGGCCACTCATGCCAGAGGTTGCGGGTTAGATCCCTCCTGTTGACACCGATGCCGCTCATAAAAAAAAAACAACACTCAGTACTGGTTCTACCCAGGAAACGGACTCAAGAGCGGTTAATATAAACTCTGAGCTTTCCTTGCAATCGAGCTAAAATAAATTCGTATTAACAAAGTAAAATAAAAAAGTTAAATTTTACATTCTACATTGTTTCAATGCTTTACATATAAAATATATGCATTTACTTAATAGTATAGGGCAATTGATCAGTATCAGTTCATAAAAATGAATCTTTAGTTGAAATAATCTTGCACCAGTATGCACAGTTTGTGATGATGGTAAACACATATTTGAAGTTTGATCCATATCCAGTGACAGGTTGATGAAATATGTATTTGCTAAATTTTCCAAGTCCAAATGGTCCATAATTCTGCCAAAATGCAATGTTATGGTTCTTGTCTCTGTGCGTTCCATTGATGATTCTGAACACAAATGCGAAGTTTCATTCATCTCCACTGAGCAGTTGCATAGATATTTTACCTGATAAAAAACTCTGACCTAAAAAACTCAATGCCAACGCTGGGGTGAGTACAATAGCTCCGTTATTCTACGAATAGTTGAGCTAAAAATGGTCAGAAGAGCTCACATACCGGTAAGACTGATTGTTTTTGCAAAGAAGTATTTATCTGTGAGAGAGGCTACTTTTGGTATAAACCTTATAGTTTAACAAATTAGCGCCACGGAGAACCTTTTCTTCATATTATGAAGCCAAGGAAAGGATATTGGATGCAAAGATAATAGACAATAGATTTACAATGTAATATTTTAAATTAAAAATATGTTTACAAATAAAAGTTCAACAAAATGTACACATACAATAATCATATAAATAGTCTTGAGCACTCAAAATAAAAAAACAATTGGTAAATTTATTTGTAGCAATCACAAATGAAATGATATGTAAATGATGGAAAGGTAACGATTCATTTCAATTCAATGACACAATTTACTTTACAATATAATTTAATAATGCATGTTAATATTGAAATGAACAAATTGAAGGAAATAGGATGCACACAAATATAAATTGGTAAATTGCCTAATTTTAATTTCAACAACAGACATTTTATTCAACATTGTTCCAGGAAAAAGGAAATAGTTGAGACCATCATCACAGAAATGTTTATAATTTGGTTTATTGCATGCCGTGTTACCATGATGAATATTGCAATGATTGAATCTTTTGTCCTATATAAGCCTATGTAATAATGGCAAAGCCCTGTCAGATATCTTGATTAATATTTGGACACCAAAAAACAAAAACAAATTTAGTAGTTGGTACATGGTATTAAACAATGGTGTCTGATTCAACGGAAAAAGTGTTAAAAGTAAACAATAACATAACAACTATCATAATCACTTTCTAACTGCTGCATCTCTATCTATATTATGGTTCAATTACTGTCATTAAATTGAAATGAAATGTATGTTGCCAATACTAAACAAGTTCAGTCAAAATGAATTTAGTCAAGTAACAAAAAAAAAGTCTAGGTTCACATAAATATAAAATTCAGTAGTAAGTAGAAGAGGCCTAAAATATATATATCTTAATATAAACTCATATGTACAAAAAAGTTGTGACATCCACATATTAACTCATGTATACAAAACCAAGATGGGTCCATATATAAACTCATATGTACAAAAAAGTTGTGACATCCACATATCAACTCATGTATACAAAACCAAGTTGTTGTGTCCATATAATATTATAAACTCATATATACAAAAAAGTTGTGACATCCACATATTAACTCATGTATACAAAACCAAGTTGTGTCCATATATAAACTCATATATACAAAAAAGTTATAACATCCACATATAAACTCGCATATACTATCAAAATAACTTATGTCCACCTACAAGCTCATATTTTTTGCCAAGTCCACATACAAACTCACATATACTATCTAATTTACTTATGTCCACATATAAACTAACATAATTGTACAAACTAAATTACTTGTGTTCACATATAAACTCAAATGTGTTGCATTGACATACAAAGCCATATATACAATCTAAAGCATAAACCTGGTGATCAAATGAATAAAACACAAGTTTAAAAACATATAACTGTCATTAAATTCAATTCCATTTTTGTCTTACTATTGCACACCCCTAGGACATTTTGCTAGGGGAAGTTACTTTCAAAGAGCATTATTTCAGCTCTAATATCAACACATATATAACAAGTGTTCCAAATTGTTCTAAAATGTCTTCAACACATCGCTAAAACAGACACTGTTTTGTTTTGTTCAAGATTATCCAAAGACCAGCTTTTTCTACTGTAAAGGCATTTAATAAAACAAGAGGAATAAGATGAAATGATTAATTACATTCAAACAAAGCCTAAAAATCTACATTCTTCAATAAAACAGATGTATAATAACAAAACCTTGTCCTCAGTATATTAAACAACATTCAATAGCATACTTAAACAAGAGGCCATGTTTACCACCACAGCAAGTTTCAGCTAAATCTCACCACAGATAACAGAAGAGGACAAGGTTTTGTGACAGACAGATGTCTGATAGAGAGCACAAAAAACATTAGGACACAATTAAATATTTTTTGTAACTATGAGAGCAAAATATCACCAATGATGAAAGTTTGAAGGGGTGGTAAGGTAAAGGATAAAGTGTTCCCACCAGAGTTGTGGGTTCGAGCCCCAGTTTGACCCGATGCCTCTCAGTAACCAACACTCAATTCAATGAAAAATTAATTTGCTTTTTTATCAGTGCGGGTCATATAAGTCATAATATTATGAAATCATAATAATTACAAGTTTTATAGAAAGAAATCAAGCAAGACTTGAAGTCAACAGCAATTTCATTCGCTGTTTGGCAACATATATGGGGAAACTAATGTTTCAAGATGTAGCTCATGTTTATGATCCATGACTGATAATTTAATGTGTCAAGGTGGTTTGCTCTAACAACAAATTGCACAGGAAATGCAGTTACACAAAGAGATTTGTGATCGTGGGAGATTTCATGTATGTATATAACGTACACACACTGATTGAAATTTACACATTTTGGAAATCAAAAAAATCTGGGAAGAGTTGTGTAAAGTTTCAAGTCAATACATTACAATGGTCAGCCAGGTGTGATGCTGACGTCGACACTCGTGTGAGTAGAACAGCTGTTTATTTTTCAAATAGTCAAGCTAAAAACAAGTCAATACATACAATGGTTAGTGAGATAGGGATTGCACCCAAACTTTCAGCAGAATTTCTATGTCAAACAAGGGCAATAATTTGCATTATATTCATGCAAGAATTATCAAACTTAATTATTGTAGTAGGGTTGATGACAGGGAAGGCTTGTGTAAAGTTTCAGTAAAATATATAAGAGCGGTTGGTGAGATATGGACTTGATGGTACTTGCATGTAAACTTTAACAAGATTTTCTAAGCCAAACAAGGGCAATAATTTGTATTATATTTATGCAAGAGTTATCTAACTTAGTTATTGTAGTAGGGTTGATGATTGGGAAGTCTTATCTAAAGTTCCAATTAAATACATTGTGTGGTTGGTGAGATATGGACTGTATGGTACTTACAAACACACAATTTCTAAATCAAACAAGGGCAATAATTGCATTATATTCAAGCAAGAGTTATTTTACTTAGTAATTGTATTAGGTTTGATGTCTGAGAATTCTTGTGTGAAGTTTCAATCAAATATATTAAGTGGTTGGTGAGATATGGACGTGATGGTACTTGTACACAAAACTTTAACAAGATTTTCTAAGCCAAACAAGGGCAATAATTTGTATTATATTCATGCAAGAGTTATCTAACTTAGTTTTTGTAGTAGGTTTGATGTCAAACAATGGCAATAATTTGCATTATATTCATGCAAGAGTTATCTAACTTAGTTTTTGTAGTACATTTGATGACTGGGAAGTCTTGTGTGAAGTTTCAATCAAATACATTGAGTGGTTGGTGAGATATGGACTTGATGGTGCTTGCACATAAAACTTAAACCAGAATTTTTAAGTCAAACAAGGGCAATAATTTGCATTATATTCAGCAAGAGTTATCTAACTTATTTATTGTATAGGTTTGATGACTAAGAAATCTTGTGTAAAGTTTCAAGTCAATACATGCAATGGTTAGTGAGATAGGGACTTGCACCTAAATTTTCAGCAAGGTGTGACACGGACACCCGGGTGAGTAGAATAGCTCTCTTAATTCTTCAAATAGTTGAGCTTAAAAAAAATTATGTAATTAATCCAAGAATACTGAAGACAGTGGTAATATGATTGACTGAAAACAATATTGTTGGAACTTCTTTTATACTCAGATACACCTTACTATTCCAGTTAACAACAAATTGCACAGGAAATGCTTTTATATAAATAAATCTGTCTAGAAGGGGTGGCGGATTTAATGAGAGTTTATCATAGAATACAGGTGGGTTTTAAAAAGTTTGCGGGAACTATTCATAACTTTTTTATCATTTCAGTTTTAATCATGATACTTCATATTAATATAAATACATATATCGACTTCTACTATAAATTTCACCAATGTATCTTTAAAACTGAAAATGTTACTATAATTTTAGTATCAACATCAAAATACTCTGAATTATTTTACGCTGAAGTTATATTCAGAAATATCATTAGAAATCTGAAAGAACATCACTCTAAAAGCATTGTGACAATTGGTCATGATATTTCATGTACAGAAACGGTGAAAAAAAAGACAGACGACAATTGACAATATGAATAGCTCAACTTAGCTGATAAAAAACAATGCTCAATTTACAACTAAACAAACTGCTCAAAACATTAAAAATTTGCTTATTTGCTATTATTATGTTTATTATAGTTTACATTTCATTTTGTACAGTATAAGCCATGAATAACCATCCTTGTACACTTCACTCTGCATATGGATGTAACATAATTGTCATACAAAGTGACAATGCCGGCTCTGAATAACTCCGTTATAGTCGTCTTGCTTCGAATGCTTATCAATTTAAAGACAATTAACTGGATTTTATTTTAAATGCATAAAAAAAAATTATGTCAATAAAATGTGTAAATATTGTACGTTTTTGATCTTGTCATTTTATTTTTAAATGTTCAATAAAGGGTATGAACTGCTATGAGATTGCCATATTTGTTATATTCTCTCCCATTAATTGCATGTATCCTGTTATTAAGTATTTTTACTCTCAAGTATGAATGCTACTTCGGTCAATAGTTATGATAATTACTTTATGTATAAAAATCACCATTACACGTGTAATTAGAATTTTCGAAAAGAGGGAAAATAGTCAGACACTGTTGTGTTGTTGCCACATTACATGTGATGAACTTATAAACAAATACTTTAACTTTGTTTTTAGAGGCCATTTTTAACAATACTGTTAATACTTAATGTTATCAAATACTCAAAGGTGTACAGGTTTCCAGTCATGAATGTATCTAAAGATGAATATATATTTTGATAATGTACATGTACACCCCACTTTGAGCTGCAATGGTCATCCCACTTTTAATTATCACGGTCATTTTTTAAACACATTCATATATTTATTCCAAAAAGAAACAATGTTTAGAATATGGGTGTTAATATACTTAGGATTGAAACATTATATGCTCACTCCAAAAACTTTATGCGAGGAAGTTTCCAGTTACTTGATGACGGATAGTGTGGTTCTACCAAGTCTGAGTCAGTCAGAGGTCTTCCTCCACCAGTAAAACTGGATATGCCATATATAACCTGAAATGTATTGAAACCCCAAAAATACATACGTGTACAGTGCTCCAAGAAAAAAAAAATTTTGGACTAGCCCAGGGCAAGTAGGTTGAAAAAATCTACTTGCCCTGGCTGAAAAATAACTTGCCCTGATCAATGGTTCACATTCCCAGATTTTTTTTACCAATACACCTTGCGGTATAATATGAAATATGTAAACATAAGACTTAAATGTATTAATTGTATGTAGGTTTAGATCCCCTTTACATCATGCATGTCTAAATCACAAGTTTTAGAGGTTGAATAAGACCGGGAGAAGGGAGAACTGACTACGTCTCTATCAGTTTGCCTGACTTATTTTGTTGTATTTAATCTTTGTTCTTTTTTGGCTATCATTTCTGTTCTGTCGATTCAGTGACAGTGTGGGAGCAGGAGTATATTTAAAACATCATTTTAAATATCTTTCTCTTGTTTTCTAATTATTGCTGTCATAACATACAATAATGGCAATGTGAAGCCTACAAAGCTATTCAATCTATCCAAGAGAACTTGGCAATATGAAAAATAAATGCAGTCTATGATAGCCTTCAAATGTCTAGAAAGTTCAACTGGTCAACTATATTTCAAATATTAAAAAAAAACCCACATAATTTCATCTTTCATCAATTTTGGCGAAGGGAGGTAATTTTATACTCTTCATAATGGAGAATTTGAAAGACACCCGCGAATTACGTCATCGTCTTTTTGTTTCTGACTTTGCTCGGGTAAGTGGTAAGAAACATGTACCTTGGTCGTAGATATCCGACCAATCAGAGCGGTTATTAAAAATAGATTTATTTATATTCAAAGCTATCCACCAATTGCATTAGAGGAATAAAAATAGATAAATGAATATGCATGAGAGGTTTTCCAAAGTCGCATTATCGGGCATGTGGTGTGATAAACATCGCGGGGGTCAATTGTTTATACTGATTAGTTACGGTCTATAAACAACAGTTTGGCCTGTGTCGTATCGAATAGAGATATTTACAGACCTGTGTATTGTGAAAACTAGCTTGTCCGATTTTTAAGACAAGCCCGACGGGCAAGTAACTTTGAAAAATGCACATGCCCGGATCCGGATTTGACAAGCCCCGGGCATCGGGCTATCCTATTCTTGGAGCACTGGTGTACTATTATATATAAAATACATACGTGTACTGTTATATATAAAATATATACATGTGCTGTGAATGTAAATTCACACAATATCATTTTTTTACCTGTATTATTTCTGTGTGGAGATATTCGGAGTCCCAGCAATTTACACCCTGAGTAACACCTTGTGTATTGACAAAACTGTCTTGCCATTTATATTTCAGTGTGTGGAGTGAAAACGCATGCTGTACTATTAAATTTGTACCGTGGAGTGAAAAAAAAATGGTTGTACATGGCATGTTCTGTATGTTAACTTTCCAATATCTTACACCTGTGACAGACAGAATAATGTGAGACATAATAACAGACCACTCACTGGAACATTTATACTAGTCTACATTTACATAAGCATGTCATGTAAAAAATCACATGACCAGTCCACATGTTATAAATCACGACCAGTCCACATGTTACAAATCACAGAACCAGTCCACAAGTTATAAATCACATAACCAGTCCACATGTTATATATCACAGAACCAGTCCACAAGTTATAAATCACATAACCAATCCTGATCATCTTCCAGTTTTTCTACAGCTTTTCTTAAAGACAAATTTCTTGATGCTTTGTTCAAAAAAAAGTTTAAAACAGGAAATACTTGCTAGGCAAACATATATCTACAATGGCTGATGTTTAAATTAAAGTAAGAAAATATTTTATTCTGCAAAAGTCATTGCAGATATTTTGTCTAATACCCAATAACTACACAAGAGGCCACCAATGATTCACGTTGGCTTATAGTGCCATAGAATTAAATGGAATTTCACAATAAAAACCCTTTTGGGAGATCAACTAGACTCCTTATAAAGAAAAATATCCCCAGTATTACTGGACATAAAGTTATTTACTATGAAAAGGAAATGTTTTTAACTGTATAAACTAACCAATCAGAAATATCTTATACATGACCAATACACCAATGTAGGTGAATATAGCAGTCTTATACATGACCAATACACCAATGTAGGTGAATATAAGTCTTATACATGACCAGTACACTCATGTAGGTGAAAATAGCAGTCTTACACATGACCAGTACACCCATGTAGGTGAATATAGCAGTCTTATATGAGGCCAGTACACTCGTATAGGTGAATATAATAGTCTTATACATGACCAGTACACTCATGTTGATGTATAAAGCAGTCTTATACATCACCAGTACACTCATGTAGGTGAATATAGCAGTCTTATACATGACCAGTACACTCAAGTAGGTGAATACAACAGTCTTACACATGACCAGTACACCCATGTAGGTGAATATAGCAGTCTTATATGAGGCCAGTACACTTATATAGGTGAATATAATAGTCTTATACATGATCAGTACACTCATGTAGGTGAATAAAGCAGTCTTATACATCGCCAGTTCACTCATGGAGGTGAATATAGCAGTCTTATACATCGCCAGTACACTCATATAGGCGAATATAGCAGCCTTATACATCGCCAGTACACCAATGTAGGTGAATATAGCAGTCTTATACATCACTAGTACACCCATGTAGCTGAATATAGCAGTCTTATACATGACCAGTACACTCATGTAGGTGAATACAGCAGTCTATACATGGCCAGTACACTAATATAGGTGAATATAGCAGTCTTATACATCACCAGTACACCCATGTAGGTGAATATAGCAGTCTTATACATCACCAGTACACTCATGTAGGTGAATATAGCAGTCTTATACACCACTAGTACACCCATGTAGGTGAACATAGCAGTTTTATATGAGGCCAGTACACTCATATAGGTGAATATAGCAGTCTTATACATGACCAGTACACTCATGTTGGTGAATAAAGCAGTCTTATACATCACCAGGTCACTCATGTAGGTGAATATAGCAGTCTTATACATGACCAGTACACTCAAGTAGGTGAATATAACTGTCTAACACATGACCAGTACACTCATGTAGGTGAATATAGCAGTCTTATATGAGGCCAGTACACTCATATAGGTGAATATAATAGTCTTATACATGACCAGTACACTCATGTAGGTGAATATAGCAGTCCTATATGAGGCCAGTACACTCATATAGGTGAGTATAACAGTATAATAAATCACCAGTACACTCATGCAGGTGAATATAACAGTCTAATAAATCACCAGTACACTCATGTAGGTGAATATAACAGTCTAATAAATCACCAGTACACTCATGTAGGTGAATATAATAGTCTTATACATCACCAGTACACTCAATTAGGTGAATATAATATTCTTATTCATCACCAGTACACCCATGTAGGAGAATACAGCAGTCTTATACATGACCAGTACACTCATGTAGGTGAATATAGCAGTCTTATACATCGCCAGTACACTCATGTAGGTGAATATAACAGTCTTATACATAACCAGTTCACCCATGTAGGTGAATATAGCAGTCTTATACATCGCCAGTACACTCATGTAGGTGAATACAGCAGTCTTATATACAGCCAGTACACCCGTGTAGGTGAATATAACAGTCTTATACATCGCCAGTACACTCATGTAGGTGAATATAGCAGTCTTATACATCGCCAGTACACTCATATAGGCGAATATAGCAGTCTTATACATCGCCAGTACACCCATGTAGGTGAATATAGCAGTCTTATACATCACTAGTACACCCATGCAGGTGAATATAGCAGTCTTATACATGGCCAGTACACTCATGTAGGTGAATACAGCAGTCTATACATGGGCAGTACACTAATATAGGTGAACATAGCAGTCTTATACATCACCAGTACACCCATGTAGGCGAATAAAGCAGTCTTATACATCACCAGTACACTCATGTAGGTGAATTTAGCAGTCTTATACATCACCAGTACACCCATGTTGGTGAATATAGCAGTCTTATACATCACCAGTACACTCATGTAGGTGAATATAGCAGTCTTATACATCACCAGTACACCCATGTAGGTGAATATAGCAGTCTTATATGAGGCCAGTACACTCATATAGGTGAATAAAGCAGTCTTATACAATGCCAGTACACCCGTGTAGGTGAATATAGCAGTCTTATACATCGCTAGTACACCTATGTAGGTGAATATAGCAGTCTTATACATGGCTAGTACACTCATGTAGGTGAAAATAGCAGTCTTATACATCGCCAGTACACTCATTAGGTGAATACAGCAGTCTTATACATCACAAGTACACCCATTAAGGTGAATATAGCAGTCTTATACATCTTCAGTACACTCAAGTAGGTAAATATAGCAGTCTTATACATCATCAGTACTCTCATGTAGGTGAATATAGCAGTCTTATACATCACCAGTACACCCATGTAGGTGAATATAGCAGTCTTATACATCTTCAGTACACTCAAGTAGGTAAATATAGCAGTCTTATACATCACCAGTACACTCATGTAGGTGAATATAGCAGTTATCACTAGGTTATTTACATCACCAGTCAATGTTTGGGTATAGTACATCTGTCACTGTATACTTCAACACACCCAGTCTATCTCTGTGTACTGTGTACTTTAAAACTGCCTCAGCTTTACACATTTACAGGACCATAAAGAAAACACACTTTGATAACATCAAGCTTCAGACCGTTTGTAACTCCAAACAGCAACAGTATACACCAGTATTCTTATACACTTAACTAAGTTATGTTGAAGGAAAATGGATAGTACAGAAAAATACTAGGTCAGATCAAACCATTATGCATTTGATAAAATGTTGCAGTCTTGTTACTGTTCTTTTATCTCTCAACTTTCAAAATTCCAACATATCTGTAGATTTGATTGATATTTTTCTGGAAGTTGTTACTGATACACTGTTACTGATACACTGTTTGACAATAAGTTATGGTTCTTCTCCACTTCCACTGTAACCCTCACATTCTACGTTCACAACAGTTTATCCCAATCTGTAAAATCCTCCTCTATCTCATCTGCAGATATATGTGTTGGGGGAGTGGCGTAATGGACAGGTTGCACTTCCACTTTAGGTCGACTGGATACAAAACTATCCGTCTGTGAAGAATATAATTAAAACTTCATCTGTTAGTAATTTAAATATAAGAAAAATTCTGAATGACCACTGTGCAAGCTTTTTAGTTAGAAGTGTGTCCATATGACACAACTGCCCTGCTATAATATGCTTGTAAATTGGACAAAAATTAAGTTAAAAAAAAGGGTCATAACTTGACAGATGTTGGCAATATAGAATTTGACATGTACTTCATAATTACACAGCTTCACACCAAATAGTAATTAAAAATATATAGACCGTTTCAAACAGTATTGATCTGAAAAATATGAAGCAAAGGTGTTTTAACACCTGTAAAATTTGACAGACATCGGCTAATATCGACCTTGATTATATTTTATAATTATACCACTACACATGGAATATCAATTAAATACATTGACCCTTTCAGAAATTATTGACTGGAAACCTTTTTGATCTCAGAAGGATGGATGGCCAATCTAATAAATGGGTTTTAAGTGGCTTCTTTGCACCAGCTGATTATATTTGTGGCTAAATTTTAGACTTTAGCCACATAAAAACATTAAGTAAGTAGAAACAGCCATATGATTTTTTTTAAATGTTTTTCAACCATCAAAAAAATACTAATACTAAACCCCAGACACTTATATACCCTTTACCATTCTTCAAATGATGGGGGCATAAAATTTCCAAGGGAATATATCAGGATTTTTCAAAATTTTAAAATTAGCTCACATCTAATTAGCTCCCCCCATCCCTCCCTGAATTTATTATGCCTATACGTTTCCATTAACCCCGTATTGTCAAAAGGATATCTTTTAAACATTCCAAAATAATATATTGAAGAGGTAAATTTCCCAACTTGGGCTACATGTCTAGGTAAGACTAAAATAGATTTCCCGCTTGAAATTTCAACATATTTTGTAACATGTTACCATGATTTCATTTCAATTCCAATTGGATCCGTTATACAGGTTTACACGTTATAAGAATTGCTTCATTTTAGAAAGTCTAAATGATGAAGAGAAGCAGTCAAGCAAGTGCTTCTCTATTTTTAGAATGGGAATTTCGTTTCAAGTTTACTACTCCAATTTAAATATCAACTGGACATACCAAACCATTCCGATTTTATCTATTTATCATAATGAGATGCATTTTACCCATTTTAAAAACAATTTTATTTTTTAAGACATTCATAGCAAGTTGTATACACTCACAGTGGAAGCTGGTGATATCTGAGGACTAACCACTGGCATGTTGACTGGAACCTTCAGTGTCAGCTGGTTAGAATTGCCATTAAACATTGGACCACCATGACCTACTGTAATAAAAAGTGTTAACTGTTACATGGATATTATCATGACATGCTAGCACAGTGGTTTTAACAGTGCAGAAAAAAGTACTGAACATGATGAAGTCTTAGTATGAAGGAGTTAGAAATCAACAGTGGACCTCACATGTTTATGTGAAGGAGTTGGGAACCAACAGTTGCCCTCACATGTTTATGTGAAGGAGTTGAGAACCAACAGTGGCCCTCACATGTTTATGTGAAGGAGTTGGGAACCAACAGTGACCCTCACATGTTTATGTAAAGGAGTTAGGAACCAACAGTGGCCCTCACATGTTTATGTGAAGGAGTTAAGAACAAACAGTGGCCCTCACATGTTTATGTGAAGGAGTTGGGAACCAACAGTGGCCCTCACATGTTTATGTGAAGGAGTTAGGAACCAACAGTGGCCCTCACATGTTTATGTGAAGGAGTTGATAACCAACAGTGGCCCTCACATGCTTATGTGAAGGAGCTGGGAACCAACAGTGGCCCTCACATGTTTATGTGAAGGAGCTGGGAACCAACAGTGGCCCTCACATGTTTATGTGAAGGAGCTGGGAACCAACAGTGGCCCTCACATGTTTATGTGAAGGAGTTAGGAACCAACAGTGGCCCTCACATGCTTATATGAAGGAGTTAGGAACCAACAGTGACCCTCACATGCTTATGTGAAGGAGTTAGGAACCAACAGTGGCCCTCACATGTTTATGTGAAGGAGTTGAGAACCAACAGTGGCCCTCACATGTTTATGTGAAGGAGTTAGGAACCAACAGTGGCCCTCACATGTTTATGTGAAGGAGTTGAGAACCAACAGTGGCCCTCACATGCTTATGTGAAGGAGTTAGGAACCAACAGTGGCCCTCACATGTTTATGTGAAGGAGTTGAGAACCAACAGTGGCCCTCACATGTTTATGTGAAGGAGTTGAGAACCAACAGTGGCCCTCACATGTTTATGTGAAGGAGTTAGGAACCAACAGTGGCCCTCACATGTTTATGTGAAGGAGTTGAGAACCAACAGTGGCCCTCACATGCTTATGTGAAGGAGCTGGGAACCAACAGTGGCCCTCACATGTTTATGTGAAGGAGCTGGGAACCAACAGTGGCCCTCACATGTTTATGTGAAGGAGATGGGAACCAACAGTGGCCCTCACATGTTTATGTGAAGGAGTTAGGAACCAACAGTGGCCCCCACATGCTTATGTGAAGGAGTTAGGAACCAACAGTGACCCTCACATGCTTATGTGAAGGAGTTAGGAACCAACAGTGGCCATCACATGCTTATGTGAAGGAGTTAGAAATAAACAGTGGCCCTCACATGCTTATGTGAAGGAGTTACAAACTAACAGTGGCCCTCACATGTTTATGTGAAGGAGTTGGGAACCAACAGTGGCCCTCACATGTTTATGTGAAGGAGTTAGGAACAAACAGTGGCCCTCACATGTTTATGTGAAGGAGTTAGGAACCAACAGTGGCCCTCACATGTAAATGTGAATGACTTAGGAACCAACAGTGGCCCTCAAATGCTTATGTGAAGGAGTTAGGAACCAACAGTGGCCCTCACATGTTTATGTGAAGGAGTTAAAACCAACAGTGGCCCTCACATGTTTATGTGAAGGAGTTGGGAACCAACAGTGGCCCTCACATGTTTATGTGAAGGAGTTGGGAACCAACAGTGACCCTCACATGTTTATGTGAAGGAGTTAGGAACCAACAGTGGCCCTCACATGTTTATGTGAAGGAGTTAAAACCAACAGTGGCCCTCACATGTTTATGTGAAGGAGTTGGGAACCAACAGTGGCCCTTACATGTTTATGTGAAGGAGTTGGGAACCAACAGTGGCCCTCACATGTTTATGTGAAGGAGTTAGGAACCAACAGTGGCCCTCACATGTAAATGTGAATGACTTAGGAACCAACAGTGGCCCTCAAATGCTTATGTGAAGGAGTTAGGAACCAACAGTGGCCCTCACATGTTTATGTGAAGGAGTTGAGAACCAATAGTGGCCCTCACATGTTTATGTGAAGGAGTTAGGAACCAACAGTGGCCCTCACATGTTTATGTGAATGACTTAAGAACCAACAGTGGCCCTCACATGTTTATGTGAAGGAGTTGGGAACCAACAGTGACCCTCACATGCTTATATGAAGGAGTTAGGAACCAACAGTAGCCCTCACATGCTTATCTGAAGGAGTTGAGAACCATCAGTAGCCCTCACATGTTTATGTGAAGGAGTTAGGAACCAACAGTGGCCCTCACATGCTTATGTGAAGGAGTAAGGAACCAACAGTGGCCCTCACATGTTTATGTGAAGGAGTTAGGAACCAACAGTGGCCCTCACATGCTTATGTGAAGGAGTTAGGAACCAACAGTGGCCCTCACATGTTTATGTTATTCCAAACAACTGGCCATAAATCAGTCACATGTGGCAACAGGCACAGTGATTATGCCAGAATTATGTGTAAGTCTCTACAATACATTATTCTATAATTATAAATTTGCATGATGCTCAGGCTGTACAAAATCAAGCAACAGGCATTAATCATTTCCAACAGAACAATTCAGATAAATAAGGTGATGCTCGGTGTATCTTTGGTATGGCATTTTTAAGACAAAAAATCATGCTTGAAAAATTCTGGTAATAGAGGAGAGAAAAAATTTGTAACCCCGCTTGGCCAGTTTTGGAAAGTCAATCCTTCTTATTGAACAACATCTGATTTGTTGTGACTAGAAGATGCTTCGGAATTCAAACTGAATAAAAAACAAGAAATTTCACTGTTAAGTGTCACATGCCCCCCAAATGGTCTGTGAAAGATAAAAAATATATGATATCATAGGAAGCGATGTATCCATGAATATCAAGAGTAATGGACTAATGTTTCAGACTAGACCTGCAATTTAAATTAAATTTTTTTTTTAAATTAAAGCATGACCTTGACCTTTGTGTAACCTTGACCTTGACATCTGATGTAATGGTCTGGGTATTTCAACAGTTAAATGCAGGTGAAACATTATCATGACATGCTGATCACTTGTGTCAAGCTATTTTAAAATCCCTAAATATAAGTTACAGATCAATTGTTGATCAATTGATAAATTAAGCCAAGTGTTTTTGAAATCCATCCGTGTATGATAAAGTTAAAGGACAGACTTGGAATCTTAAAGAGATTCAAAGTGTTGTGATACATACTCAAAGTGTGACCGTGTCTAGGTTTTACTTTTTCTGTGTGTTCCATTGATGATGGTGAACACACATGTGAAGTTTCATTCACATCTAATGAGTGATTGCATAGATATCTTAAACTAAAACGCAACTAAATGCAAAGTTTAACCTGGTGTCATAGGTCCAAAAAGGGCCAAAACTCTGCCAAAATGCAATCCAGAGTTATGGTTCTTATGTCTGTGTGTTCCACTGATGATGGTGAACACACATGCAAAGTTTCATTGACATCCAATGAGTAGTTGCATAGATAACTTAAACTTAAACGCAAAAGTTTAACCTGGGTGTCTACAGACGACGACACCGGGGTCATGACGATAGCTCTCCTTGGACTTCGTCCTGGCGAGCTAAAAACCCATCTATACGTGACAAAGCCACAGACGGAACACGAAATCTCACACAAATTCAAAGTGTTGTCAAAGAAACTCAAATTGTGACCTTGACCTTTGAGGTACAGGTGTGGGTCTTAATAGCAACATGTCATGATGTTATGTTGATCATTTGTAGCAAGTATCATTAAAATTCATCTATGCATGACAAAGTTACAGGCCAGAAACGAAATCTCACACAAACTCAAAAAGTTGTCAAACTCAAATTGTGACCTTGACCTTTGAGGAACGGTTGTGTGGGTCTTACTCGCGACACGTCATGTTATGTTGATCACTTGTTGCAAGTACAGTATAACTTCCATATATCGAAGTTCAGGGGACCGTCATGAAAAGTTCGATATACCGGGACTTCGATATATGTGCATGTCTGGATCACTCGATGGTAATGGTAAAAGTTCGATTGTTAATGAGATCGCAACATGTAAATGACCGTAGATCTACCTGTCATACGTTTACTAGTAAGGGTAAGTTGAAAAAAAAACTGAATTAAATCGAGTTTATTATTGATTGAATTCCTGCATGTCATTTAAAAATCAATATAACTATAGCACTACAAACATGTACAAACATAAAAACTTACATGGAGCACTTCCGGTATACGAAAATAAGCACATACATGTACATGAATATTTCATCAGCACATCAGTTGGTACAAACACACATGAATAAAACATCAACATACATGTACAATAAACATAAATAAATGATTCGAAACTAAACGTCATACAATGCGTGCGATTTACACGTACGTTATGTAATCACATATCACGTATTTGTAATCATGACAGACGCAGCCGCCATGTTTGCGTACACGAAGTTATTGTTTTTATCAGTAAATTATCACCATTCTGCCTTTAAGTAATCAAATGTTTATTAAAGTGTGACTCCTAACAAACATTTATCTGAGCACTCGAAGGGACTTTACGCTATATGATCAGCGGGGCCTTTGTTCCTATGATTATCGCAATGGTGCACCGCAGGTGTGAAATACATGTACATCACTCCCGCGAGAAATTTTGAACAGGTAATCGATATTCGATACATAAATGGTTAATGATATGTAAAAGGACTCTTTGGGGTTGTGCAAAAACTTCGATATACTGAAAAATTCGATATGTATAACTTCGATATATTTGCGGTTTTTCCATATAGATTAAGAAGGAAAAAAGTTGGGACTTGAGAAAAAGTTCGATATACCGAGAAATTCGATATATGGAAGTTCGATATATGGAAGTTATACTGTATCAACAAAATCCATCTATGCATGACAAAGTTACAGGCCGGAAACAAAATCTCACACAATCTGAAAGTGTTGTCAAACAAACTCAAATTGTGACCTTGACCTTTGAGGTACGGGTGTGGGTTTTATTCGTGACACGTCTTCATGTTATATTGAACATTTGTAGCAAGTATCATTAAAATTCATCTATGCATGACAAAGTTACAAACCAGAAACGAAATCTCACACAAACTCAAAGTGTTGTCAAACAAACTCAAATTGTGACCTTGACCTTTGAGGTACGGGTGTGGGTCTTACTCGCAACACGTCTTCATGTTATGTTGATCATTTGTAGCAAGAATCAACAAAATCCATCTATGCATGGCAAAGTTACAGGCCGGACATGAAATCTCACACAAACTGAAAGTGTTATCAAACAAACTCAAATTGTGACCTTGACCTTTGAGGTACATGTGTGGGTCTTAGTCGCTACACGTTGTCATGTTATGTTGATCATTTGTAGCAAGTATCAACAAAATCCATCTATGCATGACAAAGTTACAGGCCGGCCACGAAATACTGGACGGTAGGACGAACGCTGTGATTACTATACGCCAACCAAAAAAATATTTTGGGGGGCATAACAAAATATTTTTTGGGGGACATTAAAAAAAGTACTCAGCATCTGCATTATATTATGTAATGCAGGGTGTTAGTTGTAACTATAATCCAAGAATGAGTGTCCTAGCACTAGTACTTATTGAGAAATAGTGTAAAAACGAAAACTTTACATTGGAGGTAAATGCAAAATTCAGCATCAAACAATGTCAATGGACCATGAAATGTAGGTCACACTCAGCATCTGTAGTGTATAATGTGATGCAGGATGTTAGTTGTAACTATGATCCAAGTAGGAGTGTCCTAGCACTTGTACTTGTTGAAAAATAGTGTAAAAACTTAAACTTAACATGAAGGTAAATGCAAAATTCAGCATCAAACAATGTCAATGGACCATGAAATGTAGGTCACACTCAGCATCTTTAGTGTATAATGTGATGCAGGGTGTTAGTTGTAACTATGATCCATGTATGAGTGTCCTAGCACTTGTACTTGTTGAGAAATAGTGAAAAAGCAAAAAACTTAACATTGGAGCTAAATATAAATGTTTGACACCACCGCCGTCACCGACAATAGAAAAGCAACACTTTAATCTTGCTTTCGCTCCTTCATTGCAGCGAGACAATAAAATGATGACTAAGGGAATGTTTAATTTTGAGAAAAATGAACATGTGTTAATGCGTAAAATGATTAGTATGCTGCACAACATTGAATATATCGAATCATAACATCTGTGGCTGATCCATATTTTCACATCATAACTTAAGTTAGCTAAAAAGTTAATTGAATTTTATGTATCTACACTTTACTTGATTGAACTACCTGATGGGTCAAATGTAGAGGATGGTTGGTGCTGTGGACTGCCTCCATTGTTTGTTTGGCTGAAAAAATTACTGAGGGAGGACGCAAGATCTGCAAACTGCTCTGGATTAAATGACCAATTGGCACTCTCTCCTTGTTTCATTGTGTCCACCAAACCTGAAGTTGTGAGATGGCATTAAAGTAATACTTGACATACTTCTATATTATCTTACATAAAGCACTTGTAGTCCAAGAAAATACTTAAATTGTTCATTTCTCGGTAAAAGCATTAAGTTAAGTACAATTGTAGATAATTGTTTATAAAGTAAATTTGGATATGGACCCATACTGTTATAACATTTAGACTGTCAACAAAATGCGTACCAAATAAGTAAAAAGATAAGTTTTTCTTAATTTTGGTAGTTGTTCAAAGTAATTTATGTCAATACATTGTACATTTGTCAACATGTTACAAATTAAATCCCATGTGAACACTTTTATCAGATACAATGAATGATACAAATTATGTGTTTCTTATTATTTGGAAAATGAAATACACTAAAAACACAATTTTAAAAAACAATTACATGTATTTAATATACCTTTGTTTGTTTTTTTTTATCATAAACACATTACGCACGCAATCATTTTTTTTTAATGAATTAATAATAATATAAAAGAAGACAGAGTTGAAAGTGGTAATACACAAATTTACATATATTCATATATAGTTTAGCGAGAACAATACTGCTATTGGATAGTCTGTTTAAAAGTCACATTAAAAAAAAAGTCCTCTGACAATGTTCAAAGTATTGAATGCGGCATTGACTCATGATGAACCAAGGCTATACCTGGTATACACAATACTTCCGGTTTACATCCTGAATCTTTTTTTTTACGTGAAATTGATTGAAACTGGTTCATTCAAATGAGAATACATGATGTTGGTAATAATAATATACAGATTTTGAAAAGTTCAGTCAAATTAAACATAGAAAGCGTGAAAAATAAAGGAATTGATTAAATTGAGTGGTGGATTGGGGATTGGGATATATATATACATGCATGGGCATAATGTGCAGTGACTTTAAAGGGAAAAAGTGTGATTCTTACGGCAGCAATTCTTACGGCAATAAAAACCCTGGACGATTGGAATTTGGAATTTAAGAAGCCCTGGGTAGGGAGTTAAATGTATCCATGAATATCAAGAGTAATGGACGGACATTTCAGACTAGACACGCAATTTCATATTTTTTACATTAAAGTGTGACCTTGACATCTAAGATAAAGTTCTGGGTCTTACACGCGACACTTTGTAATGTCATGTTGATCATTTAATCAATTGAGCCAAGTGGTTTTGAAATCCATCCATGTATGACATGAAATCTCAAACGGACTCAAAGTGTTGTCTGTCTAACAAACTGAAAGTGTGACCTTGACCTTTGAGGTACGGGTCTGGGTCTTACGTGTGACACATCATCATGTCATCTAGATCAATTGAGCCAAGTTAAATCCCTCTATATAAGACAAAGTTACAGACCAAACACGAAATATCAAAAAAATTGAAAGTGTGACCTTGACATTTGAGGAATGGTGCAGGTCTTACACACTACACTTCATCTTGTCATGTTGATCAATTGAGCCAAGTGTTTCTGAAATCCATGTATGACAAAGTAACACCCCAACACAAAATCTCTCACAGACTCAGTGTTGTCAAACAAATTCAAAGTGTGACCTTGACCTTTGAGACACAGGTGTGGATCTGCTGATGAATTGAGCTAAGTGTAAAAAGCCCCTGACTCAGTGGTGATATTAACAGAAAATCTAAATTACAAATAAACACCAACAATATAAAACATAGATTAACAAACAAACTGACTTTGCAACATGTTGTAGTAGTAATAATAATAATAAAGTCTTTATTCAAAGAGGAAACACACATGGAACAATGTCCAATCTATTATGTGATATATGGACATTTACCCCTCTGCTCAGTTTTGCATAGGTGGACGTTTGCACTTCTGCTCAATTTACATATGTGGACAATTTCCCTTCCATGGTTTTGCAAAGGCGGACATTTACCCTTCAAGTTTTATATAGATATATGTATGGACAAATGCACCTCCAGTCTTATCCAAACATACGTAAGAGAGCTGTTAAGTAATTAATGGTTGATTAGAATGTGTGTTTCTTTCATATGGTATTTGTAACAAGAAAATAAGGTGATAACAATTAAAAGATCTATTTGATTTAAATTGTGTTTTTGTAGCACGTTAATTAGGGTTAATAGTCATATTAGCATTAATTGGTGATAAATTGCTTTATTTGAAATAATTGGTGATAATTGTATTTCAAATAAGACAGTTTATAATCTATTTTGCAAACTGTTTTTTAAAATGCGTCTAGAGGGATGAAAAAATCTTAATTCCACCCACTTGCAAAATGGAATTTATTCCAAGTAATCGAGGTTCTCAAAAGCTGTTGTATGCAGGTTATGCCCTTCATTTTTGACAATTCTGCCCATTTGTTGCAGTGTATCACTACTCATCTTTAAACTGTTATAGCATCATCAAACAGTTCCCAATGTCACCCAAACTTTGCAGAAATCATGAAACTGTTCCAATGTTCCCATATGCACAAAGAAATATGACATTTTATGCATTTTTAACAAAACAAGAGGCCCAAGAGGGCCTGAGGACGCTCTACTGACTCATAGTTGCCATAGCACTTTTTGAAATTGTAGTATGCAATAGAAACATCGGTGCGGGGTCATTTTTAACTGTAGGGACACCATTTGAACAAATCTAACAAAACTATAGTTGGTCATCATTACTACATAAACATTTTGAAAATCTGTTGGACCGTTCATGAGAAGAAGACTATTTAAGTTTTGGACTATTTTTAGTAATGATGGCCATCTTGAATTTTAGATAGAAAAAATAAATCTTTTGTATAGTCTCCTATACAGTAGAAACATCCATGTGAAGTTTCAGTTTAACTGGCCTAGTGGTTTCAGAATAAATGAAAAAAAAAGAGAATTTTCTGTTTTCCCGTTATATCTCTATGTAAAATTCTAAGTCCCCTTACAGGGCCCCTATATATCTTAACCCCTAAATTCTTATCTGCAATCAAATCCCTACACTTAGGGATAATTTATATTTAATATGTACAAATCTGACATGACAGTCCTTAAGAAAACAATTTTACTAATTCCGAATTTATACCCTTTTGGGGCCCCTCCTGACCCCTTTAGACATAGGAACCCAGTCATTTTTACAAATCTTAACTGCCTTTACCTAACATTGCTTTAGTGAAGATATAGGCAAAATTATTTCCATTTAAAAAAAAATAAAAAAATATATTGACATGTGTCCCCTTACTGAACTCTCGGGGCAGGGTCATTTTTTACCCTAGGGACACCATTTGAACAAATCTACCAGAACTATAGTTGGTCAGCATTACTACATAAACATTTTGAAAATCTGTTGGGCCGTTCATGAGAAGAAGATTTTTTAAGTTTTTGACTATTTTTAGTAATGGCAGCCATCTTGAATTTCAGATCGAAAAAATCTTCTGTATAGTCTCCTATGCAATAGAAACACCCATGTGAAGTTTCAGTTAAATTGGCCCTGTGGTTTAAGAGAAAGTGCTGCTAACAGACGACAGACGACGGATGACAGACAACGCGCCATCGCATAAGCACTTCTGGCCTTTGGCCAGTAGAGCTAAAAATTGCCCAACCGTATTACACAGCTCTAATTTCTTTGACGTAATAATCTTGCTACCGTCATGTAAGGGAGGTAATTGTTCAGTGAGACCTACACACAGAAAAAGGCGTCCAAGACAATAGTCAGATGGGACTGTAACCAACAAAGAAGGAAACTGTGCCGTGGTGCCCTGGTCACAGATCTTAATGTAAGTATATACGGTTCATACCTATTACCGCGAGTCTACCATGTAAATAATGGCATCAATAATAAACAGAAGACCACCACTGCCCATCCAGGGCTGTACAAATGCCATAGACCGACGTCCCAGACAAGTGGAAAATGGCTATGAACAAGACAGTGACCCTTTAAAAATTTTTAGTCCCGGGCAAGTGACATTTTTCAAAAATTTAGTCCCGGACAAATGCCATTTTAAGAAATCAAGTACGTTTAATTGATGTGCGGCACATGAGAATCAATTAGCCGTGACCAATTTGCAACTAACAAAGGCCGATTATCTTTGATTATCTGCAGGGGGCATGCCATGGCATGCGTTGATTAAGCTCCTGTATTCACAACATACAGTGTTAACTCAACTGTGTTACATAGTCAGTTAACCAACTAGACGCGTCGTTATACAATTTATGTAAACAGAAGCAGCCAATAAAATTCGTCGATACGAAATTCGCCTTGCTGTTAGCCCGCCCACATGTGATCATGATATGCAGGTAAACAAAACCTAATTTTGACTGATTGGCAACGAGTTAACAGTGCTCCAAGAATAGGATAACCCCATGCCCGGGGCTTGTCAAATCTGAATTCGGGCATGTGCCTTTTTCAAAGTTATTTGCCCGTCAGGCTTGTCTTAAAAAATCAGACAAGCTAGTTTTCACAATACACAGGTCTGCAAATATCTCTTTTCGATACGACACATGTAACTAATTAGTATAAACAATTAACCCCCACGGTGTTTATCACACTTAGATGCCCGATAATGCGACTTTGGAAAACCTCTCATGCATATTCAACTTTCTATTTTTATTCCTCTAATGTGATTGGTGGATAGCTTTGAACATAAATTAATCTATTTTTAATAACCACTCTGATTGATTGGATATCTACGACCAAGGTACTCGTTTCTTACCACCTACCTGAGCAAAGATTTAAAAACAAAGACAATGACGTAATTCGCAGGTGTCTCTCAAATTCTCCATTATGAAGAGTATAAAATTATCTCCCTTTGCCAAAATGGTGACGATTTCTAAAATCTGATTATGTTTTTGCAGAAAATTTGCGATCGATCACGTTATGTATAATGTCAGCAATAGGTTCTGGTAATTTAATAAATATTTCGTAGATTTTCAATAATTGGAACTGTATGTATATAAATTTTCTTCTGTCAAACTGAAAGTTGATATTTAAATTGAGTTTACGGTAAAGAAAAATGTGGGTGGGGTATTATAGTAATAAACTTTTTGCTTTTTGGTTGTGTAGTTTCAGCGTATAATTTTCTTTGGTATGATTTAAATATAGTATTGAAAACAACAATTCATATCACTTATGTGTTTTTTTTTTAATATTTGAAATAAAGATGACTAGTTGCACTTTCTAGATATCTGAAGTCTATCATATTGCCAAGTTCTCTTGGACAGATATAGTAGGCTTGACATTGCCATTATTGTATGTTATGACCGCAATAGTTAGAAAATAAGAGAAAGATATTTAAAATAATGTTTTATATAAACTCCTGCTCCCACACTGCCACAGAATTGACAGAACAAAAATGATAATCAATAAAGAACAAAGATTAAATACAACATAATAAGTTGGGCATACTGATAGAGACGTAGTCAGTTCTCCCTGAAATTCTCTCACTTCTCCCAGTCTTATTCAAACTCTAAAACTTGTGATTTAGACAGTCACATGCATAATGTTAAGGGGAGCTAACTCTACATAAAATTAATACATTTAAGCCTATGTTTACATATTTCATATTATACCGCAAGGTGTATTGGTAATAAAAATCTCGGTATGTGAACCGTTGATCAGGGCAAGTTATTTTTCAGCCAGGGCAAGTAGATTTTTTCAACCTACTTGCCCTTGGCTAGTCCCAAATTTTTCATTGACTAACTTTGATCCAGATATCTCACTGGATGTCAATGTGGCACTTTTAGTGAACAATTGTCAGGATATAGCTCCAGGTTATAATTAGAGCTTTTAGTGAACAAGTGTCAGAATATATAGCTTCAGGTTATAGTTAGAGCTTTTAGTGAACAAGTGTCAGGATATAGCTTCAGGTTATAGTTAGAGCTTTAAGAGAACAAGTGTCAGAATATATAGCTTCAGGTTAAAGTTAGAGCTTTTAGTGAACAAGTGTCAGGATATAGCTCCAGGTAATAATTAGAGCTTTAAGTGAACAAGTGTCAGAATATATAGCTTCAGGTTTTAGAGCTTTAAGTGAACAAGTGTCAGGATATAGCTCCAGGTTATAATTAGAGCTTTTAGTGAACAAGTGTCAGAATATACAGCTTCAGGTTAAAGTTAGAGTTTTTAGTGAACAAGTGTCAGGATATAGCTTCAGGTTATAGTTAAAGCTTTAAGTGATCAAGTGTCAGGATATAGCTTCAGGTTATAGTTAGAGCTTTAAGTGAACAAGTGTCAGGATATAGCTTCAGGTTATAGTTAGAGCTTTAAGTGAACAAGTGTCAGAATATATAGCTCCAGGTTATAGTTAGAGCTTTTAGTGAACAAGTGTCAGGATATAGCTTCAGGTTATAGTTAGAGCTTTAAGTGAACAAGTGTCAGAATATATAACTTCAGGTTAAAGTTAGAGCTTTTAGTGAACAAGTGTCTGAATATATAGCTTCAGGTTAAAGTTAGAGCTTTTAGCGAATAAGTGTCAGGATATAGCTTCAGGTTAAAGTTAGAGTTTTAGTGAACAAGTGTCAGGATATAGCTTCAGGTTATAGTTAGAGCTTTGAGTGAACATGTGTCAGGATATAGCTTCAGGTTATAGTTAGAGCTTTAAGTGAACAATTGTCAGGATATAGCTTCAGGTTATAGCTAGAGCTCTGAGTGAACAAGTGTCAGGATATAGCTTCAGGTTATAGTTAGAGCTTTAAGTGAACAAGTGTCAGAATATATAGCTTCAGGTTATAGTTAGAGCTTTTAGTGAACAAATGTCAGGATATATCTTCAGGTTATAGTTAGAGCTTTTAGTGAACAAGTGTCAGGATATAGCTTCAGTTTATAGTTAGAGCTTTTAGTGAACAAGTGTCAGAATATATAGCTTCAGGTTATAGTTAGAGCTTTTAGTGAAATGACTGTTCAGCTGTAAAATTAAACATTTCAATAACCAAAGTTCATCTAAATTTTGAAAATTTCATGAAAGTGAGTTATGAAGTTTTAAAACTTTTGAAGAACTTTCTGTCCCAGAGAAATGTGCTCAGCTGTGTATTGTAAATAGCTATTATAATGTTAATTTATTTAGAGGATAACACACACACTCACCAAGAATGATACATAATGTAAATATCAGAATATCATAGTATATCTATTAATTGAATTTTTAACTATATCATGATGCTATGTTGCTATGCTTTTAGACAGAAGTTTTTATGATGAATAAATAAAACAAAAAAAGGAATTGATATTGTATTTATTGAATTAAAAACTGTCTAATGTTGCAAGAAGAAAAAGTTACCATCTGAAATTGTCCAAGTTGAAAATAATGCATAAGCATCTTTATTATGGGTTAGACAGGTACGCATTTTCAAATGATTGTAAAATTCTGGACAAATTGCTTTTTGTTCAGGACAAGTGGCTTTATAAAAAAATTGTACAGCCCTGCCATCAGAATAGACTACCAACATTGTGCGAGCAATACAATAGGAGAGAAATATATAGGACAGTTTATGTATTGTATTGGCAAGTGTATTAGAATCAACTAAGGTTTAGCTTATGTGTTAAATAAAATGTGCAAATGTGCTAGTTAACCATTGACCATTACACTGCTGATTTCTTGAAATGGATTCTTCCAAAATCTATTTATAGGGTTAATTATTTGATTAACATTTATATTTGTTTGCTCATGTTTTTTTTCATTATATGTGAGATATATTAAATATCAAAAAAAAAAAAAAAAAAATTGTCATTTTTCTTTCAATTTTCCAAACATGGAGAACTATAAGACTGGAGGAGCATTAATTTTTGTCCATACATATATTTATATAAAACTGGAAGGCCAAATGTCTGCCTTTGCAAAACCATGGAAGGGCAATTGTCCACTATGTAAATTGAGCGGAAGGGCAAATGTCCACATATGCAAAACTATGGAAGGGCAAATGTCCACCTCAGCAAAACTAAGGAAGGGCAATTGTCCACCTATCTAAATTTGAACAGAGGGGCAAATGTCGGGAAGGGCAAAAATCCTAAATTCAACATATATATGTACATATATATATAAATACAACAAAATAGTAGTTGCATTCTTTTTTGTTGAAATATTAATGCATATTATGACTTACAACTATGGATAATGTTTATTCAAATATGTTAATAATGTCCTCCAAAGGAAAGTTATGATAGCATCATAATAATAATGTTTTATTTACATTTGCAAATGACACGTTCACTACAGATTATATTTAGACTGTCAACATTACATTCAATGATTTATAAGATAAGAATTAATAGGCTGCAACATGGATACAAGTTGAATGCTTATAATACAATGATAAAATTATCTATGTTTTGACTGTTATATTTAAATGTTATACAATATCTTTTAAAATTTTGAACCAATGAAGCATTTTTAACATGGTTTGGATGGGAATTCCAGATTTTGGATCCAGAATACAATAAGAGTCTTGCAATGTGTTTCTATCTTTTGTTTTGTATATATAAAGAATTATTTGATTGTGAGCATAGAATCTGGTGTAGGGATAAATTTATCTTGCAAATACTCTGGGACCACATTGTTGATGATCTAAACCATCAGAATAGTTTGTCTTGTTATAATCTTTCATGGAATTTCCTCCATTTAAGATCATTAAAATAAAGTCTCACATGGTGTACCAATGTCTTTATCAAGGATAAGTGTTGCAGCATGTTTTTGAAATTTCATCATGTTGTCATATATGTCAGACTTTCCCCATATTGTGCAGCAATAGTCTAGATGAGGAAGTATATAAGAATTGTAAAATATTTCCTAATAGGTATTTTATTCTACAAAGTTTGTATGATAAGAAATTGCAACTTTAGGGTGTTTTGAATTTGTACGATAAAAGCAAATGTTAACTTTTTATAAGAGTAACAGATAAAAATGTATAACTAACAAAGTGCATGATAAGATTGCATATTGATGTATGTATATAGAACCCAATTACTGAAACATAGAAAAAACAAGAAATGTCACTGTTAAGTGTCACATGCCCCCAAACATGTCATGATGTTATGTTGATCATTTGTAGCAAGTATCATTAAAATTCATCTATGTATGACAAAGTTACAGGCCAGAAACGAAATCTCACATAAACTCAAAGTGTTGTCAAACAAACTCAAATTGTGACCTTAACCTTTGAGGTATGGGTGTGGGTCTTACTCACGACACGTCGTCATGTTATGTTGATCATTTGTTGCAAGTATCAACAAAATCCATCTATGCATGACAAAGTTACAGGCCGGAAACGAAATACCGGACGGACATTCTCACAAATGGGTATTTAAGTGGCTTCTTTGCGTCAATCGTATTACTTGTGTGGTTAAGTGTCTAGAACAGCCACGTAATGTTTTTTCAACAGCTTTTCAACTGTCCATAAAATTTACTAACCCTAAACCCTAGACACATAAATACTCATTTGTTCGCCCAGACAGACGGATGGACAGATGGACGGACGGACGGACGCTGCGATTACTATATGCCACCCAAAAAAATTTTGGGGGGACATAAAAAGAGTATATATTGAAATGTTGTATTCTGCTCATATTTCAGTGTTGTTTAATTTTTTTTTTACTGTTTAATATATATGTATTTGTACAATCTTCAATAAACCTTCGAATGTGTGAATCTTGATCTTGAAGATAAGGACTCAACTGTAGGTCTGCACATCGCCTTAATGTGGTACCGGTAAGTAAATGTGTAAATGTAAATGTAAAAGTTGAGGAGCGTTTACTGTAAATAAGTCACTGAATGACATTCAGTGTCACCTTGATGAAGAAGGCACAGTGGCTTCTGCATGTCACCTTGATTTTATCGGTAAAAGTTATTTTGAAATACATCCACAATTTTTTATGGATAGATGTATTGATGGGTGAACAGACAAATGTGCTTGCAGACCGGTACTTGTGTGGCATTTGCATGCCTAATTTAAAACAAGAGGGCCAAATTGGCCCTATATCGCTCACCTGACTGACCTTGAGTCACCCAACATAAGAAGATTATATAATACATGAACACTCAAAACTCCAGAAAAATGAGATGGGGCAAGTAGTTAGAATTTTGATTTGTTTTGAAGATGTAACAGATGCGTAGAAGAGTTCAAACTTGGTAGAAGTTCACCCATGGTAAATGTCAGTGAAATTACATCAAAATCAGGTCAGTAGATTCTGACAAGGAGGCTTCTGAAGTTTTTACTATAGATGCTAAGTCTTCAAACTAAGATAAATATCCAGTTCCAGCACAAAACTAACCTGTTATGTTTGAGAACGAATTCAAACTAAAGCATCAGACTAAACTATTGTGCATGAAAAAATCCTCAGTTCCAGCATAATAAATATTCCTATGAGTTTCTAACACAAGCCTTCCCAAAGTATATCACTTGAAAGAATCTTTGTCGCAGTGCACTCTCCCCCAAAATCAATTCAGCTCCTCCTCAAAGATTTCAATTACATTTTGACACTGAAAATCTCAAGCAGACTTCTTGCTGTGATGAAACTAGCTAAAAATATGGTTTTGCTTTATTATGAAGCAGTAAACTATCCCTGTCTGAACCATAAAAACTCTGACATTTATATTCAGAAAAAACTTAATTTAAAATGGTTAATGATATTTGAATAATATTCAATCATTTATTATAATTGTATCATTCATCTTTTTATGATGAATTATCTTTTAAAACTTATATCTAGTATAACATTGTATAATAATAGCAAAAAAAAAAAAAAGTTTACTTAAAGAGTTTATTACCTGTTCTTATTATAATTGCTATATACAGACAAAACAGGGGGAGTAATTTGACATAAAAACTAACCCACCCCCTGGCTGCCATGTTTTTTGACGAATCAAGATGGCTTGAAAAAACTTGGTAGAGAGTCACCCAAGGAACATTTCAGTGAAATTATTTTAAAATCGAGCCAGTAGTTTCTGACAAGTCAAAGGTTTTTTAAGTTTTTACTATAGCTTATATAGTAAACTAATCCCACCCCTTGACCGCCATGCTTTTTTACCAATCAAGGTGGCTTGAACAAACTTGGTACAGGGTCACCCAAGGAACATTTCTGTGAAATTATTTCAAAATCGAGCCAGTAGTTTCTGACAAGAAGATTTTTTAAGTTTTTACTATAGCTTATATAGTAAACTAACCCCACCCCTGGCCGCCATGTTTTTTGAAGAATCAAGATGGCTTGAACAAACTTAGTAGACAGTCATCCAAGGAACATTTCTGTGAAATTATTTTAAAATTGTGCCAGTAGTTTATGACAAGAAGATTTTTTAAGTTTTTACTATAGCTTATATAGTAAACTAACCCCTCCCCCTGGCCGCCATTTTTTTTGACGAATCAACATGGCTTGATCAAACTTGGTAGAGGGTCACCCAATGAACATTTCTGTGAAATTATTTTAAAATCGAGCCAGTAGTTTTTGACAAGAAGATTTTTTAAGTTTTTACTAATTAAACTTGCCCCGCCCCCTGGCGGCCATGTTTTTTGACAAATCAAGCTGGCTTGAACAAACTTGGTAGAGGGTCACCCAAGGAACATTTCTGTTAAGTTATATCAAAATTGGTCTGGTGGTTTCAGAGGAGAAGTTGTTAGAAGCTAAAAGTTAATGACGGACGGAAGACGGACGACAGACAACGGACACCAGGCGATCACAAAAGCTCACCTGGTGAGCTTATAATTTTGTCACACAATGATGCATCTAAAAACACAAAATGTTGCACTTACCCTACAAGTTTTGCGGGAAGTCATCATCTCCACTATCCTGGGTGGAAGTGGGAGATATAACATCATTTTATATGTGAAGTTTGTGGATAAATTAGGAAATATATGATTATTAAAGTACCTTGGAACTGAGTGATGTCTATATTTTGCCAGTCATACTGTCCTGTGCCTGCTGCACGTAAACTGTCCTTCAGGGTATCAAGGTTTTGAAGAAGATCCAATCCAGAAGCATTTAAGCCACCTGTAATAGAAATTTGACACATATACAGTGATTCAGTCTGGAGCTCCTTGTTTCAAGACAGATGGCCTAACTACTAAAAAATATATAGGCCATTTTGTCCTGGGAGAGAAAAAAACATAAGCCACATGCTTAGAACAGAAACTTTGACAAATTTGTTATGTATAATGCATTTCTGAAATTTAATTTTTATTAGGTACATGTATGTTTACTTAAACAATAATCCATTAGTGATCACTTTCAACTGGCAACAGGCACAGTTACAATGAGAGTTTCATATGACAATGCCAGTACTGGACAATGCATATACTGCATGGACAAAGACAACAAAATTTTTTTTAATTGTTGTTAGGCGCCATACCCCTGTGTTGCTGGATATTGAATGAATGTTGAGTACTTTTTTGCATATTATCAGTGCACATATTGTCAGTGCACTACTATTGTGTACCAAATAAATACACACATGCTAAAATATAGATATGCACTAAAAAAACGAAACTAGTACACACAAGTGCCCATATTCAATTTTTTTGCATAAACAACTTGCTTTGAGATACAGTTTAATAGTAATTAAGCAAAATCGAAAATGCTTAATAAAACAGCATTTTAATTTACAAATATTATGTATACCACTTAAATTTAAATAAAGAAAAACAGAAACTGAAAATGGCTTATTTCCAACCAGACTATTTCATCTGGATGTGCATATTTTTCAGGACCTAAGGTAAATGTTACACCAAAGTGTAGTCACAATTTTGCAAATCTGTGAATGTGCAGGGCAGGACAAATATTTCATATCCTACTTGTCTAGTAGTACTAGTGGATTGGAAACCTTACTTGTCCTTCAAAAAGAACAAGTTGTATCATAACATGTGTTTATTAACAAAACCAACACTGAACAGGAATTTCTGAAGGCATGTTGCAAAAAATTGGGTATGGTAGGGATTTACCCTCTTAGTATGGTCAATCAATACTTATGTTATCATGGAATGGTCAGTAAATACGTATGTCATCATGGAATGGTCAGTCACTACTCATGTCATCATGGAATGGTCAATCAATATTTATGTCATCGTGGAATGGACAGTCAATACTTATGTCATCATGGAATGGTCAGTCAATATTTATTTCATCATGGAATGGTCAGTCAATACTAATGTCATCATGGAATGGTCAATCAATACTTATGCCATCATGGAATGGCCAGTCAATACTTATGTCATCATGGAATGGTCAATCAATATTTATGTCATCATGGAATGGACAGTCAATACTTATGTCATCATGGAATGGTCAATCAATACTTATGTCATCATTGTATGGTCAGTCAATACTTATGTCATCATGGAATGGCCAGTCAATACTTGTGTCATCATGAAATGGTCAGTCAATACTTATGTCATCATTGTATGGTCAGTCAATATTGTTTCATCATGGAATGGTCAGTCAATACTTGTGTTATCATGGAAAGGTCAGTCAATACTTGTGTCATTATGGAATGGTCAGTCAATACTTGTGTCATCATGGAATGGTCAATCAATACTATTGTCATCATGGAATGGCCAGTCAATACTTATGTCATCATGAAATGGCCAGTTACTACTCATGTCATCATGGAATGGTCAATCAATATTTATGTCATCATGGAATGGACAGTCAATACTTATGTCATCATGGAATGGTCAATCAATACTTATGTCATCATTGTATGGTCAGTCAATACTTATGTCATCATGGAATGGTCAGTCAATACTTATGTCATCATAAAATGGTCAGTCAATACTTATGTCATAATTGTATGGTCAGTCAATACTTGTGTCACCATGGAATGGTCAGTCAATACTTGTGTTATCATGGAAAGGTCAGTCAATACTTGTGTCATTATGGAATGGTCAGTCAATACTTATGTCATCATTGTATGGTGAGTCAATACTTATGGCATCATGAAATGGTGAGTCAATACTTGTGTCATCATGGAATGGTCAATCAATACTATTGTCATCATGGAACGGCCAGTCAATACTTATGTCATCATGGAACGGTCAGTCAATACTTGTGTCATCATGGAATGGTCAGTCAATACTTGTGTAATCATGGACCGATCAGTCAATACTTGTGTCATCATGGAATGGCCAGTCAATACTTAATGTCATCATGAAGCGGTCAATCAATACTTGTGTCATCATGGAAGTGTCATTCAATACTTGTGTCATCATGGAACGGTCAGTCAATACTTAATGTCATCATGGAACGGTCAATTAATACTTGTGTCATCATGGAAATGTAAGTCAATACTTATGTCATCATGGATGGTCAGTCAACACTTATGTCATCATAGAAAGGTCAGTCAATACTTTTGTCATCATGGATGGTCAGTCAATACTTATGTCATCATAAAATGGGAAGTCAATACACGTCATCAAGGAATGGTGAGTTAATACTTATGTCATCACAGAATGGTCAGTCAATACTTATGTCATCATGGAATGGCCAGTCAATACTTGTGTCATCATGGAATGGTCAGTCAATACTTGTGTCATCATGGAATGGCCAGTCAATACTTATGTCATCATGAAATGGCCAGTCAATACTTATGTCATCATTGTATGGTCAGTCAATACTTATGTCATCATGAAATGGTCAGTCAATACTTATGTCATCATGAAATGGTCAGTCAATACTTATGTCATCATTGTATGGTCAGTCAATACTTATGTCATCATGGAATGGTCAATCAATATTTATGTCATCATGGAATGGACAGTCAATACTTATGTCATCATGGAATGGTCAATCAATACTTATGTCATCATTGTATGGTCAGTCAATACTTATGTCATCATGGAATGGCCAGTCAATACTTATGTCATCATGAAATGGCCAGTCAATACTTATGTCATCATTGTATGGTCAGTCAATACTTATGTCATCATGAAATGGTCAGTCAATACTTATGTCATCATTGTATGGTCAGTCAATACTTGTGTCACCATGAAATGGTCAGTCAATACTTATGTCATCATGGAACGGTCAGTCAATACTTGTGTCATTATGGAATGGTCAGTAAATACTTGTGTCATCATGGAATGGTTAGTCAATATTTGTGTCATCATGGGACGGTCAGTCAATACTTATGTCATCATGGAATGGTCAGTCAATACTTAATGTCATCATAGTAGTCAGTCAATACTTAATGTTATCATGTAATGGCCAGTCAATACTTTTGTCACCATGGAATGGTCAGTCAATACTTATGTCATCACAAATTGGTCAGTCAATACTTATGTCATCATTGTATGGTCAGTCAATACTAGTGTCATTATGGAATGATCAGTCAATAATTATGTCATCATGGAATGGTCAGTAAATACTTGTGTCATCATGGAATGGTCAATCAATACTATTGTCATCATGGAATGGCCAGTCAATACTTATGTCATCATGAAATGGCCAGTCAATACTTATGTCATCATGAAATGGTCAATCAATTCTTATGTCATCATGGAATGGTCAGTCAATACTGATGTCATCATGGAATGGCCAGTCAATACTTATGTCATCATGGAATGGCCAGTCAATACTTATGTAATCATTGTATGGCCAGTCAATACTTATGTCATAATGGAACGGTCATTCAATACTTGTGTCATCATGGAATGGTCAGTCAATACTTGTGTCATCATGGAATTGTCACTCAATACTTGTGTCATCATGGAATGGCCAAGTATTGACTAACCATTCCATGATGATATGGAAAACAGTGCAGGAAGTGTTCAGATTGCTTGTCACGAGCAATCTGAACTCTTCCTGCATTGTTTTCAAAGGCCTTCTGTGATTGGTGTGGGAAAACGCGTATCTGTGGAGTAATGGGTTAAATACACACATGAAGTTTCAATGATGTATCTGTAGTGGTTACCGAGATATATGAGGAGTCTTAAAATACACACTTGAAGTTTGAATAATGTATCTGTAGTGGTTACAGAGATATATAATACACACCATGAGGTTGGAATGATGTACAAACCGTAATCCGTTCAAGTACACCAAAAATGCATTTCAATTGCGTTCGTTTTGCGTGTCAAACGCGTTTGTTTTGCGTTTGAAATGCATTTTAGTTTCGTTAATGGTTTGCATTTTTTTTATGATAAACATTAGAGAAAATACAAAAATGCAGTTCAAAACGATAGTGAATGCATTTTAACCTGCGTTTGCGTTCGAATCGTTTTGCGTGTATCGTTTACCGTGTATCTTTTACCATTTAACGTTTACACGACATGTTCACCAATCGCATCATCTCTGGTTGTCCAATTGTAACACCGCAGTAGAATAAATAATAAGAACTAGATATTTAAAGAAATCGCTGGGTTTTATATGATAATATATTTATTAAATAAATTAAAATAATATTGATTAAAATCTTTCTGAAATATTGATTAAAATCATTCTGAAATATTTCTAACTAAGCCACCCTATGTTAGATATGGTCTACCATAAAGTCGATGATTTGTAGCGTGACAGCAGATTAATATGTTACATAAAACTCAATCATTGAAATTTAATACACATGGTACGGGGCATGTCAATTACATCAGATAAACACGTTACGGTCACGTAATCATTAGAGTGGCCAAACATTGCCAGACTTGTTTACACTAACGTTAATATTACAGTCTCGAAAAAGTATATAGTAAATAAATGTGAACCAGTCCGTGTTTTTTTTATATCTGCAGTGGTGTATAATCTGCTATTATGCAAGAAACAGAGTATAGACGCCTCAGCAAGTATTTATTTTATTTACAGGAATAATGCATTATTAACAAGTATTTTCCAATTTTAATTCCAGTTATGAATTTCGATAGATTGTCATGTTAAACAATTATAACAATTCATTAAACAAAATAATTTATATAATCCGCAAAGATAAATATATTTAGAAATACACATGCCTTAATTTATGTAGCGAGCGCACACACTTTATGTCTATTACTCCGACACAATTTATTTCTGACCTCGTGGCAATGTGCGATGTCGTCACTCTGACAGTTTCTTGCGTCATTTAACGTCGCGTTCTCTTTCACTATGGTAAATGCATGGAGGAGGCGGAGATGTTTCCATAAAAAAAGATGCCTTTAATGGTAAAAGTATCGCTGGTACATGTACTTCCGTCTGACGCTTTCAAAGACTTTTATGTACATTACACCGATAGAATTCCTCTGATATCCTTCCATCAAAAATTTCCAAGATACCCACTTAGTGAATAAAATGTTTGTTTCACTGGTGACGTAATCGGACATTGGCACAAGGTGATAGTGAAAGGGACAGCGTGTTCATTCTGTACACAAATTAAGGTATGTGTAGTTATTAATAAATCTATCAGCTTAATAGTAATCTTTTTTTAACAAATGCCTATATTGAAAACAAACATTTTGGAAGACACCCAGTAACAAACAAACACCAACCCTTTACGTGTGTTTGTTATATATATATGAACTGTTTTTATATACAATTTTGGAAAAGCCCTAAGGGTTTTTGGTGTAACAAACAGATTTTCTAAAATTGCGTGAAAACTTTTCCTGATTGGCAATCATATAACAGAACAGCAACATAAATCGGGGTTCAGATAATTAAATCAGTTAATTGGGGTAGTTGTGTAAGCAGGTCATGCGTCATCTGATTGTTTTATCACACATTTACAAGTAAAGAAACGATGCCCGAGGCAATGTTTTTCAAGGGTAATTCGGGATTAAAACTTATAACAAAGAAATTTAATTAAAGTTACAGGTATAGCAATTTAAAGATTTTAAATGACAAAGAGAGCAATCATTTCGTTTAATTATTTATTTCATTGTCAATATAACTACGACAATATTAGAGGATATCCGAATCTTTATTATTTGATGCGTTTAAGTTTGCATTATCGTTTTGTATCGTTCGTGGATCGTTCGCCCTGTTGCATCCGTGTATTGTTTCGTTTGCATTTTTAGTCCGTTTGTATATCGTTTAAAACGCGTTTGATATTCGTTTCGTTTGCGTCCGTTTGGTGTACTTGAACGGATTACGGTCTGTATCTGTAGTAGTTACAGAGATATATCAGTAGTCCTGAAATACACACATGAAGTTTCAGTGACGTATCTGTAGTGGTTACAGAGATATATGAGTAGTCCAGAAATATGCACATGAAGTTTCAGTGATGTATCTTTAGTGGTTACAGAGATATATGAGTAGTCCAGAAATACACACATGAAGTTTCAGTGATGTATCTTTAGTGGTTACAGAGATATATGAGTAGTCCAGAAATACACACATGAAGTTGGAATGATGTATCTGTAGTAGTTACAGAGATATATGAGCAGTCCTGAAATACACACATGAAGTTTAAATGATAAAAGGGTCATACTAATGCTTAAAATCAAAATGGAGTTGTCCCCCTTACCCCCTTGAGCCCCCTTTGTGGTAGTTAACATGCACATAAAGTTTTATTGATGTAGTGGTATATACATTGGCCATTATACAGTATTATACAGTATGTACAGGCAGATGACAGAGCAATAACCAGCAGAAAGCAGCTAGAGAGTGGGAATCACTTATTAAACAATATCATGCGCCATGTCAAAGAACAAGGCAAACTTTTTCAGCAGACTTGCCCTTGATCATTATTCAACGGATACCCTAAAAAGAGGCCCAAGAGGGCCTTAATCGCTCTACTGGCAACAAATGGACAAGTGAACATTCCTCTTCAACAAATCTTTTATTAGACCGCCATGCAATGCTACAAATAAAATATCTAAGATCTTGGCCTTAAACTTTCAGAGAAAATGTTTTGTTTTAAGTTTCGCTTAAAATGTGCTTAAAAGCCCTGTTGCAGCAGCATTTGCAGTCAAATCAGGCTCATTCAAGAACTTGTCCCTGATCTTGTTGTTACATACTGCTGTGCAAGCTTGCTTAGGATTCAATGAAAAATCGGGGTGTCATTGTGTCTATAACATTTTCCCAATATAACTCTATGTAAAACAGTGACCCCTGTGGCGGCTCGAAATTTGACTCCAGTGACCCGACCTCAACAAACCTTTGAGGGGACCTTTGTGCAATGTTACATATAAAATATCTAAGGTCTAGGTATTAAATTTTCAGAGAAAATGTTTTTAAAAGTTTCACTTAAAATGTGCTTATAAGCCTTGTGTGTGGGGGGGGGAGGGCATTGATGGTCGATCACGGTAGTTCAAGAACTTGCCCAAGATCTGTGCAAGTTGGGTTAAGATTCAAATTTGACCCAAGGGACCAGACTTCAACAAATCTTTTACTGAATCTCTATGCAATGCTACGTGTAAAATATCGAAGGGTTAGGCCTCGAGAAAATGTTTTTTAAAGTTTTGCTTAAAATGTACTTATACAAGTAAGCCCTGTGGTGCAGGCATTTGTGATCCAATCAGGCTGGTTCAATAACCTGTCCGAGATCTTGTGATTATATTACTGCTGTACAAGTATGATTAAGATTCAATGAAAAATTAAGATGCTATGGCGTCTACAAAAAAAAGGTTAGCGCTAGGATGATGGACAGACGACTGACAATTTACCACAGAACAAGCCCTGCTGGCCTTCAGCCAGTTAAGCTAAAAATATCCAGGCTTAAGTTTTAAACTTATTTGTGAACTCAAGAGTTCATGCTAACTTGAAAGTGAACTCATTATAACAAACCAATTGTAAATATGTTTTTATATGTAAACAGTAGGAATCTAAGTTCAGCATTAAAAAAGGTTTATAACCTAGTAGCCAGGTCTCTTTGTAAATCCTAGACATGTGCACAATGATGTCAAAAACCAAAGCTTGTGGGTTAGAGTTGGCAAATGACAAAGGTGAGCTTGTCTATACATTATATACAGATGGATGAAGTTTTGGTTAAGAAAGCAAAATCAAAAGTTAGTAATTGTGATGTTAATCCCATTTCATACTCAAAAGGACAACTTATTCCAGTGCATATAAAGAAAGGATAAAGGATTTGCTCCCATACCAGTTTATATTAAAGAGAACAATAAATTTCTGTCTATTTCATACCCAAAGCAAGGACTAAGTCATGTATCATTTCAATTTCACGATAATGATTAATTCATGTACTATAACGTATCAATTACTGTACCATTTTATGCTACTCAATGAGAGAATTTATTCCTGTACTAATTCCGTATTGGGAAACATTTCCCCTGTATTCAAGGAGAAAGTCATTCCTGCACTAGTTCATACTTATGGGGATGATCAATTCATGTACCATTTCAAAGTCAAGGAGAAAAAGTAATTAATATTGATAGGGACAATCAATTCATGGTATATCACAAGTGAGTATGGTATAACAACAGAGAGTATGGTATAATGCCAGAGAGTAGAGTACAACATCGTAGAGTATGGTATAACACTAGAGAGTATGGTATAACACCAAAAAGTATGGTTTATCACCAGAGAGTATGGTATAACACCAGAGAGTATGGTATAATGTCAGAGAGTATAGTATAACACCAGAGAGTATGGTATAACACCAAACAGTATGGTTTAACACTGGAGAGTATGGTGTAACACCAGAGAGTATGGTATAATGTCAAAGAGTATAGTAAAACACCGGAGAGTATGGTATAACACCAGAGAGTATGGTTTAACACCAGAGAGTATGGTATAACACCAGAGAGCATGGTATAACACCAAACAGTATGGTTTAACACTGGAGAGTATGGTTTAACACGAGAGAGTATGGTATAATGTCAAAGAGTATAGTAAAACACCAGAGAGTATGGTATAACAACAGAGAGTATGGTATAACACTGAAGTATGGTATAATGTCAGAGAGTATAGTATAACACCAGAGAGTATGGTATAACACTGGAGTATGGTATGTCAGTGAGTATTGTTTAACACAAGAGCGTATAGTATAACACTTGAGAGTATGGTATAACACTGGAGAGTATGGTTTAACACCAGAAAGTATGGTATAACACTGGAGTATGGTATGTCAGTGAGTATGGTATAACACCAGAGAGTATAGTATAACATCAGAGAGGATGGTATAACACTGAAGTATGGTATAATATCAGAGAGTATAGTATAACACAAGAGAGTATGGTATAACACTGAAGTATATAATAATGTCAAAGAGTATAGTAAAACACCAGAGAGTATGGTATAACACTGAAGTATGGTATAATGTCAAAGAGTATAGTATAACACCAGAGAGTATGGTATAACACTGAAGTATGGTATAATGTCAGAGAGTATAGTATAACACCAGAGAGTATGGTATAACACCAGAGAGTATGGTATAACACCAGAGAGTATAGTATACCAACAGAGAGTATAGTATAGCACCAGAGAGTATGGTATAACACTGGAGTATGGTATGTCAGTGAGTATGGTATAACACCAGAGAGTATGGTATGTCAGTGAGTATGGTATAACATCAGAGAGGATGGTATAACACTGAAGTATGGTATAATATCAGAGAGTATAGTATAACACAAGAGAGTATGGTATAACACTGAAGTATGGTATAATGTCAGAGAGTATAGTATAACACCAGAGAGTATGGTATAACATGTGAGTATGGTATGTCAGTGAGTATGGTTTAACACCAGAGAGTATGGTATAACACCAGATAGTATGGTATAACACCAGAGAGTACAGTATACCAATAGAGAGTATAGTATAACACCACAGAGTATGGTATAACACTGGAGTATGGTATGTCAGTGAGTATGGTATAACACCAGAGAGTATGGTTTAACACTGGAGAGAATGGTATAACACTGGAGAACACCAGAGATTATGGTTTAACACCAGAGAGCACGGTATAACACCAGAAAGTATGGTATAATGTCAAAGAGAATAGTATAACACCAGAGAGTATGGTATAACACCAAAGAGTATGGTTTAACACCAGAGAGCTTGGTATAACACCAGACAGTATGGTTTAACACTGGACAGTATGGTTTAACACCAGAGAGTATTGTATGTCAGTGAGTGTAGTATAACACTGGAGAGTATGGTATAACACCAGAGAATATAGTATAACATCAGAGAGTATGGTTTAACACCAGAGAGTATGGTATAACACCAGAGAGCATGGTATAACACCAGACAGTATGGTTTAACACTGTAGAGTATGGTATAACACCAGAGAGTATGGTATAACACTGGAGAGTATGGTATAACACCAGAGAGTATAGTTTAACACCAGAGAAAATGGTATTATGCCAGAGAGTATGTTATAACACTGGAGTATGGTTTAACACCAGAGAGTATGGTATAACACCAGGGAGTATGGTACAACACCAAAGAGTATGGTATAACATCAGCATTTATGGTTTAACACCAGGGAGTATGGTATAACACCAGGGAGTATGGTATAACACCAGAGAGTATGGTTTAACACAAGAGAGTATGGTTTAACACCAGAGAGTAAGGTATAACACTGGAGTATGGTTTTATGTCAGAGAGTAAGGTTTAACACCAGAGAGTATTGTATAACACCTGAAAGTATGGTATTATAATAGAGAGTATGGTACTACACCAGAGAGTATGGTATAAAACCAGCATGTATGGTATAGCACCAGAGAGTATGGTATAATACCAGCATGTATGGTATTACACCAGACAGTATAGTATAATACCAGCATGTATTGTATAGCACCAGAGAGTATGGTAAAATACCAGCATGTATGATATAGCACCAGAGAGTATGGTATAATACCAGCATGTATAGTATAGCACCAGAGAGTATGGTATAATACCAGAGGGTAATATTTAACACTAAGAGAATGGTATAACCTTTTCCTACTATTTTTAAGACGTTTCAAATCATGATATAGAGATCATTTGGAAATGATGTCTAATGTAGATGTTTCAACTTGCTTTAACTGTAGATCTGATTAAAGGGTTTGCTGTTGCAGGAATCAAGACTATAACAAAATGAAAATACCATTTTATTAACACACAGACTTATTATGTATAGCCAAACATATATGTTTACTATAAATTAAAAATAAAACCATGTCCCTGATTGTATGAGGTGTTTGATTTTACACATATAAATGTCTGGATATGAGATGGGATAACATTGTGCAACCACATACCCAGTAAACTGTTGTTGCCATGGGAACCTGGGTCAAAGGTCATATTTGCTGAATCTACAAGACAAGAGACCACCATCACATGTAAAACTTGAAGATATGTTAATATGTCAATAGCAAAGAACATGAATCACATGAAAATAAATTTAATTTAAATTGTCTTAAAACTAACTAACTTTTACTCTGACTTGTAAACACTGCAGCAATAAAGTGTCATGGTAGCATTAAAGGTAACCTTGAAGTGAAATATGGAAAGTACAAGACTGATCTGTTTCTGGTAGTGTTCACCCAATCTCATTCAATAATACACTATGTACGAGGGCCATTCAATATATAAATGCAACCTATCACGTAAATCATTTATTATGAAAATAAATGTAAATACCGTATTATAAACCCCCAAAGTAATGTCCCACGTATAATACACCATGTATAATACACCACGTATAATACACCATATATAATACACATGTATAATACACCACCTGTATAATACACCTGTATAATACACCTGTATAATGCACCACATACAATACACCATGTATAATACACCATGTATAATACACCAAATATAATACATATAATACACCATGTATAATACACCGCATAAAATACACCATGTATAATATACCACGTATAATACACCACGTATAATACACCATGTATATTGTGTCACACATAAGATACCTTATTTCCAATAGAAATTCCTGGCCTTGGTCATGTTTCACTAAGAGTCATTTTACTAAGTATTAATCAAGAGCTGTCCAAGGTCAGCAAGCTCAATGTTTGAAAGTCAGTCTTCTTAAAAAAACACCAGCTATTGAATGACAGATAACTGGACAATACCACAGGCACGAGTATCAGAGCTTGGAAAGTTCCCCTTCCCCATCTCATTTTATTTTCAAATCTATGTTCAATCCATCGTATATAACAAACAAGAGGCCCTAGAGGGCCTGAGGACGCTCTACTGACTCAAAGTGGCCATAGCACTTTTTGAAATTGTACTATGCAATAAAAACATCGGCCATCTTGAATTTTAGATAGAAAAAATAAATCTTTTGTATAGTCTCCTATGCAATAGAAACATCCATGTGAAGTTTCAATTTAACTGACCTTGTGGTTTCAGAATAAATGGAAAAAAAAGAGAATTTTCTGTTTTCCGACAGTATCCCTATGTAAAATTCTAAGTCCCCTTACAGGGCCCCTATATATTTTAGCCCCTAAATTCTTTTCTGCAATCAAACCCCCACACTTAGGGATAATTTACATCAAATATGTACAAATCTGACATACCGGTTCTTAAGAAAACGATTTTACTAATTCCCAATTTTTACCCTTTTGGGACCCCTCCTGACCCCTTAATACATAGGAACCCAATCATTTTTACAAATCTTAACCTCCTTCACCTAACAATGCTTTAGTGAAAATATAGGCAAAATCATTTCCATTTTAAAAAAAAAAAATATTATATTGACATGTGTCCCCTTATTGAACTCTCGGGGCAGGGTCATTTTTAACCCTAGGGACACCATTTGAACAAATCTAACAGAACTATAGTTGGTCATCATTACTACATAAACATTTTGAAAATCTGTTGTGCTGTTCATGAGAAGAAGATTTTTTGAGTTTTGGAATATTTTTAGTAATGGTGGCCATCTTGAATTTCAGATCGAAAAAAAAAATGTTTGTTTTAGTCTCCTATGCAATAGAAACACCCATGTGAAGTTTCAGTTTAACTGGCCTTGTGGTTTCAGAACAGATGAAAAAAAAAAGAGAATTTTCTGTTTTCCCATAGTATCCCTATGTAAAATTCTAAGTCCCCTCACAGGGCCCCTATAATTTTTAGCCCCTAAATTCTTATCTGCAATCAAACTCCTACACATAGGGATAATTTATGCAAAATATGAACAAATCTGACATACCGGTTCTTAAGAAAAAGAATTTAATAATTCCCAATTTGTACCCTTTTGGGGCCTTCCTGACCCCTTAAGACAATGGAACCCAGTCATTTTTACAAATCTTAACCTCCTTCATCAAACAATGCTTCTGTGAAAATATAGGCAAAATCATTTCCATTTTAAAAAAAAAAAAAATATTATAATGACATGTGTCCCCTAATTGAACTCTCGGGGCAGGGTCATATTTATCCCTAGGGACACCATTTGAACAAATCTATAGTTGGTCATCTTGAATTTCAGATCGAAAAAAAAAAATCTTCTGTATAGTCTCCTATGCAATAGAAACACCCATGTGAAGTTTCAGTTTAATTGGCCTAGTGGTTTCAGAGAAAGTGCTGCTAACAGACGACAGACAACGACGTCAGACGACAGACGACGGACGACAGACAACGCACCATCGCATAAGCACTTCTGGCCTTTGGCCAGTAGAGCTAAAAATAAATAAATAAAAAAGTGACAAACATAAGTTGAGTAAAGGCCACATACCCCCAACTGTCTTCAGACACATGCTATGCAAAAACTGTAACTAATATTCTGATACTGCATACACAGAATTCTAGAGGGGGCATTAGACAGTGTTTTTTTTACCCCAAACATTTGGCGAAATTTGGCCCCATTCCCCCTATCAACATAGTATGTTTTTTCCCCCCTAATGTAAAAAAAAATCCCCTTTTTTTTTCTTTTTTTTTTTAAGTTGGGTTTAATGCCAGTTTAAAACAATTAAGAACAGGGATGTTGACCTGTTAACTGTTTAAAATATACATACTTATAAATACTTTTGTTTTTTTATTTTATTTTACGACCTACTAAAATTCACCCAAATACTCATTTTTCCCCCTTCAAAAGGCACTGATCCCCTTCCCCTAAAAGTAAAAAAAAACACTGTTACAGGACAAAATAAGTCAAACAACAGAAATATTGAACCAGCCATTCTGGAATAAGGCACATTCAAATTGCCCATTTAGGTTCAATTGTAAACAAAGTGGAGCGTGTGGTGCAGGGGTAGAGCATCGAACCCATGATCCGAGGGTCATGGGTTCTATCATCTGCCATAGCTATGTGTGGTGTCCTTTTCCGCATATGCTTAATACTGGTTCTAACCAGGAAGACTTTGAGCGTGATTTGCCTAAGTTGTAAGAACTTATTTCACAATCGAAGTAAAATAAATAAGTTTTAAACAGTGGCAATTTTTTTCACAGGTTATTACAAGACTAAAATGGCTCAACACAACTTAGCCTGATATGACAGCATGTTTAAAGGAAATTCAACAACAAATGAATTCCTTCATGGTCACTTACAGAGGGGAACAGATATTTGAAGAAACAAGAAATGTCACTGGTAAGTGTCGCATGCCCCCCAAATGGTCGTTGAAAAATAACAATATAATTATGTTATAATAGGTAGCGATGTATCCATGAATAAAAAGAGTAATTGGACTGATGTTTCAGATGAGACATGCAATTTCATGTTTTTTACATTAAAGTGTGACCTTGACCTTTGTGTAACCTTGACATCTGACATAATGGTCTTGGTAATTTAACAGTTAAATGCTGCTGAAACATCATCATGACATGCTGATCACTTGTGTTAAGCTATTTTAAAATCCCTAAATGTAAGACAAAGTTACAGATCAATTGTTGATAAATTGAGCCAAGTGTTTTTGCAATCCATCCATGTATGATGATAAAGTTAAAGGATGGATTTTAAGGATCTCAAACAGATTCAAAGTGTTGTCATACATACTAAAAGTGTGACCTTGACCTATGAGGTATGGGTCTAAGTTTTACTTATGACACATCGTCATGTCATCTTGATAAATTCAGCCAAGTTAAAGGCTAAGTCACAGACCAGACACACAATATCAAACAAATTGAAAGTGTGACCTTGATCTTTGAGGAAAGGTTCTGGGTCTTACGTGCGACACTTAATTATGTCATGTTGATCAACTGAGCCAAGTGTTTTTAAAATTTATCCATAGATGACAGACCGGACATGATGTCAAAATGACTGAAAGTCTTGATCTTTGCAGTGGGAGTTTGGGTATTAAGTTGAACACGTTGTCATGTTATGTTGATCATTTATAACAAGTATTATAAAAATCCATCTATGCATGACAAAGTTGCAGGCCGGGCATGAAATCTCACTGACTCAAAGTGTGACATTGACCTTTGAGGTAAGGGTGTGGGTCTTACTCACGATACGTTGTCATGTTATGTTGATCAATTGTAGCAAGTATAATTAAAATCCATCTATGCATGACAAAGTTACAGGCCAGACAGAAAATCTCACAGACTCAAAGTGTTGTTAAACAAACTCAAATTGTGACCTTGACCTTTGAAGTACAGGTGTGGGTCTTACATGCGACACATTGTCATGTTATGTTGATAAATTGTAGCAAGTATTTATAAAATCCATCTATGCATGACAAAGTTACAGGCCGGACATGAAATCTCACACAGACTCAAAGTGTATTCAAACAAGCTCAAATTGTGACCTTGATCTTTGAGGTACAGGTGTGGGTCTTACTTGCGACACGTTATCATGTTATGTTGATTATTTGTAGCAAGTATTTATAAAATCCATCTATGCATGACAAAGTTACAGGCTGGACATGAAATCTCACACAAACTCAGAGTGTTGTCAAACAAACTCAAATAGTGACCTTGACCTTTTAGGAACAGGTGTGGGTCTTACTCGCGACACGTGGTCATGTTATGTTGATCATTTGTAGCAAGTATTTATAAAATCCATCTATGCATGACAAAGTTACAGGCTGGACACAAAATCTCACACAAACTCCAAGTGTTGTCAAACAAACTCAAATAGTGACCTTGACCATTGAGGTACAGGTGTGGGTTTACTCACGACACGTTATCATGTTATGTTGATCATTTGTAGCAAGTATTTATAAAATCCATCCATGCAAGACAAAGTTACAGGCCAAACACGAAATCTCAACCAAACTCGAAGTGTTGTCAAACAAACTCAAATAGTGACCTTGACCTTTGAGGTACTGGTGTGGGTCTTACTCACGACACGTTTTCATGTTATGTTGATCATTCGTAGCAAGTATCATTAAAATCCATCTATGCATGACAAAGTTACAGGCCGGACACGAAATCTCACACAGACTCAAAGTGTATTCAAACAAACTCAAATTGTGACCTTGATCTTTGAGGTATGGGTGTGGTGGGTCTTACTCGCGACACGTCGTCATGTTATGTTGTTCATTTGTAGCAAGTATCAACAAAATCCATCTATGCATGACAAAGATACAGGCCGGACACGAAATACAGGACGGAAGGACGGAAGTTCTCACAACTGGGTATTTAAGAGGCTTCTTTGCGTCAATCGTATTACTTGTGTGGCTAAATTTTAGCCACGTAAGAGAAAAAAGGCCACCTAAGAGCTGTTTTTTAAGTGTCTAGAACAGCCACGTAATGTTTTTTCAACAGCTTTTCAACTGTCCATAAAAATTACTAACCCTAAACCCTAGACACTTAAATACCCATTTGTCCGCCCGGATGGACGGACGGACAGAAGGACGGACGGATGGACGGACGCTGCGATTACTATACGCCACCCCAAAAAATTTTGGGAGGGCATAAAAAAATTGTGAAAGAGGAATCAGATGGTGCAGGGAGAAACTAACAAAGGTCCGCTTGCCTGAAGACAATATTAGATGCCCAAGAGCAATGTGTAGAGCCTGCCACTAAGACCTGCACCCAAACATTGTCTGATTATGGAGAACATTAGGATACAACTTCTAAATGGGAAATAAACAGACCATTTAAACCAAACATGAACAATAAGACATACTACTGCCATAGAGACCATTTATTCCAAACATGAACAATAAGACGTACTACTGCCACAGGGACCATTTATTCCAAACATGAACAACAAGACGTACTACTGCTATAGGGACGATTTAAACCAAACATGAACAACAAGACATACTACTGCTATAGGGACCATTTAAACCAAACATGAACAACAAGACGTACTACTGCTAAAGGGACCATTTAAACCAAACATGAACAATAAGACGTACTTCTGCCAAAGTGACCATTTAAACCAAACATGAACAACAAGACGTACTACTGCTATAGGGACCATTTAAACCAAACATGAACAACAAGACATACTACTGCTATAGGGACCATTTAAACCAAACATGAACAACAAGACGTACTACTGCTATAGGGACCATTTAAACCAAACATGAACAATAAGACGTACTTCTGCCATAGTGACCATTTAAACCAAACATGAACAATAAGATGTACAACTGCTATAGGGACCATTTAAACCAAGCATGAACAACAAGACGTACTACTGCTATAGGGACCATTTAAACCAAACATGAACAATAAGACGTACTTCTGCCATAGTGACCATTTAAACCAAACATGAACAATAAGACGTACTACTGCCATAGGGACCATTTAAACCAAATATGAACAACAAGACGTACTACTGCCATAGTGACCATTTAAACCAAACATGAACAATAAGACGTACTACTGCTATAGGGACAATTTAAACCAAACATGAACAACAAGACATACTACTGCCACAGGGACCATTTAAACCAAATATGAACAATAAGACGTACTACTGCTATAGGGACCATTTAAACCAAACATGAACAATTAGAGGTACTACTGCCATAGGGACCATTTAAACCAAATATGAACAACAAGACGTACTACTGCCACAGGGACCATTTAAACCAAATATGAACAATAAGACGTACTACTGCTATAGGGACAATTTAAACCAAACATGAACAACAAGACATACTACTGCCACAGGGACCATTTAAACCAAATATGAACAATAAGACGTACTACTGCTATAGGGACCATTTAAACCAAACATGAACAATTAGACGTACTACTGCCATAGGGACCATTTATACCAAACCTGAACAATAAGACGTTCTACTGACATAGGGACCATTTAAACCAAACATGAACAATTAGACATAATACTGCCATAGGGACAATTTAAACCAAATATGAACAATAAGACGTACTGCTGCCATAGAGACCATTTAAACCAAATATGAACAATAAGATGTACTGCCATAGGGACCATTTATACTAAATGTGAACAATAAGACATAGTTCTGCCACAGGGACCATTTAAACTTAATGTGAACAATAAGACATAATACTGCTACAGGGACCATTTTAACTAAATGTGAACAATAAGACATAATACTGCCATAGGGACCATTTATACTAAATGTGAACAATAAGACATAGTTCTGCCACAGGGACCATTTAAACTAAATGTGAACAATAAGACATAATACTGACACAGGGACCATTTAAACTTAATGTGAACAATAAGACATAATACTGCCACAGGGACCATTCAAACTTAATGTGAACAATAAGACATAATACTGCCACAGGGACCATTTGAATTAAATGTGAACAATAAGACATAATACTGACACAGGGACGAAATGTTAACAATAAGATGTACTACTGCCATAGGGACCATTTAATCCAAATATGAACAACAAGACATACTACTGCCATAGGGACCATTAAACAAAACATGAACAACAAGACGTACTACTGCAATAGGGACCATTTTAACCAAATGTGATTAACAAGACATAATACTGCCATAGGGACCATTTAAACAAAACATGAACAATAAGACGTACTACTGCCATAGGGACCATTTAAACCAAACATGAACAAGATGTACTACTGCCACAGTGACCATTTAAACCAAATGTGAACAATAAGATGTAATACTGCAACAGGGACCATTTAAACCAAATGAGAACATTTAGACGTATTACTGCCACAGGGACCATTTAAACCAAATGTGAACAATAAGACATACTACTGCCATACGGCCCATTTAAACAAAACACGAACAATAAGACGTAATACTGCCATAGGGACCATTTCAATGAAACATGAACTATAAGACTTACTACTGCCATAGGGACCATTTAAACCAAACTTGAACAATAAAACGTACTTATGCCACAGGGACCATTTAAACCAATCATGAACAATAAGACATACTACTGCCAAAGGGACCATTTAATCCAAATATGAACAATAAGACATACTACTGCCATAGGGACCATTTAAACCAAATATGAACAATAAGACATACTACTGCCAAAGGGACCATTTAATCCAAATATGAACAATAAGACATACTACTGCCATAGGGACCATTTAAACCAAACATGAACAATAAGACATACTACTGCCAAAGGGACCATTTAATCCAAATATAAACAATAAGACATACTACTGCCATAGGGACCATTTAAACCAAATATGAACAATAAGAAGTACTACTGCCATAGGGACCATTTAAACCAAACATGAACAATTAGACATAATACTGCCATAGGGACAATTTAAACCAAATATGAACAATAAGACGTACTGCTGACATAGAGACCATTTAAACCAAATATGAACAATAAGATGTACTGCCATAGGGACCATTTATACTAAATGTGAACAATAAGACATAGTTCTGCCACAGGGACCATTTAAACTTAATGTGAACAATAAGACATAATACTGCTACAGGGACCATTTTAACTAAATGTGAACAATAAGACATAATACTGCCATAGGGACCATTTATACTAAATGTGAACAATAAGACGTACTTCTGCCAAAGTGACCATTTAAACCAAACATGAACAACAAGACGTACTACTGCTATAGGGACCATTTAAACCAAACATGAACAACAAGACATACTACTGCTATAGGGACCATTTAAACCAAACATGAACAACAAGACGTACTACTGCTATAGGGACCATTTAAACCAAACATGAACAATAAGACGTACTTCTGCATAGTGACCATTTAAACCAAACATGAACAATAAGATGTACAACTGCTATAGGGACCATTTAAACCAAGCATGAACAACAAGACGTACTACTGCTATAGGGACCATTTAAACCAAACATGAACAATAAGACGTACTTCTGCCATAGTGACCATTTAAACCAAACATGAACAATAAGACGTACTACTGCCATAGGGACCATTTAAACCAAATATGAACAACAAGACGTACTACTGCCATAGTGACCATTTAAACCAAACATGAACAATAAGACGTACTACTGCTATAGGGACAATTTAAACCAAACATGAACAACAAGACATACTACTGCCACAGGGACCATTTAAACCAAATATGAACAATAAGACGTACTACTGCTATAGGGACCATTTAAACCAAACATGAACAATTAGAGGTACTACTGCCATAGGGACCATTTAAACCAAATATGAACAACAAGACGTACTACTGCCACAGGGACCATTTAAACCAAATATGAACAATAAGACGTACTACTGCTATAGGGACAATTTAAACCAAACATGAACAACAAGACATACTACTGCCACAGGGACCATTTAAACCAAATATGAACAATAAGACGTACTACTGCTATAGGGACCATTTAAACCAAACATGAACAATTAGACGTACTACTGCCATAGGGACCATTTATACCAAACCTGAACAATAAGACGTTCTACTGACATAGGGACCATTTATACCAAACATGAACAATTAGACATAATACTGCCATAGGGACAATTTAAACCAAATATGAACAATAAGACGTACTGCTGCCATAGAGACCATTTAAACCAAATATGAACAATAAGATGTACTGCCATAGGGACCATTTATACTAAATGTGAACAATAAGACATAGTTCTGCCACAGGGACCATTTAAACTTAATGTGAACAATAAGACATAATACTGCTACAGGGACCATTTTAACTAAATGTGAACAATAAGACATAATACTGCCATAGGGACCATTTATACTAAATGTGAACAATAAGACATAGTTCTGCCACAGGGACCATTTAAACTAAATGTGAACAATAAGACATAATACTGACACAGGGACCATTTAAACTTAATGTGAACAATAAGACATAATACTGCCACAGGGACCATTCAAACTTAATGTGAACAATAAGACATAATACTGCCACAGGGACCATTTGAATTAAATGTGAACAATAAGACATAATACTGACACAGGGACGAAATGTTAACAATAAGATGTACTACTGCCATAGGGACCATTTAATCCAAATATGAACAACAAGACATACTACTGCCATAGGGACCATTAAACAAAACATGAACAACAAGACGTACTACTGCAATAGGGACCATTTTAACCAAATGTGATTAACAAGACATAATACTGCCATAGGGACCATTTAAACAAAACATGAACAATAAGACGTACTACTGCCATAGGGACCATTTAAACCAAACATGAACAAGATGTACTACTGCCACAGTGACCATTTAAACCAAATGTGAACAATAAGATGTAATACTGCAACAGGGACCATTTAAACCAAATGAGAACATTTAGACGTATTACTGCCACAGGGACCATTTAAACCAAATGTGAACAATAAGACATACTACTGCCATACGGCCCATTTAAACAAAACACGAACAATAAGACGTAATACTGCCATAGGGACCATTTCAATGAAACATGAACTATAAGACTTACTACTGCCATAGGGACCATTTAAACCAAACTTGAACAATAAAACGTACTTATGCCACAGGGACCATTTAAACCAAACATGAACAATAAGACATACTACTGCCAAAGGGACCATTTAATCCAAATATGAACAATAAGACATACTACTGCCATAGGGACCATTTAAACCAAATATGAACAATAAGAAGTACTACTGCCATAGGGACCATTTAAACCAAACATGAACAATTAGACATAATACTGCCATAGGGACAATTTAAACCAAATATGAACAATAAGACGTACTGCTGACATAGAGACCATTTAAACCAAATATGAACAATAAGATGTACTGCCATAGGGACCATTTATACTAAATGTGAACAATAAGACATAGTTCTGCCACAGGGACCATTTAAACTTAATGTGAACAATAAGACATAATACTGCTACAGGGACCATTTTAACTAAATGTGAACAATAAGACATAATACTGCCATAGGGACCATTTATACTAAATGTGAACAATAAGACATAGTTCTGCCACAGGGACCATTTAAACTAAATGTGAACAATAAGACATAATACTGACACAGGGACCATTTAAACTTAATGTGAACAATAAGACATAATACTGCCACAGGGACCATTCAAACTTAATGTGAACAATAAGACATAATACTGCCACAGGGACCATTTGAATTAAATGTGAACAATAAGACATAATACTGACACAGGGACGAAATGTTAACAATAAGATGTACTACTGCCATAGGGACCATTTAATCCAAATATGAACAACAAGACATACTACTGCCATAGGGACCATTAAACCAAACATGAACAACAAGACGTACTACTGCAATAGGGACCATTTTAACCAAATGTGATTAACAAGACAATACTGCCATAGGGACCATTTAAACAAAACATGAACAATAAGACGTACTACTGCCATAGGGACCATTTAAACCAAACATGAACAAGATGTACTACTGCCACAGTGACCATTTAAACCAAATGTGAACAATAAGATGTAATACTGCAACAGGGACCATTTAAACCAAATGAGAACATTTAGACGTATTACTGCCACAGGGACCATTTAAACCAAATGTGAACAATAAGACATACTACTGCCATACGGCCCATTTAAACAAAACACGAACAATAAGACGTAATACTGCCATAGGGACCATTTCAATGAAACATGAACTATAAGACTTACTACTGCCATAGGGACCATTTAAACCAAACTTGAACAATAAAACGTACTTATGCCACAGGGACCATTTAAACCAAACATGAACAATAAGACATACTACTGCCAAAGGGACCATTTAATCCAAATATGAACAATAAGACGTACTACTGCCATAGGGACCATTTAAACCAAATATGAACAATAAGAAGTACTACTGCCATAGGGACCATTTAAACCAAACATGAACAATTAGACATAATACTGCCATAGGGACAATTTAAACCAAATATGAACAATAAGACGTACTGCTGCCATAGAGACCATTTAAACCAAATATGAACAATAAGATGTACTGCCATAGGGACCATTTATACTAAATGTGAACAATAAGACATAGTTCTGCCACAGGGACCATTTAAACTAAATGTGAACAATAAGACATAATACTGACACAGGGACCATTTAAACTTAATGTGAACAATAAGACATAATACTGACACAGGGACCATTTAAACTTAATGTGAACAATAAGACATAATACTGCCACAGGGACCATTTAAACTTAATGTGAACAATAAGCCATAATACTGACAGAGGGACCATTTAAACTTAATGTGAACAATAAGACATAATACTGACACAGGGACCATTTAAACTAAATGTGAACAATAAGACATAATACTGACACAGGGACCATTTAAACTTAATGTGAACAATAAGACATAATACTGCCACAGGGACCATTCAAACTTAATGTGAACAATAAGACATAATACTGACACAGGGACCATTTAAACTTAATGTGAACAATAAGACATAATACTGCCACAGGGACCATTTAAACTAAATGTGAACAATAAGACATAATACTGCCACAGGGACCATTTAAACTTAATGTGAACAATAAGACATAATACTGCCACAGGGACCATTTAAACTTAATGTGAACAATAAGACATAATACTGCCACAGGGACCATTCAAACTTAATGTGAACAATAAGACATAATACTGCCACAGGGACCATTTGAATTAAATGTGAACAATAAGACATAATACTGACACAGGGACGAAATGTTAACAATAAGATGTACTACTGCCATAGGGACCATTTAATCCAAATATGAACAACAAGACATACTACTGCCATAGGGACCATTAAACAAAACATGAACAACAAGACGTACTACTGCAATAGGGACCATTTTAACCAAATGTGATTAACAAGACATAATACTGCCATAGGGACCATTTAAACAAAACATGAACAATAAGACGTACTACTGCCATAGGGACCATTTAAACCAAACATGAACAAGATGTACTACTGCCACAGTGACCATTTAAACCAAATGTGAACAATAAGATGTAATACTGCAACAGGGACCATTTAAACCAAATGAGAACATTTAGACGTATTACTGCCACAGGGACCATTTAAACCAAATGTGAACAATAAGACATACTACTGCCATACGGCCCATTTAAACAAAACACGAACAATAAGACGTAATACTGCCATAGGGACCATTTCAATGGAACATGAACTATAAGACTTACTACTGCCATAGGGACCATTTAAACCAAACTTGAACAATAAAACGTACTTATGCCACAGGGACCATTTAAACCAAACATGAACAATAAGACATACTACTGCCAAAGGGACCATTTAATCCAAATATGAACAATAAGACGTACTACTGCCATAGTGACCATTTAAACCAAATATGAACAATAAGAAGTACTACTGCCATAGGGACCATTTAAACCAAACATGAACAATTAGACATAATACTGCCATAGGGACAATTTAAACCAAATATGAACAATAAGACGTACTGCTGCCATAGAGACCATTTAAACCAAATATGAACAATAAGATGTACTGCCATAGGGACCATTTATACTAAATGTGAACAATAAGACATAGTTCTGCCACAGGGACCATTTAAACTAAATGTGAACAATAAGACATAATACTGACACAGGGACCATTTAAACTTAATGTGAACAATAAGACATAATACTGACACAGGGACCATTTAAACTTAATGTGAACAATAAGACATAATACTGCCACAGGGACCATTTAAACTTAATGTGAACAATAAGCCATAATACTGACAGAGGGACCATTTAAACTTAATGTGAACAATAAGACATAATACTGACACAGGGACCATTTAAACTAAATGTGAACAATAAGACATAATACTGACACAGGGACCATTTAAACTTAATGTGAACAATAAGACATAATACTGACACAGGGACCATTTAAACTAAATGTGAACAATAAGACATAATACTGACACAGGGACCATTTAAACTTAATGTGAACAATAAGACATAATACTGCCACAGGGACCATTTAAACTAAATGTGAACAATAAGACATAATACTGCCACAGGGACCATTTAAACTTAATGTGAACAATAAGACATAATACTGCCACAGGGACCATTTAAACTTAATGTGAACAATAAGACATAATACTGCCACAGGGACCATTCAAACTTAATGTGAACAATAAGACATAATACTGACACAGGGACCATTTGAATTAAATGTGAACAATAAGACATAATACTGCCACAGGGACCATTTAAACTTAATGTGAACAATAAGACATAATACTGCCACAGGGACCATTTAAACTTAATGTGAACAATAAGACATAATACTGACACAGGGACCATTTGAATTAAATGTGAACAATAAGACATAATACTGACACAGGGACCATTTAAACTTAATGTGAACAATAAGACATAATACTGCCACAGGGACCATTTAAACTTAATGTGAACAATAAGACATAATACTGCCACAGGGACCATTTAAACTTAATGTGAACAATAAGACATAATACTGACACAGGGACCATTTGAATTAAATGTGAACAATAAGACATAATACTGACACAGGGACCATTTAAACTAAATGTGAACAATAAGACATAATACTACCATAGGGGATTTATACATATATGTTCTGAAACTTGTAAATAAAAACTCCCTCATAGCAAAATGCACAATTCCACCACCAGGTTGACTAATCTACAAATTTTTATTAGTTATCTTGAACGATTTTTGAGTTATGCTCCTGAAATAGAGAAGTTGTTATTATGGCTAAGGTTTCCATGGGAAAAAAATGTGAAAACTCCCTCACACTATACAGCACTATTTGACAACAAAGTTGACATGTGTATAAAGTTTCATGAAATTATCTAAAACAGATTGAGATTATCAGAATTCTATTATTTTATTTTTTTTCTATGGCAACAGAAAAAATAGTAGAAACAAAAATTCCCCCATAGCAATAGGCACTAATAAATCAATATATTTCATGAAGTTGCTTTCAATGATTTTGAAGATGTGTTCCTGAAATGGTGATTTTTTTTTATTTTGGGCTATTCGATTCTATAGTAACAGTAAATATATTAAAAATGAAAACTTCCTCTTACCAAAAGTTTGAAATGTGTACACAGTTTTGTGAAGCTACCTTGAATGGTTTTGTAGTTGTGCTATCGAATGGCAATTTTTGTAATTTTGCTTCAGGGCTAGAATTTAACTTTTTTGTGCACTGGCAATTTTGGTCAGTGCCTAAAATTTCAACTTGCCAAATTTGAAACCAACTAGCCAAACAAATTTTCTCAGAAACTTGTAATCCTGAATATCTAAACAAACCCAAAATTAATTGTTTTAAAGCCTGTGTGTTATTTAATATGCATTATTAGCTTGTATTTATTTTATAGACAATGGTATCAAGGTTATTATATATGTTGAGGTATTTCAATTTCAAAGCAGTACTTTACAAAAAAATATTTTTAAAAATAAAATTGTCTTTGTTATTTATTATACTACCATAAATAAATGCATACAATGATATGTCATAAATTTCAACTCGCATTTTCAGAATACAGCTCGCATTTTATGAGTTGCGAGTGCTTAAATTTAAGCCCTGTGATTATTTGTTTCCATGGAAACAGAAAAATATTAACAATAAAAACTTCTCCATAGTAAAAGGCACTACCAGTCCACTAGGTTGACATGTGTACACAGTTCCGTAAAGTCACCATGAATGGTTTTGGAGTTGTGCTCTGGAAACGGCTATTTACTTCCAAAACCACAAAAAAATATTGAAAATGAAAACTTCCCAATAGCAAAAGACAATACTAGACCACTAGGTTATTATGTATACAAAGCGTCCTGATGTAAACTTGAACAGTTCAGAAGTTGTGCTCTGGAAAAGCTTTGTACACACAGACAGTGCCCTCTTTGGAATAATTTTGTGGCCAAGGATACGAGTTTGGCTAATCGGTTCTTGAGAGATTACTAAAATATCTAATCCCTTATGGATATTTAATCCCCTTTGGAACTAAACAACACTCCAGACCGCAAGATGAAATGATTCTAAAATATATGAGAAAAGAAAATGTCCTATTTTCACATAGGATTTCAATGTAAATAATCGAAGTCCCACTACTGAACCCTAGTCCGTTTATTTTAACAAACTTAAAACCCCTACTCAGAGGGATAATTTATATAAAATATTAACAAATTTGGGCATTTATTAAGAAAAAAATACTTAAACCTGAGAGAATAGCATTAATATATTCATTGCTCATTTTGTTTGTGCTGCAAGCCTGCAACAGCCAACATAGCTGAAACACAGCATTTTTATCCTCACTCTTAACCACATTCATTTCTTGTCTATAATTTGAGAAAGTTTACTTACCTGTATTACTGCCAATCATAAATGAATTCAGAGTTCCTAAAAAAAGATAAACAAGCATTATGACAAATATATGGAAAGTAAATAAACAATTTACTCACCAGTGATTTCACTGTCACTTCTTTTCAAAATTATCTGTGTTCACATAGTATTCTTATGTAAAAAATAAATTCCCCGTACTAGGCCCTAATGAACACTAGCTCCTTTATTTGAACAAACTTAAAAACCCTACTTATAGGGACTATTTATACAAAATATGAACAAATTTGACTGATTTGACTGGGAAGGCTAAAATAATATCATAATGCAGTTCCCTCCCAATTTTTTAATAAGAGGGTAATTTACCCCAAAAAAAGTAAAAATGGGGTTATTCAACTCCCAGATTTTCAGAGATATGGGTAAGGAAGCATACAGTTTAAGATAAATATTACTTGTAAAATTCAGAATTTTCATACGTTTCAGTTAAAAACTGTACTTTAACAGTGTATATATAATATTATTTAGGTTCAGTAATTTACAAGGGTCTACAAGATGTAAGTCATACATTCTAAACAAGGTTTTTCATATTTCAGTATAGAAATTTTGTTTGAGAGGAGTAACTTTACCCCCCTACTTTTAAAGGTAAGGGGTAACTTTACCTCCAATTTTGAAAACTAAGGGGTATTTAGCTAATCCATGAGGGTAAAATATAAAAAAAAATCACCTTATCTGGGCCACTGATCATAATGGGAATACAGTGAGTGAGTAGAGACAAGTTACACAATAAAATGAAAGAAAACAGACAGAATGACATTTCATGGATATATATTCATGACATGGTTATTCCCCTCTGTATTAAACATTCATGCATCAATACCATACTGGATGTGATAGTGGATCAATACACGTGAACAAAACATGTAAACACATAATTTGTTAATGTTTGAATCAATGAGAAACTTCCTAAATCCGTTGGTTATATATAATTCACACGTGATCTATGGGAATGCCCTCGTTTCATTGGACGCTATTTATTTCGTACTTATTATAGTAACCACATGTATTTTTGGGAGATCGACTTCCTGTAAAATTAATGTTTGCGAAAAGAAAGGTCGGACATTTGTTTTGATCGTAAATATGTAATAATTTTGAGTTTAAAAACACACTGCAGGGAAATGCGTTATCATGAAGCAATCGATAGCTGTGGGGGTTTGCGGCATCATGGCGCACTGGATAGATGCGGGATTTTGCAGCATTGAGGCGTACTGGATAGGTGCGGGATTTTGCGGTATTGAGGAGCAAAGGGTTAAGGTTGCGTCATAGTGGACGCACTGAACAAATTTGATTGCGTCAAATAAGATTTAATTGCGTCAAAAACGCAAGAAACATGCTCTGGAGAAAACAATGATAACTATATCCATTAAGTTCTATAGATATAACTATTATCAGTTTGGATTATCCAGTATTGATAAGTGATCTTCTGTACCAAATGTTAGATTGAAACCTGCTCAGAATATATAACCTATTCTTAAAGGTATAGAGATCTTCTTTGTCTCTTATGGTTCAAGTTTCTATAGTAACAGTTTAATGAATTAAACAAAACATGATAATTAGAAGAGACATACACAATAATTACTAAAGCATGCAAAACTACTATATGGAAAAAGTCCAAGCACAAATAATTCTATGTTCCTTCCACAATTTCAAACATTTTAATCTTACTTGAATGTTTTACAATAAATATGTATTTAGTTTCCTAGATTTAATTTATTAGAAGAAAAGTGTCATTAGGACATGGCTATCCTAGCTACATGTTTGTACAATTTACGAAACAATAAGTCTAAAGTGGACCATAACTTCTATAATTTATTAATGAGAAACCAGAAACCATTTTTTAATTAAAGTGGAAAAGGGGCAATATCTCCTGTAAAATTTGACCGACATTAATAAATACTGAACTTGACCTGTTTTTAATCATTAATCAGTTCCACCAAACATTAATTAAATACATAGACAGTTTCAGAACTTATTGATCTGTGACAAATTTGACCTCAGATGGAAGGGTGGATAATGCCCCTTCTAGGATTCGAAATTAATGCTAGCCCTGATAGCTTTACACACAATTTGTGACCCCACTTGGCCTCTATGGAAAGTCAATCCTCCTTATTGAACCAAATCTTATTTTCTACGGCCAGAAGATGCTTTAGAACTCAAATTGAATAATAATTTTACCCTAATGGATGAAATTCTGTTCTCCTATGTTCCAAGTTCCCTTACAGGGCCCATGTATGTATTTGCCTCTTAATTCTTATCTTCATTAAAATCCCTACTCATAGAGATTATATATGCCAAATATGAACAAATTTGACTGACCTGTTCTTAAGAAAATATAGGCAAAATCAGTTAAAATATTAAAGTTTATTATAACGACATGTGTCCCCTAATTGAGCCCTTGGGGTGGTGTCATTTTTAACCCCAAGGACACCATTTGTTCAAATATAATAGAACTGTAGCTGGTGATCATTACTAAATCAATATTTTCAAAGTCTGTCAGGTAGTTCATTAGAAGATTATTTCTTTACTATTTTAGTAATGGTGGCCATCATGTACTTTAGTCTTCTGTAAAGTCCCTCATGCAATAGAAACATCCCTGTGAAGTTAGACTGGTTTAATTGACAGCAGACGGACAGTACGCCATCACATTAGCCCTTTTGGCCAGTAGAGCAAAAAAACTGAAAAACATTATCCAAGCAGTGTCAGATCATAATAAGTTAAAATTGTTAACTTCAAATGATTAATGTCAAGTTTCTCTTCAAGAATCTTTCTACTCCTCAATTAATTTCTGGTTTTAATAGCCGAAACACAGAAAATGAAAATTTGGACAACAAACTGAGCTCTGGGGAAGACGATGATTTGTTATGGTGCCATAGATAATCACGGGCAGTCACATGTAATATGACAAACTGTGCATATGTTTATAATTTCAAACACTTCTGCTCATCAATACTGTTCATTAATCACGTGTGACAAAATGGAATGTACAGCATAAAAAAATAACTCTATCATTAAGATTTCTTTGAAAGTCAAACTCCATCAGTGCTTGTTGAAAAGGTTTACATGAGTGCAGGGTGACACTTTCAAATGAATGATTTTGATAACAATGGTACTAAGATTTAAGAAGAATTTAAATGACTGCATCCAACATGTTTTTTTTTTTTAATTTATATAATATTTTTACATCTCAGACATTTGTACAAAGGTTGACCAGTTTGTTTTGTAGGTATTGCCAACAGATAATATTTGTTAATTGAAATTAGACAACAGATGATGGAAGATGTCAGAAAAAGGCTTTTACAAATTTCCATTTGATCAGTGGCCAACAAAGTTAAAAAAGAGTTTAGATTCTTTTCAGAATTATGTTCAATTTTATTTAGTATTTTGATAGTTAATTGAAAACTATATTTAATCATATGCAGAAAATGATGATGGTGATTATGGTGATGATGATGATGTGGAAACATAGAATGATCTGAGTCAGACCTCACCTTGTGAAGTATCAAATATGGACTTATACAAACTTCGGAATGATGCACTCAGGTCCTGCTCCAGATGTGAATTATTTTCAATAAATGAGCTGCCGTGAGTGGTTGGTTGTGACTGGAAAATAAAACAATATCATGTTAAAATGTCCTAAATCACTCACCTGTGACAGAGCAGGCAATGTAAAAAACAGCAATTTTTGCAGGTGCTAGAGCGTACATGAATTCACATCGCAATTTTTGCCAATTCAAGGACCATAACAACCGACATTAATTATCCTATTTGACCAGTTCAAGGACTTGTCCAAAAAATTATGGTTACATAACATGTGTGTAACTTTAATGAAGATCAAATATAAACTGTGAGTGCATGAGTGCACACAACATCAAATACACACAATTTTTGACAATTCATGGACTAAAGCACAGACAATAGCCAGTTCAAGAACTCGTTCAAGATATTATGGTTATATAACTACAATATAAATTTAGGGGACATCAAGTGAAAGCTGCGAGTACTAGAATGCATACAATGTTGTTGTACGGTGTTTAGTGTCACTTTCAACAATTTTTTAGTCATATCGCGACGGTGTCTACTTGAGACAGTATTCTAAGCACTGTCACACTGGAGTATCATGCCGCAGACACATGGTATGATACCCAACCCAGTCACATTATACTGACACCGGGCCGAACAGACCTAGAACTCTCCTCTAAATGCTGAGCGTCAAACGAGGAAGCATCAAGTACCATTTTTAAAGTCTTTGGTATGACCCGGCCGGGGATTGAACCCAAGACCTTCTGCATATGAGGCGGACGCTCTACCACTAGACCACGCTGCGGTCTAGAATGCATACAAGGTCAAGTAATGCTAGTTTTGATGATTCAAGGGCCATAACTCTGACATTTATAATCCAATTTGGCCTGTTAAAGAACCTGTTGAGATCATATGGTTACATAACTACTGTGTAAGTTTGATGAGGATCGAATGAAAAATGAGGATGCTAGAGTGCACACAAGGTTAAATATTGCATTTTTTAATGCTTAAAAAGGGCTCCGACATTAATAATCTGATTTGGCCAGTTTAAGAGCTTGTCCGAGATATTATGGTTATATAACTATTGTGTAGGTTTGTGAGAATCAAATGAAAAATATGGATGCTAGAGTGCACACACAGTCAAATGGTGCATATTTTAATGTTTCAAGGGCCATTATTCTGACATTAATAATACAATTTGGCCAGTTCAAGAACTTGTGAGAATCAAATGGAAAATATGGATGCTAGAGTGCACACAGTCAAATAGTGCATATTTTAATGTTTCAAGGGCCATAACTCTGACATTAATAATATGATTTGGCCAGTTCAAGAACTTGTGAGAATCAAATGAAAAATATGGATGCTAGAGTGCACACACAGTCAAATAGTGCATATTTTAATGTTTCAAGGGTCATAACTCTGACATTAATAATACGATTTGGCCAGTTCAAGAACTTGTCCGAGATATTGTGGTGATATAACTACCGTGAAAATTTGGTGAGAATCAAATGAACAAGAGTTGTCGGAGGGACAGCGCCCTCGACTTTTCGAATATTTGTTAAAAAAAGTACAAATTTGATTGAGACTGATAACAAATCCAAGCAAATCTATCTTACAAAATTGACAAAATTAAGTAGGTCTTATAACTGCTATACCTTGTATGAAGTTCCAATCCATTACATGCAATGATGCTGAGTTATAAAATTTCTAAGTCAAACAAGGGCCCTAATTTGCAAAACATGAGGGCCACAATCGCTCACCTGTGGCAGAGGAGACAATGCCAAAGATGGCAATTTTTGCAATAATTACCTGATTTGGCCCGTTTAAGAATTTGTCAGATGTATTATGGGTATATGACTACTGTGCAAATTTGGTAAGGATCGAACAAACAAGAGCTGTCGGAAGGACAAATGCGCTCTACTATTTCGATGCTGCTCTAATTTAACAGCTTTTATCAGGAAATAAGTACCAAATTGAAGACAATTAAAACTCAGGGGTGCTAAAATTAAACTATAATTATTCCTTGTCTGTTAAAAATAAATTAGCAAAATAATTCACCAACACTATTTATAATCATTATCAACAGATATGTTTTTTTGAAAACAACAAAGTGTATAGATGGCTTGTAATGCCTTTATATTATTTAATTCAGCATTTGCCATTTGTTATATTTGTTTTTCAAATTTTAAAATTGCTTTATAAATTCATTAAATAACCCCCAATAGGTGTGCCAATACCTAACTTAAGGCATATCATGTACATATATTAACCCCAAATACTTCAATTGCACGGCTAGTCAATAATATTAATTGGTGAGCATATCAAGAAATACTTATTAAACATTACCTGTGATAATTCCAGCAAGATTTTAAAATATAGTGTAAGCTATAGTTGAAATGATCTTCTATTCCAAGATTAGTTTATCAATGTTTTACATAATTATATGATACAATTATGCACTACATTCAAATCATATAGTAATATACCAGTTCTTGTTAATGGATCTATAGTCTTGTGCCAACACATACAGTTTATCAATGTTGAATATCCTTCTACATTCTAAGTTGTTTAATTTTGTATGTATTTATATATATATATATATATATATATATATATATAATATAGGCCACTAACTTCACATCAGAGGGCAACATTTCGGTACCAGTTCATTAAAATAGATCTATAGTTGAAATGATCTTGTACCAGCATGCACAGTTTATTTATCACAGCTGAATACACGTTCATGAAAATGAAAAAAAATTTTTTTACAGAAAATTATACTTTCATGAAAATAAAAAAAATAAATAAAACCTGAAAAACTGACCTATTTGTCAAACAAGGGAAATAATTCTGCCAAAATGTAATCAAGAGATACGATTCCTGTCTAATTGAATTTCCTATAGGATGATGAACACACATGTGAACTTTCATTCATGTCCAATGATAGGATGAAATAAGTACCAACTCAAAAACTTTATAACCTGCAAAAAAATCTCTAACCAAATTTTTTAAGTCTGAAAGCACCATAATTATGTCAAAATACAACCCAGAGTTATGGTTCTTATCTCTGTGATTTCCAATGATGATGCTGAACATACATATGAAGTTTCATATATATCGAATGAGTGGTTGCATAGATATATACCTGATAAAAAACTTTAACCTCTGATGTTTCATATATATCGAATGAGTGGTTGCATAGATATCTTACCTGATAAAAAACTTTAACCTGGAAAAAAACCAAACTTTGAAAAATTAAGTCCAAAAAGGGCCATAACTGTGCCAAAATGCAACCTAGAGTTATGGTTCTTATGTCTGTGTGTTCCATTGATGATGCCGAACATACATGTGAAGTTACAGTCATATCCAATTAGTGGTTGCATAGATATATTACCTGATAAAAAACTTAAACCTGAAAAAAAAAAAAAACAACGCCGAAGCGGACACGGGGCTACTACAATAGCCCCCCTATTCTATGAATTGGCGAGCTAAAAATATAAATTTTGGGGAAAGGGTCACTTTACCATAGCCATTGTATAGACCACTCTCCCCAGCGTCATCTCTTCTTGTTTGGTGATTTTCACATTATAACTGTGTTTGTTTTAACATTCATGAATCTACAAGACATTCATCATTACAGTCCCCCAAACGTTTTTTTTTTTTTAAATTTAACTATTCTGATGAAGATCTTGTAGCTTCACAACTGCTAGAACAAATTATGATCACATTACACAATTATAATGTAATAATCACTAAACATAAACAGGTGAGGAGGTTGGGGTTAATATACAATGGCCATGGTAAAGTGACCCCCTTCCCCCAATTTGTTGATTTTTTTAAAATTAACTGTAATGGAGAAGATCTTATAGATGCTAGAACAAATTATGACCACATAACACAATTATAATGTAATAATCACTAAACATAAACAGGTGAGGAGGTTGGGGTTAATATACAATGGCCATGGTAAAGTGACCCCCTTCCCCCAATTTGATTTTTTTTTTAAAAATTACTGTAATGGAGAAGATCTTATAGATGCTACAACAAATTATGACCACATAACACAATTATAATGTAATAATCACTAAACATAAACAGATGAGGAGGTTGGGGTTAATATACAATGGCCGTGGTAAAGTGACCCCCTTCCCCCAATTTGTTGTTTTTTTAAAAAATTAACTGTAATGAAGAAGATCTTATAGATGCTAGAACAAATTATGATCACATAACACAATTATAATGTAATAATCACTAAACATAAACAGATGAGGATGTTGGGGTTAATATACAATGGCCATGGTAAAGTGACCCCCTTCCCCCAATTTGTTGTTGTTTTTAAAAATTAACTTAATGAAGAAGATCTTATAGATGCTAGAACAAATTATGATCACATAACACAATTATAATGTAATAATCACTAAACATAAACAGATGAGGATGTTGGGGTTAATATACAATGGCCATAGTAAAGTGACCCCCTTCCCCCAATTTGTTGTGTCTTCTTTTTTAATTAAACTGTTATGATGAATATCTTGTAGATTTACAAATGCTAGATCAACTTATGACCACATAACACATCATGTCCTAACTTCTCAAAACATGCAGAGATGGAAGATATGGAGGGGTGGGGGGTCATTTTACTGTAGCTATAAAGTTACTCTGAGAACAAAATACTATATTGCATTAGAGATAAGCATAGGAATTGGCATCAGATGCACAGGCAGTGGCTTATCTATATCCCTGCAAAATTGCATTGTAAATAAAAAAAACAATCACTTACTAACAGATTTTTTTTTACAAGGAACACTGTAAAAAGAACAGGTCTCTCTATTAAATGGTACCCTGCAACTTTATTGCAATACCCTGACCTTTTCTGTATTTCTGGAGAAACATGGATGCAGAAAAAATATAAGTGATATATCTGAGGCCTATTCAAGCATATTCAGTTTACAAGTAAAATTTATAATAATAGTGACTGATCTGTCTCTCCCTACCTGTGATGAGATTGGTACTGCTGTAACACTGAGGTTGGACAGAGATGGTGGAGAACCCATACTAGAACTGCCAGATTCTGGACTGTATGAACCCTGTAACATAAATAAACACAAAATAGAAATTGTTATTTCGAGGTAAATAATGTCCCTCATACAATTAGGATAATTATCTTAAATGTGATCAATCAGGACTGGTTGCAAGAAAAACTGCGATGGCACCAAAAAGAAAAGTTAATTATGCATAATGTGACATTGGAGGCTTTACATTTATCATTTGCAGCTCTTGGCACGATTTTCATCTGGATTTTTTAAAACTGACAACTTTATCCGTCTCTGAGTGCTTCTCTTTCGGCCCCTGCTGGTCCCTCATGTTTTTTTTAAATCTCTTTTAAAGAACCAAATCTCAAATGTTATAATTGACACTGCTCCAGATCTCAAGAAACAATCCCTAAAATAGCTGAGAAAAAAGAATTTACTCAAACTTGAAATGACAAATTTAGGAGTTCACCAGAAGAAAGTTCACACAATTTTATCCCTTGTTGGGCTGTTATGATTAAACAATGCTCTAGATCTCAAGGCACAGGGTGTTCAGAAACTCAAAGTATTTTTATCTCCATGATTGGAACAAACTTAAAAAAGCTTTATTCTAAAATCAAAGGCCTGAATAGCCTGAGGGGAAGGCTTGCTACTTGGATCTGGATATAGGAAATTGAAAATCTTGTACAAAATTGTATAATACATGTCATAAACATGAACAAGAGGCCCAAGAGGGCCTGAGGACGCTCTACTGACTCATAGTGGCCATAGCACTTTTTGAAATTCTACTCAAAGTATATTTAGAAGCAATAGCAATAGAAACATCAGGGCGGGTCATTTTTAACTCTAGGGACACCATTTGAACAAATCTAACAAAACTATAGGTGGTCATCATTACCACATAAACATTTTGAAAATCTGTTGGACCGTTCATGAGAAGAATATTATTTAAGTTTTGGACTATTTTTTAGTAATGGTGGCCATCTTGAATTTTAGATAAAAAAAAAATTCTTTTGTATAGTCTCCTATGCAATAGAAACATCCATGTGAAGTTTCAGTTTAATTGGCCTAGTGCTTTCAGAATAAAAGAAAAAAAAGAAGAGAATTTTCTATTTTCCCATAGTATCCCTATGTAAAATTCTAAGTCCCCTTACAGGGCCCCTATATATTTTAGCCCCTTAATTCTTATATGCAATCTAACCCCTACACATAGGGATAATTTATATCAAATATGTACAAATCTGACATACTGGTTCTTAAGAAAACGATTTTACTAATTCCCAATTTTTACCCTTTTTGGGCCCCTCCTCACCCCTTAAGACATAGGAACCCAGTCATTTTTACAAATCTTAACCTCCTTCACCTAACAATGCTTTAGTGAAGATATAGGCAAAACCATTTCCATTTTAAAAAATATATATATATATATATTATATTGACATGTGTCCCCTAATTGAACTCTCGGGGCAGGGTCATATTTAATCCTAGGGACACCATTTGAACCAATCTAACAAAACTATAGTAGATCATCATTACTACATAAACATTTTGAAAATCTGTTGGACCGTTCATGAAAAAAAGATTTTTTAAGTTTTTGACTATTTTTAGTAATGGCGGCCATCTTGAATTTCAGATCGAAAAAAAAAAATCTTCTGTATAGTCTCCTACGCAATAGAAACATCCGTGTGAAGTTTCAGTTTAATTGGCCTAGTGGTTTCAAAACAAATGAAAGAAAAAGAGAATTTTCTGTTTTCCCATAGTATCCCTATGTAAAATTCTAAGTCCCTTACAGGGCCCCTATAAATTTTAGCCCCTAAATTCTTATCTGCAATCAAACCCCTACACATAGGGATAATTTATGCAAAATATGAACAAATCTGACATATAGGTTCTTAAGAAAACAAATTTAGTAATTCCCATTTTTTACCCTTTTGGGGCCCCTCCTGACCCCTTAAGACAGTGGAACCCAGTCATTTTTACAAATCTTAACCTCCTTCATCAAACAATGCTTCTGTGAAAATATAGGCAAAATCATTTCCATTTAAAAAAAAAAAATAAAAAAAAAATACTATAATGATATGTGTCCCCTAATTGAACCCTCGGAGCGGGGTCATATTTAACCCTAGGGACACCATTTGAACAATTCTAACAATACTATAGTTGGTCATTATTACTACATAAACAATTTGAAAATCTGTTGGGCCGTTCATGAGAAGAAGATTTTTTAAGTTTTGGATTATTTTTAGTAACGGCGGCCATCTTGAATTTCAGATTGAAAAAAGAAAAACCTTCTGTATAGTCTCCTATGCAATAGAAACACCCATGTGAAGTTTCAGTTTAATTGGCCTAGTGGTTTCAGAGAAATTGCTGCTAACAGATGACAGACGACAGACAACGCGCCATCGCATAAGCACTTCTGGCCTTTGGCCAGTAGAGCTAAAAATGGATGGACAATGGTTAAATGTCACAATACATTATGACATAAGCCTATTTAGAACACAGCAAACATGACATACTTTTACATTCTTAAAGATCTATATACTGATCATTTTTACAGAGTTATGGCCCTTTTGGACTAAAAAATTTGGTTAGAGATTTTAAGATGTCAAAATTTTTGATTTGGTACTTATTTCATCATCCTATTATTGGACATAAATGAAACTTCACATGTTTTTTCAACATCCTCTAGGAAACTCATAGAGACAAGAATCATAACTCTCGATTGCATTTTGGCAGAATTATTTCCCTTTTACACTTAGAAATTTTGTTTTTAGCAGGTTAAAGTTTGTATTACATGACTTGATCTTAGATGTTTGACAAATAGGGTCAGTTTGTGGTCCTCTCTTAAATTTGTTCAAAACCACATGTATAGATATATGCATAGATATCTTCTCTGATAAAAAACTTTAAACTGAAAAATTAGCGTAAAAAATATAGTATAAAATGCAGTTTTTTCCCAATTTTTCAAGATCTGAAACAGGGGTGCGGTTTATATTAAGATATAGAAAAAATAATTTTATTTTTCAGGTTTCATCCGAGTTTCCCGCTAACTTCGCGATCGTCAACAAAGGCCAGTTGTGAACAGTATTTATGATGCCTATCATCCTGAACGTAGTGTAAAAAGCACAAGAAGTTTTAAACATGTCTAACATGCTTTATATTTTATTATTTCTATTAAATAAATGCAGTTTACAAAAGCCTTTGATGTATTATTGTGTATTCTGTAACTTCCAAATGGGAAAACAAAACTTTTCGCTAAACCGTTGTCATCAATTTATTAACTAGACTGGTACAAATATAATTCAACATCTGTTCAATTCACTATTTTTACTGGATAATTGTATGGGGTCTAATGTTATAAACAAATATATATGAAAATATTGATATTACTATGAATTTCATTTTTTTAACACTTATAAATAATTATTATCAGTTGATTGATTAAGAATATTACAAAACAAATTAAAAAATTTGGGACAAGAAAATTGTGCAGGTGTTCGGCGGCGCCAATTTGACTCTGCCCACTTATACTTTCCTTGTCCTTTACTGCTGTCAGATTATCACTCTGTTAATTGAAACTAATTGACATCTCTTTGATCTTGAATTAAAAAGCGCGAATACTGTTTGACAAGTGTCAAAAGTGACACGTGTATGTAGGTGTTCAGAACATGGTTGTGTCAAGTCCACCAAAACATGACAAAATTGATATCATATTGGAGTGGTAAACTTGAAACGAAATCGCCGTTCTAACAAGAGGGCCAGAATTGCCCTAAATTGCTCACCTGTGGCAGAGGTGACAATGCCAAATTTTTGCAGGTGCTAGAGTATACATTAATTCATAAAATGCAATTATAACCAGAAAAATTTATCCCTGAAGTGAGTAGAATTGGAAACATTTTGCTATTTTTATGCAAGGGCCATAACTCAAACATTAATTACTAGATTTGGCCAGTTCAAGAACTTGGCCGAGATATTATGGTTACATAACAACTGTATAAGTTTGGTGAGAATCAAATAAAAATGCTAGTGCTAGAGTGCACACATGGTAAAAAACTGAAGTTTTTGACAATTCAAGGGTCATTACTCCGACATTAATATTCCTTACAACTTGTCCCGAGATATTATGCTAATATAACTACTGTTCAAGTTTATTGAGAATCAAATGAAAAAATGCAGGTGCTAGAGTCTACACAAGGTCAAACAGTGCATATTTTAATGTTTAAAGGGCCACAACTTTGTCATTTATGATCTGATTTGGCCAGTTCAACAAATTATCGGAGATATCACGGTTATATAACTACTGTATAAGTTTGGTGAGAATCAAATGAAAAATTCTGGTGCTAGAGTGCACACACGGTCAAATTGTGCATGTTTAAAGTTTCAAGGGCCATAACTCTACCAATAATATTCTTATTCGGCTAGTTCAATACCTTGTCTGAGATATTATTCTCATATAACTACTGTGCAAAATTGGTGGGGATCAAATGAAAAATTAGTCCATTCATGAATTTTTCCAAGATATTTTACTTATATAACTACTGTGTAATTTCAGTGAGGATCAAATGGAAAATGCAGGTGCTAGAGTGTGCACACGGTCAAATATTGCATTTTTTAATGTTTCAAGGGTCACAACTCTGACATTAATATTCTGATTTGGCCAGTTCAAGAACTTGTCCAAGATATTATGGGTATATAACTACTGTGTAAGTTTTGTGAGAAAGAAATGAAAAATGCATATGGAAAAGTGTACACATGGTCAAATATTGCATTTTTTAATGTTTCAAAGGCCATAACTCTGACATTAATAATCCAATTTGGCCAGTTCAAGAACTTGTCTGAGATATTATGCTTATATAACTTATATGCAAGTTTGGTGAGGATCAAATGAAAAAAGCTGGGGTTGGAGTGCAAACATGGTCAAATGAGTGCGTTTTTTTAACATTTCAAGTGCCAGAACTCTGACATCAATTATTTGATTTGGCCAGTTTAAGAACATGTCCAAGATATAATGGTTATATAACAACTATATAAGTTTAGTGAAGATCCAATGAAAAATGAAAGTGCTAGAGTGCACACAACAAAGATCATGGACAGATGACGGTCGATGGACAACAGGCGATAAGAATAGCTCAGCTGAGCTAGAAAACAACTAGCGTACCGTCTCCCCATAACTTCTATGTTTTATTAAAATTCACCATATTACTACTGAACAAGAAATGTCACTGGTAAGTGTCGCATGTCCCCCAAATGGTTGGTGAAAATAACGATATATTTTATAACAGGTAGCGATGTATCCATGAATATCAAAAGTCATGGACTGACGTTTCAGACTAGACACGTAATTTCTGTTCTTTTTTTATATTAAAGTGTGACCTTGACCTTTGTGTAACCTTGTCCATGACATCTAATGTATAGGTCTGGGTATTTATACAGGTAAATGCAAGTGACACATCATCATGACATGTTGATCACTTATATCAATTTATTTTAAAGCCTCATTAAACTTCCGAAACGCAAACTGTTTGATAATAACAAAAATGATTGTCATTAAATGATTTTACAGTATTGCTAAAACCAATTTTGGGAGTACATAAATGAATACTGCAGTGGTAGTGTGCAGATTAAGACCGTTAGATAAGGGGTTCATTAACAAGATTAAGGGAAGTTATGGCTTCACTAATATTATGTATTGTTATTGGGTTTTCTTTCTTTAAAATATATAATATTGAGGTCTGCAATAAAACTGTATCAAACGTAGTATGCATCAATTTATTTATATGCACTGAAAAACAATGAGTACGGAGTACTAGTGTGGTCTAGTAACTCTTGCTCAGGATCCTTGTTTGCATATACGCGTGATATTATCGCACGTGCTGTTACGTCACAAATCACTTTATCGCAGTCAATATTGACTATAACTACCAAGGGTGGTTTGTTTAGTACAGTTATTAAAAAAGTAATTTTATTTTTTAAGTTATATGAACGATTTGCCACTTGTAAATGTGCAATAAATTAGCTCTTAGGTTACAGTTCATTACACTGAGAGGAATAAAGGGGATGTTCTTAAAATCTATCTCACCGCAAGGGGTTATTTAATTTTTAACTGCATCCCCTACAGTTCCCCATACTATGTTTCTCTCTGAAGTGAATTGATCATATATAAACGACAGACGCGTTTCTGAACAAGCTTCGTAACTCCCCGTTTTCAGCCTAAGGTGTTTATTGGAAAGAGACGCACATTTACTTGTATATAAAACCTGTTCTTAATTATGTACTAATAATGTGCTTTATATTTATGTTTTTGTTCGCAAAATCTCTGTGATCAAATAAACATGTATTCTATGATCTGGAAGAGTAAAACTGACTTAAATTAAAACAAAAAATGTCACTGTTAAGTGTCACATGCCCCCCAACATGTCATGATGTTATGTTGATCATTTGTAGCAAGTATCATGTAAATTCATCTATGCACAACAAAGTTACAGGATAGAAACAAAATCTCACATAAACTCAAAGTGTTGTCAAACAAACTGAAATTTTGACCTTGACCTTTGAGGTATAGGTGTGGGTCTTACTTGCAACACGTCGTCATGTTATGTTGATCATTTGTTGCAAGTATCAACAAAATCCATCTATGCATGACAAAGTTACAGGCCGGAAACGAAATACCAGACGGAAGGATGGACGGACGCTGCAATTACTATATGCCACCCCAAAAGTTTTTTGGGGGGCATAACAACTGTGTCCGAAGTTTAATGAGCCTTTTTAATCCCTCCATGTAAAACAAAGTTACAGACCAGAAATGAAATATCAAACAAACTGAAAGTGTGACCTTGACCTCTGAGGTAAGGTTATGGGTCTGAATGTGACATTTCATTATATCAATTGATAAATTGAGCCAAGTGTTTTTGAAATCCATCTATGTATATAAATAAAGCAACAGACTGGACTTGAAATCTCAAACAGATGGTGTTGAGCAAACTCAAAGGTTGACCTTGGCCTTATGTGCGGCACATCGTCATGTCATCTTGATCAATTGACCCAGTTAAATACAAAGTTACAGACAAGACACAAAATAACAAATTGAAAGTGTGACCTTGACCTTTAAGGAAAGGTTCTGGGTCTTACACATGACACTTCATCATGTCATGTCGATTAACTGAGCCAGGTGTTTTCGAAATTTATCCATAGGTGACAAAATGACAAGCCGGATATGAAATCTCAAACAGACTGAAAGTGTTGTCAAAGTTGAATTGTGACCTTGACCTTTAAAGTGGGAGTCTGGGTGTTAGGTGCGACACGTCACCATGTTGTGCTGATCATTTTTAGCAAGTATTTATAAAATCCATCTATGCATGACAAAGTTCCAGAACTGTACATAATATCTCACACAGACTCAAAAGTGTTGTCAAACAAACTCAAAGTGTGACCTTGACCGTTAAGGTACAGGACTGGTGTGGGTCTTACGTGTGACATGTCGTTATGTTATGTTGATCATTTGTAGCAGGTATTTAAAAAATCCATCTATGCATGACAAAGTTACATGCCGGACATGAAATTTCACACAGACTCAGTGTTGTCAAACAAACACAAAGTGTGTACATGACCTTTGAGGTATGGGTGTGGGTCTTACTAGCAACACGTCATCATGTTATGTTGATCATTTGTAGCAAGTATTAACAAGATCCATCTATGCATGACAAAGTTACAGGCCAGACACGAAATACTGAACGGAAGGAAGGACGGACAGACAGACACTGTGATTACTATATGCCACCCTAAAATTGGTGGGGGGTTGGGGGGGGGGGGGGGGGGGGGGGGGAATCCTGGATCCACCCTGGTCCATAATGGATCAAATTGATATCAAAATGAAATCATGTGATTCATTTAATACATCACAAAATATGTTTTAAGTAGGAAATCTATTTCAGTCTAACATAGGCGCATAGCCAAAGTCAGGAAATTCTTTTTTAATATATTATTTTGGCATATTTAAAATATATAGCCTTTTGACAAGATTGGGTCAATGAGTATTAAGAGTGCCCAAGATAAATTTTCAATCTGATGAGTAATTAAATCAAAGTGGATGAGTATTTTTTAATTTTTCAGAATAGTGATGAATATTGTGCATATGATATATATATGTGTAGTTCACCACAACAGGAAGTTTACATTTGTGTAAAATAGCATTTCCCCAAGTAAAATTAACCATGACATCATAGTGTTACTATTAAGTTTTTATAAAAATAGCTTTCAATCGAACATAATTATGGATCATGCCTGATCAAGTGATGTCATCACCCAGTCGCATTATGTAATTAAAATATTTACCGTATTAAAATGAAATTTTTTTTTACTTGCTACTATCGTAAAGGGTGGGATAATTTTAAATAAAGATTCATATTATTTTCATGTTATATGCATAAACAACAACCATAAAGCATTTATTAATGATTGACTGATTGAATATTTAGCGTCATTTTTATGCCATCGATGGTTAACAGATGATCAGTTAACCTAACCACTGTTTCCTGGGATTAACCAGTACTTGAGCACACCCGTCTCTGCAAGTACCTGTTAACTTTCCCACTTGAATCAGTGGTGAGAGACAAATGATAATGAGACACAATGTTGTATATCAATCATCACAGAGACTGTTGCCGGTAGGGGGATTCAAACTCACGACCCCTGGATTGATAGTCAGACGCGTAACCAACTGAGCTAATCGGGCCCGGCTTTATAAAATCCTGCACATGTATTATACACGATGTCTACACAACTGCTATAAAATTACCCTAAATTTGGAACTGTGTGTTAAGTGAAATAAGCATGTACAAATAAAACACCAAAAAGATGGAAAGAAATAGTTTAAAAATTCCCTTTTCATAGAATAGTCAAGCTGAAATCAATGAACATACAGACATACCTCACATTTTCTTTTTCTGTTATTTCTAAGTGGAAGTGGATCTTCTTGTGGATTATTGTCTATTGCCCAATAAGAACCCTAAAACAAAACAAGAACATTTGATATGTGAATATTTGTACTATGAAACACAGAAAACAATTAACATCACAGCACTTAAGATGTTTGGTCTGACATTAAGTGACCAATATTCTGGATTATTTTTAATTAAATGTCTTGTATAATGACTCCTTCAAAGAATGTACCCCAAACAAGAGGCCCAACAGGGCCACAGAAAAACGCTCTACAGCATTTGAAATTTCACAATACAAACTATTTGAAAGGCTGTCTTTACCCCTTATGAAAAAGCGAACACCCAATTCTTACTGGACAAAATGTTATCAACTAAAAATTAGATGCCCAAAGGCTACAATGTCAAATCAACAGTACAGACCTGTGATCAAACATCTCATTACGGTGAAGATATGTTGCAAGATATGAAGCAGACAAGGATTTTATATCTAATTCTGACCTTGAATCTCTAAGTTTGACCTTGACCTTTGAGCTACGGACCTGAATCTTGCGGCCAACACATCTTCTAATTGTGATACTAATAGTCAGTGTATTTGTGACATGTTATTTTAAAATCTGTCATGAGGTTTACATGACAATTATGAAACAGATGTAAAATTTTGTACATATTTTTTACCTTTATCTTCTAATTGAGACCTTGAACTTTGAGTTACAGACATGGGTCTTGCATGCGAAATTTCATTTAATTATGGTGAGCATTTGTGCAATGTTATTTCGAAATCTTGTCAAGATATGGAGCAACACAAAGTTTTGAATGTATTTCTAACCTTGTACCTTGTGATGACTATGTCAAGATATGGAACAAAACAAAGTTTTGAATGTATTTCTCACCTTGTACCTTGTGACGACTATGTCAAGATATGGAGCAACAAAGTTTTAAATGTATTTCTCACCTTGTACCTTGTGATGACTGTCAAGATATGGAGCAACACAAAGTTTTGAATGTATTTCTCACCTTGTACCTTGTGATGACTATGTCAAGATATGGAGCAACACAAAGTTTTGAATGTATTTCATCATTACTTAAACAAAATATTAACCAGCGGTGGATCATGTCAGCCCGGATATGGTTTGTCGGGTTGCACACTTTTACACAAAGGACACACTGTTGCGTTATGTATGGAAAAGTTCATACATCAACTTTTAAGTAGGTTACCTATTTGTATCCCTATGTTTTTTTCTATTGCTCCTATCGACTTTTTATTCTGTTTATTTTTTTTTAAGGCTTTAATTTCAAATGTTACTCAGCAGCATAACTGAGTATGCTTTGCTACGTGCCTGCTTAGTCTTGTATCGAGCTTAATAAAATAAATCCATGTGATATATGTACCAATATTGTTTGTGTATTGCTGTTCTCCTTAAATAGGTCTGCAAATGTTTAAATGTAAGAATACGCGAAACAAGAGGGCCAGAATGGCCCTTAATCGCTCACCTGTGGCAGAGGAGACAATGCCAAGAAGGCTTTTTATGCAGGTGCTAGTGTGTACATAAATTCATATGATATAATACAGACCCTAATCTGTCAAGTTCACCAAAAATGCATTTCAAATGCGTTCGTTATGCGTGTCAAATGCATTTGTTTTTGTTTGAAATGCATTTTAGTTTTGTTAATGGTTTGCAATTTTTTTTATGATAAACGTTAGAGAAAATACGAAAATGCAGTTCAAAACGATACTTAACGCATTTTAGCCTGCTTTTGCGTTCGAACCGTTTAGCGTGTATCGTTTACCATGTATCTTTTACCATTTAACGTTTACACGGCGTGTTCACCAATTGAATCATCTCTGGTTGTCAAATTGTAACACCGCAGTAGAATAAATAATAAGAACTAGATTTTAACGAAATTGCCTGGTTTTATATGATAGTATATTAATTAAATAAATTAAAATAATATTGATTAAAATCATTCTGAAATATCGCTAACTATGCCACCCTATATTAGATATGGTCTACCATATAGGTGATGATTGGTAGTGTGACACAGATTAATATGTTTCATAAAACTCATTCATTGAAATTTAATACACAGGGTAAGCCCGTCATGTCAATTACATTAGATAAACACGTTACGGTCACGTAATCATTAGATTGGCCAAACATTGCCAGACTGGTTTACACTAAAGTTAACACTATGGTATCGAAAAAGTATATACTAAATAAATGTGAACCTGTCCATGTTTTTATATCTGCAGTGGTGTATAATCTGCTATTATGCAAGAAACAGAGTATAGACGCCTCAGCAAGTATTTATTTTATTTACAGGAATAATGCATTATTTACAGGTATTTTTCCAGTTTTAATTCCAGTAATGAATTGGATAGATTAGCATGTAAAATAATTATAACAATTCATTAAACAAAAGAATTTATATAACCCGCAAGGATAAATATATTTACAAATACACATGCCTTAATTTATGTAGCGAATGCAGATGCTTTATATCTATAACTCCGACACAATTTATTTTTGACATTGTGCCAATGTGCAATATCGTCACTCTGACAGTTTCTTGCGTCACTTAACGTCGTGTGCTATTTCACTACAGTAAATGCATGGGGGAGGCGGGGATGTTTTCATACAAAAAAAAAGATGCCTTTAAGGGTAAAAGTTTTATGTCTTGTGGCAGGACTTCTAAAATTGCTGGAACATGTACTTCTGTCTTTAGACCTTTTTTCATCTTGAAGTTTTATAAATTGTCTGTTCAGATTGTTTGTTATTAGGTGTGCGAAATGGGGTCAAATTAGGCTAAACCATTACAAATAGTAGGAACCTATTGGAAGAGTCAATTGTAGTATAAATAGCACACTTCTTGTATATTTTCAGTGGGCCGTATCGGACCGAAATGTGTTTGATCAGTAATTTCTGTGATCAACAAGCTGTGTAACGGGAAATACCCCGCCTCCACCCCCTCAAAAGTGCATTAATGCATACTCAGCGTAAACAAAATATATAAAGCATTTGAAATTAAAATAAATTTACATACCAGTTTATTATCGTTGACTGAACTTTAATCCATTAACTATATATATTTCCTACGAAATCGGACAAGTGTTTAAATTTTTGAAAATAAATGACATTAATATGTCTGACACTTTCTGGGACTTTTATGTACATTACACTGATAGAATTCCTCTAATATCCTTCCATCAAAAATTTCCAAGATATAAAATGTTTGTTTCATTGGTGACGTCAGCGGACATTGGCACAAGGTGATAGTGAAAGGGACAGCGTGTTCATTCTGTACACAAATTTAGGTATGTATAGTTATTAATAACTCAATCAGTTTAATAGTAATCTTTTTTTTAACAAATGGCTATATTGAAAATAAACATATGAACTATTTTTATATACATTTCTGGAAAAGCCCTAAGTGGAAAAGTTTAGGTGCAACAAACAGATTTCTAAAATAGCGTGAAAACTTCCTAATTGTCAATCATATAACAGAACAGCAACATAAATCGGTGTTCAGATAATTAAATCAGTTAATTGGGGTAGTTGTTTTATCACACTTTTACAAGTAAAGAAACGATGCCCGAGGCAATGTTTTTCATGGATAATTCCGGATTAAAACTTATAACAAAGAAATTAAATTAAGTTACAAGTACAGTAAATTTAAGATTTTAAATGACAAAGAGAGCAATCATTTCATTTAATTATTTATTTCATTGTCAATATAACTACGACAATATTAGAGGATATCCGAATCTTTAATATTTGATGCGTTTAACGTTTGCATTATCGTTTTGTATTGTTCGTGGATTGTTCGCCCTGTTGCATCCGTGAATCGTTTCGTTTATCATTTTATTTATCGTTTCATTTATCGTTTCGTTTATCGTTTCGTTCACATTTTTAGTCTTTTTGATATTCGTTTCCTTTGCATCCGTTTGGTGTACTTGAACGGATTACGGTCTGTATAAACTCCTGTCCGAGATATTATGGTTATATAACTTCTGTGCCAGTTTAGTGAAGATCAAACAGAGTGCACCAAGGTCAAATAGTGCATTTTTGAAAGTTTCAAGGGCCGTAACTCTGACATTAATATTCCGATTTGGCCAGTTCAAACACTTGTCTGAAACACTATGGTTATATGACTACTGTGTAAGTTTGGTGAGGATCAAATGAAAAATGTGGGTGCTAGAGGCATACAAGGTCAAATATTGCATTATTTTTAATGTTTCAAGGGCCATAACTCTGACATTAACACTCTGATTTCGCCAGTTCCAGAACTTGTCCGAGATATTACGGATAAATATAACTACTATATAAGTAAAGTGAAGAACCAATGAAAAATGTGGGTGTTACATTATAGTAGTTTAGAATTGTATACACTACATAATTTATACATATGACAGGTTAATAAGATAGGATGACAGGCTACTGGAGATAAATAATAGCCTAGGGTTATCTTGATGTATAGTTGACAGTAGGTTTTATGGGTGGGATTTTAAGGCCAGTTATTAAAATACTGACCAAATGAAAAGTAGCATTGAACTGTTCAATGATAGCATAGTTGGGTATTCAGTCAGAGAAAGATTTTAGAAGAGACAAGTCATTCAGTAAGAACGTAGATGCGAATCTGGTAACATGTCAGTTTAGACTAGGTTTAGTTTAAACGAGCGAAAGCGAGTTTAAAATGTTAGCTTTGTGACTTTGAACTTATGCGAACAATATAAATATGTGAATAAAATTACTTATATAAAACATCGGTGTTGAGTTGATTATGCCACACTGGTGCTAGAGTGTACACAACAAAAAAGTTAATGGACGACGGACAACAGGCAATCAGAATAGATAAAAATAAATAACTACAATATAGTATCCTAAAGGTTCATTGGAAGTCAGCATTTGGCATCTCAAATATCAAAGTGTGCCAAAAAACTCTCCAAGTAATGATATTGACAGCTCTTAGAATAGATTTATATGGCATGATGGATGTAGGAAACATAAAAATTTCAACTTATTTCTATACCACCAATCCCCAAAACAAAATAATTTTGAAATGATCCAAGGCATAATTATGTGCTTTCCCTTTCCATTTAAAAATGTATACTGAAATACAGAACACAGAATTTGAAAAAGAAAAAGGTCAATGATTCAATTGTTTGAAACAAAATATGTTCAGGCTACAATTTAGCAATCATCAATCTCCTGTCTCAGGTATGTGTGGCAGGCACATGGTCAGAAATATGCAGAAATTAGTACCAGAGAAATTTCTATGTTAAATTAATCCGACTCTTAAACATATTTTATTTACATACTTTTTTTAATAAATGGCTTACTCAGATTTCTTCCTTGACCGCAAGGAGCAGTCTTTTTCAAAGTATCGGCATTTTAGCCACTCAGCGACTTAATTCAGAAGTGTCAATATTACTAACTTGTAAATTCTAAGTTTCAAATTATGAATTAAGATAATGAAACATGCAACTTACACATTTTATACACACTTTCAAACTATGGTGACATTTCAATGAATGCAATTTGTAAATTACAAGTTGCAATATAAAAATTATACACATGGAAGTAAGAAATTGGCATTTAAGTCAATGGAATTTATAAACATCCAATTGCAACATATAATTTACACACATGGAAGTTAAAAATTGTCATTCAAATTAATGTAATTTGTAAAAACAAAGGTAACAAATACAATAAAGCAATCTGAATTATAGCGGATAGCAGCCTTCATACTGTTTTACTTGTTATTACTGAACAAACAATAAAAAGCAAACTGAATGAATCAATTGCTGAACATAAGCATTATTTCCTCACCTGGATGTTTTCATATTCTAGGTCAATTTAACATTTTTACATGAGTGTTACATAAACTGACGGAAAATAACACTGTATTAATGTGATGACAAATCTATAAACAAACAATCTACTTACCTTTCCTGGATCCTCTTTAGATCGAGGTACTTTTAAAAAACATTTGTTTAATGATAAATTATGCCGTATCGAGTTCTGAAATAAAAAACAGAATAAATTAGTTACCAAGTGAAACAATTTAAACAGACAGTAGGCAATCGTACAGCAAAAAGGGCACAGAATATATCTGTGAAGGTAGTTCAACACTAGTGTCAGATAGACAATTGTACAGCAAAAAGGTGACAGCATATATTTGTGAAGGTAATTCAACACTAATGTCAGATGGGCAATCGTGCAACAAAAAGGGCATGGTATATATTTGTGAAGGTAGTTCAGCACTAGTGTCAGATAGGCAATTGTACAGCATAAAGGGCACGGTATATATTTGTGAAGGTAGTTCAGCACTAGTGTCAGATAGGCATCGTATAGCAAAAAGGGCAAACTATATATTTGTGAAGGTAGTTCAGCACTAGTGTCAGATAGGCATCGTATAGCAAAAAGGGCAAACTATATATTTGTGAAGGTATTTCAATACTAGTGTCAGATAGGCAATCGTACAGCAAAAAGGGTACAGTATATTTTTGTGAAGGTAGTTCAACACAAGTGTCAGATAGACAATCGTACAGCAAAAAGGGCACAGTATATATTTGTGAAGGTAGTTCAACACTAGTGTCAGATAGGCAATCATACAGCAAAAAGGGCATGGTATATATTTGTGAAGGTAGTTCAGCACTAGTGTCAGATAGGCAATTGTACAGCATAAAGGGCACAGTATATATTTGTGAAGGTAGTTCAACACTAGTGTCAGATAGGCAATCGTATAGCAAAAAGGGCAAACTATATATTTGTGAAGGTATTTCAATACTAGTGTCAGATATAGGCAATTGTACAGCAAAAAGGGCACAGTATATATTTGTGAAGGTAGTTCAACACTAGTATCAGATAGACAATCGTACAGCAAAAAGGGCACAGTATATATTTGTGAAGGTAGTTCAACACTAGTGTCAGATAGGCAATCATACAGCAAAACGGGCACAGTATATATTTGTGGAGGTAGTTCAACACTAGTGTCAGATAGGCAATCGTACAGCAAAAAGGGCACAGTATATATTTGTGGAGGTAGTTCCAACACTAGTGTCAGATAGACAATCGTACAGCAAAAAGGGCACAGTATATATTTGTGAAGGTAGTTCAACACTAGTGTCAGATAGGCAATCGTACAGCAAAATGGGCACAGTATATATTTGTGGAGGTAGTTCAACACTAGTGTCAGATAGGCAATCATACAGTAAAAAGGGCACAGTATATATTTGCGAAGGTAGTTCAACACTAGTGTCAGATAGACAATCGTACAGCAAAAAGGGCACAGTATATATTTGTGAAGATAATTCAATACTAGTGTCAGATAGGCAATCATACAGCAAAACGGGCACAGTATATATTTGTGGAGGTAGTTCAACACTAGTGTCAGATAGGCTATCATACAGCAAAAAGGGCACAGTATATATTTGTGAAGGTAGTTCAACACTAGTGTCAGATAGGCAATCATACAGCAAAAAGGGCACAGTATATATTTGTGAAGGTAGTTCAACACTAGTGTCGGATAGACAATCATACAGCAAAAAGGGCACAGTATATGTTTGTGGAGGTAGTTCAACACTAGTGTCAGATAGACTATCGTACAGCAAAAAGGGCACAGTATATATTTGTGAAGGTAGTTCAACACTAGTGTCAGATAGACAATCATACAGCAAAAAGGGCACAGTATGTATTTGTGAAGGTAGTTCAACACTAGTGTCAGATAGGCAATCATACAGCAAAAAGGGTACAGTATATATTTGTGAAGGTAGTTTAACACTAGTGTCAGATAGGCAATCATATAGCAAAAAGGGCACAGTATATGTTTGTGGAGGTAGTTCAACACTCATGTCAGATAGGCAATCGTACAGCAAAAAGGGCACAGTATATGTTTGTGGAGGTAGTTCAACACTCATGTCAGACAGGCAATCAGTTCAACACCTGATCATCAGTTAAAATTGGTTGCTATCAATAAATCAATGTTGATTATAATCGGTTGGTCATAAAAATACCTTGCAATAATTTACAGCTTAGGAATAAGGACGCTTTTTTTTATGTTTTCTGTACCATGTTCCAGTGCAATGGTTACCATAATTTTTCTCACAATTGTTGCTATAATTTTTCTCAAGTATGGTGCCATAACCTGTTTCTGATCACAATCTGAATGTAATCATTTCCGAGAATTATAAATAACTCGCACACATATATCAACTTCATGCACAAATATCTACAAACAGTATCCACGTGGACATTGTATGCAAAGTAAATAAATAAAAATAATGATTCTGATACAAGTAAGAAAGTCGTTTTATAATACACACCTGAAAGAAGAGGGTCAGTCTGGCCCTAAATCGCTCACCTGTCGCAGTGGAGACAATGCCAAAGATGGCAATTTTAGTAGTGTACATAAATTCATATTTTTGTTGATTCAAGTACCATTACTTCCAACATTAATTATCCAATTTGGCCAGTTCAAGAACTTGTTCAAGATATTATGGTTTCATAACATCTGTGTCAGTTTAATGATTGATTGATTGAATATTTAGCGTCATTCTTATGCCATCGAGGGCTAACAGATGATCAGTTAACCTAACCACTGTTTCCTGGGATTAACCAGTACTCCAGCACACCCTATCTCAGCAAGTAACTGATAACTTTCCCACTTGAATCAGTGGTGAGAGACAAATGATAATGAGACACAATGTCGTATATCAATCATCACGGAGACTGTTGCCGGGTGGGGGATTCGAACTCACGACCCCTGGAGTGATAGTCAGATGCGTAACCGACTGAGCTAATCAGGCCCGGCCAGTTTAATGAAGATCAAAATATAAATGCCATTGCTAGAGTGCACACAACATCAAATACCACAATATTTGAAAACTTTCAGACCAGAACTCTGACAATATTTATCTGATTGGCCAATTCAAGAACTTGTTTAATATATTATGGTTATATAATAACTGTGTAAGTTTGTCGAAGATTAAATGAAAACTGCAAGTGCTAGATGCACACAGGGTTAAATAACACAATTTTCGAGGGCTGTAACTCCAACACTAATTATCCGATATGGCCAGATCAAAAACATGTCCTAGATATTATAGTTACAGTCTAACCTGTCCATGCATGCTCTTATTAGTGATCACCTGTGTTAAGCAGCCACTTCAAAATCCCCCCTCCACTTAAGTGGATTTATTTTACTATCAGTTAAATATTTTCTTCCTGTGGACTTTTCTCATTTACCCCAGCACATAATTCCAAACAACTTACAACAGACGTGGTACAACATGTACCATGCATGTGTGATCACTTTTTGTCTGCCACAATAAACATCATGACTTCAGCTTTCTCGGAAAAAATATAGACACTCTACTAAGCAGTCACCTTTGTTTAGCAGCCAGTTTGGTCATTTCCCTTGGGTGACTGCTTAATATAGGTTAGACTGTGTATAACTACTGTGTAAGTGTTAGTTTAATGCGGATCAAATAAAAATTGCTAGATTGTACACAACATCAAATACTGTGAAATTATAATTTTTGCAGGGTACTAATTTTCAAGGATTTCGCGGGGAGCCTGCACAACGAACTCAAATACCAACAAACTTAGTTTACGCTACATGTAATGCTGTTTGACAGGCCAATTCAAAAATTTGTTCAAGATATTATGCTTATATAACAACTGTGTAAGTTTGGTGAGAATCAAATCAAAAATGCTGCTGCTAGAGTGCACACAAGGTCAAATAGTGCAGTTCTTAACAGTTCAAGGGCAATTACTCCAATATTAATATTCCAATTTAGCCAGTCCAAGAACTTGTACGAGATATTATGGTTATATAACTACTATGTAAGTTTGATGAGGATCAAATGAAAAATGAGGGTGCTAGAGTGCACACAAGGTTAAATATTGCATTTTTAATGTTTCAAGGACCATAACTCTGACATTAATAATAAAATTTGACCAGTTCAATAACTTGTCCTAGATATTATAGATATACAGCTACTGTGCAAGTTTGGTGAGGATCAAATGAAAAATGCAGGTGCTAAAATGCACATAAGGTCAAATAGTGCAGTTTTTAATGTTTCAAGGGCTGTAACTCTGATATTTAAATCTGATTTGGACGTGGACAACAGGCAATCAGAATAGCTCACCTTGAGCTTTGCTGAAGCTGAGCTAAAAATGTAATTATCACTATGTTCATTTTCAGTTTACATAAAACCTTAACAAAAGATAGGTTTGTTAATGAATATCAACTCCTACCACGTCTGCTGAAAACTGATGCAATACAGGGCAAGGTCAAGAGTTCTTCTACTGTGCATGTCAGAAATTATAGGTTCCGGATAAGTTCTTTTCTTACAGAAATTTGCTAAAAAATGAGTTTGAAATTATAGCAGAACCACATGTTAAATGTAGAATAAAAGTAAGTTAATAGACGAAAATAAAGTTAAAAATAAATCTCTTTTTTTTTAATCAGTGTTTTAATGGGTTAATAGGCCTATATGTCTTTTTTTTTTTAAATGAAATTAGAAAAAAATAAAAACCTAATACAGTTTAGTTAATTGACACTGTTATAAAATAAATCCATTGAGAAATATTCACTATCTGAAAGGTAAATGTAGTTTTATCTTATTTCATTTATTTGCACTTCCACAGCCTCATGTCATTTTTGTTTGACACGTACATTACATCATCCGGTCATGTGATCGAAACTGGTGATGCCATTTTGTCGGAAGTATACTGTAGTCACCATGATCTAAGTTCTAACTTGAATGGTGAAGGCAATGGGCATAATACTTTTAGGCAGAAAATTATTATTCTATAGTTGTTTAAACGTTATAAACAAGCATTTAATGTTAGCATCCATTTTGCATCAAAATATTTAACGGCGATTCTGAAGTGATCGAAAATCGGTAACACCATCCTACTGTTTCCTTCTGAATATAAGCTGAAGTTTTGTTGTTAGATTCTGATTATAGAAAAAATATAGTTTATTTTTTAGGTTCTGTTGGCAGTTCTCCCAAAACTGATTAATAGACTAAGGGATCAAATTTAAGCTTGCATACTCGTAAAATCCGAGTTATTTTTGCAGAAATTGAGTAAATATTTCTGTAACTCGTCAATTTCTGTGAGTGCTAAATTCTAATAGAAAATTGATGAAACATAAATACCGGTAAAGCAGTGAATAAAAAAATAATAATCTTAAAAACGGAGGTAAAATATTTCAATAATCAAAATCACTGAGATGATCAGCGAGCATCTCTAATATATGATAAAATGACATCATCATTACTGAGATCGGTACTTTTGGTTGGCTGACCAATCTCAGTTATGCTTTCGGTATCAATATAAAATTTTGCGCACGTATCGTCACTTAACATGGCAAAAAAATAACAGTTTCTCAAATGGAACAGTGACAAGGATCCTGTCACTGTTAAGACAGAAAAGTTTCCAAAGAGGGACAAAGTCAGCCAGTACAAAAACTGTGCTTAAGTGGCAACTAGACCTAAACATTCAGCTTGATTTGTAGTTTGACGATAAGGACCCCAACATTGTTGTAAAGATGTGGTGCAGCATTTGTAAAACATTTTCACACCGAAGGACAGTTCTTCAAAGCAAATACTGTTTTATCTGAATTATTTATCATTTTTTAACCAGAATGGACAGACTGTATGTAGTCATAAATATTGCCAGTTTCTATCCATTCTGTTTCATATTCCCAATCTGTTATAAATGGTCTTGGGAAGTGGGTGGGGTGCAATGAAAGACGTCCACACTGACAATCTTTGGCAATTGCATTTTTTATTTTAGTTTGTGGCTGGAAACACCACAGTAAAATAGAGAATGTCAAATTCCATGCTGATTCTGTGATGCAAAAAATAATTTTTAATTGTTTGTGTAATAAAGTGACATGACATTAAAAGAAAAATAAGTATGATAATTGGTTTATGACTTAAAGGAAACACATTTGTCTCAGCAGATTATATAGAAAAAGAGTGTTTGGTAGATGGAGGAGCTGTGAACAATCGTCGGTGAGTAAACAGATAGAAGAGATTTGCATTGTATTTTAATAATTGATTATTAACGCATTGAATCGATGTTTGGAGTTCGTAGGTCAGTCTTTGAAGTTTTGTTTTTGTATTTTTAAAGCAATATATACATTACATTAACTCCAGTGTTTTCTCCAGAGTGTGTTTCTTGCGTTTTTGACGCAATTAAATCTCATTTGACACAATCAAGTTTGTTCAGTACGTCCACTATGATGCAACCTTCAAAATACAGAAATTCAAATTAAGCATATTTGCTTCAGCAAGCTGGTGTTAGAGTTATTTTTACAAAGCAAGCTGTTTTTGACAGATCACATGGTCTGATTCAGGGAAACCCCGGTCACATGGTACTACTAAGTTACATAAACGTTTTAATTGGTTATTAACGCTTTTTTAATGCAATCGCATAGACGATTATAATCACATACATAATTTCACAATATTGTAGTTTGAAGACAACATCTGTGAAAACAAACGTACGCTGCAATAATAGCACTGAAATATACCCAGTTTTAGGTTGTTTGAACATACAGATGAAATGTGGAAATCGTGAAACTTTTCAAAAAAGTTGTTTACAATGTACGGACGATACTCTATCTGAAAAACGTATTATTTTGTTTTCTATAAGGTATCGAGACATGCATGTGCGACATTTTAATACCAGTTTAAACATCGGCCTGTTTTACAGCTGTATTTCCGATGCTGTTTATGTCTTTTTAACGGATGTTTAAAAGGTTATGGAAAAAAGAAAATAAACTTTTAGAAAATTATATTCATTTTGAAAAATGATTATATAATTTCAGAAATTTAATTAGTTTTTGTTAAGTTACAATTAAAATGTTTTTATATAAAGGTACCATTACTCTAAAATGAGGTTAGCTATGAGCCAGAAGAGAAATGCTTTTGCGAAAAAGAATACAACATCAAAGTTTTGTTTTCCAAAGAATATAATGCTTTGAAACACTAAACATGTAGCTCAGCTGAGACACAAAATATTGAAATAATTTTAGTGTTTATCATTAAAAATAGTAAGGGTCATGGTCATCGAGCTGGGGCCATGACATTTGACATCATAAAAACAACTACATGTTCTTTCTATAGTTTTTGTAACTTGTTGCCAGAAGTGAAACATTCGTTTGAAGTTAAATTGTTTTGAAGTTGTTAACTTAAGTTGCAGCTTTGGTAGAGAAATTTGTGTGAAACAGGAAGTAAAACTATTTTAGTAAAATATGTATTTTTTACCTCCATTTATTCAAGTTGTTTAAGTTTCAAACTAGTCAACTGATGACCCCCAGATTTTGAAAATGACCCCCAGATGTTTAGTCAGTGGGTCATCAATGACCCCCAAAAAACTGGAGCTGGAGATAAGACTGTTTCTCAGATGATTTATTTATGTTCTACCAGGTTGTTGTTGGAAAGATGATTACACGTTTGTCATTCCATGAGGTGTTCTCCAATCCCTGGAGTTCCTGTGTCTAGAGACTACACATAAGGTGCCTGTTTTGGAAGGTGTGTGTATATATATATATATATTTTAGGTGAATGCACAAGACCAGGATGAAAAACATTCACATTGAAGTGGATGCTGGAAATGCTTAAACATTGAAAAAATGAAAATTAAAATACAAATGATTATGAATAAATGTAATCAATATCAGACTCCGTTTGTAATATATCCTGTCACTTCCAAAAGCTTATGTGAAACAACAAGTTAAAAAAATGCAGATAAAAACAAATATTTGTTTTATATAATTTATATTTTTTAGTTATGAAACTTCGCTAATGATTCCAGACCAGTATTGTCTATCAACCAGGTTGAGGAAGAGACTGAAGATATAGAGGTAAGCAACTAAGCTGAAACTAAGTTTTAAGCAGGGCGGTAGTCTATTGGATAGAGTGCTCATGCCAGAGGTTGCGGGCTCGATCCTCTGATCAACCTGATGCCTCTCATAAAACAACACACAGTACTGGTTCTACCCAGGAAACAGACTCTAGAGCGGTTCATATAAGCTCTGAGAATTCATCGCAATCGAGCTAAAATAAATTAGTATAAACTAAGCAACTAAGTTTACATTTGTATTTTTATGTTTATGTTGAATTTTAGACTTAAATAATTAAAACTGTTAAATATTTTGCGATACTGGCCAGTAAAGTGTTGATTCATTTCTATACTGGTCATACCTAATACCGTAAGTCTAAAAAAATTTCAACCATGTAAAGAATGGCATCAATACTAAACAGTAATGAGGTTACTTAAGTGTGCCGAGTAAAAAGCAGTTGCAGATATGAAATGCAAGCAAATGCCGATGCAAACGAAAGTTGGAGCTTTGCGCATGTCTTCCCAGATTGTAATTATATTGGCATTCGCGGTAACAGGTATATATTGCGGTATTAGGTATACAAGGGATATGTTATGTCTGTATGTGGACACACTTGTCATACACTTGTTTTGAAAATTATATATCATTGAATTGTCTAAATTTATTTTATTTTATCACCTGTATGCAATAGACAATTAATAGATCTTAGTTACTGCATGCTTTGAGTCAACTTTGGTTTCATTTTGATGTATTTCGATATTATTTACACATCTTACCTGGGCTCTGCAGTCAGAGTTTCCCCTATGGTTCGGCACTGTTTACAAATGACTGGTACATAGGGGCAAGTAATACTTCAAAAATATCATCAATACCAGTGAAATATTCAATATTAATAATTGTTAACGACCAATTGCAATTAACAAGCCCTTGATATTACGTTACAACTTACAATACAATTTAATAACACTTTTTTCCATCTGACATAGATGTGGCGACAAAAAAACTTCGACAGATTAAAAAAACAACACTTACTTTCCAACCATTTCCAGCGTCTTTATAATATGGAAAGTTATCACAAATCCAGTTATAAATTTCACTTAAAGTCATTTTCTTTTTATTTGAACTGTTTATGGCAAACGTGATTAGATTGGCGTAAGAATATGGTGGTTTTCCATCTCGCTGACTAGTCGAATCTGTTTCGTCTAACGTAGCATTTGTGTCCAAAGGAGAATTAGGAGCCTTTCTCATGGCAATATTACCACCTGGTGTTTTAGTTATTCCATTGTCTTTACCAATATGCCCCGCCATGGCTCCCCCGACCGTTAATCGGGGGAGCCAATCCATCGCAGTAAGCGAACTCTCTAAATCCGCCATTTTGTTCATTTACAAATTCCGCATACAATGTGACGTCACGTCCTCGTTTGTTGTCAATTAGATTACAGTTTGACGAATAATTTTTCACACAAAAAAGGCATATTTATTTTAAGTAAAACAATAATTGAAAGCAATATTTTTTTTAATACAACATAATGCTGTTGTATAAGAAGAAAGTATTATAAAAATAGAACTATTTTTACCGCGTATGCATAAAAACCAAATTACAAGCAAGTGGCTTCATGACCCCCAGCAATGTTACCAGGCAACGGAAAGTGTCCTAGATATACATTCGCGAAATTGCAGGTGAAAACGAAAGTAATACTTGTCGAAGCTCGTTAACAAAAAGCATTGACTTCAAATTGACCAAATTTACATAAGATTCTTTATTTAAACATCAATAATGATTGACCAAATGAATTATCAATATTTAACTCTAGAAGTTATTGGGTTATGTTGATGTATATTAATATTATATAATTCAGTATAATTCGGTAAAATTCAGGCGTATTTCGGTATCCCTCTACCGTAATGCACACGTTCAATTAATAAATAAATACAGCAACAATATATACATATACATACATATATATATTGCCCACACCTGCACACGTAGGCTATATGTTTACATATAAACAGCACATACAAAAGTACTCCTGCATACACAACCTATATTCCCATACATATATGAGGCCCTCCCAGTGGCGTCCCTGTTCTCTTGATCTCTTAAAGTAATGCTTGTTGTTCCCCAGATCTCCAAAAGTATTTGCCAAAGCTCCCGAAAAGTATTTTGTCCATGTTCCCCAGATCTCTAAAATTATTTCCACTGTTCCCTAGATCTCCAAATGTTTTAAACATAGTTCCCTTAAAGTACCAAATAGTGTTCCCTTAAGTAAAACGTCTACTAATCTTCTCTGTTATTATTTACACATCATCATAAAAAGTAAAATCCATACACTGTCTTCTTTCCCTTGTCCTTTCTGCAGGCATATCAGGCTCACCTTCTACATCTCTTGTCTCTGTATGTCAAACTTATTGACAAGGGCTGTTTGAATATGTATGTAATCCTCATCATTAAGTTCAATGAAGTCGTGTTTTGGCTACACAAGAGAGGAAACATGGATATCTTCAGGTGAAATACCCAAATTTGACCCCGGGAACCCGACTTCTAAAACCCTTTCAGAAGACCCCTATAGTAACAATGCTTCATTTAAAATATATAATGTCTATGGCTTGAACTTTCAGAGAAAAGGTTTTTATGTTTCCTTAAAAATGTGATTGTAAGCCCTGTGGCAGGGAACGTTTGTGGTTCAATCACGCCGGTTTAAGAACTTGTCCGAGATTTTGTGGTTATACAAATGCTGTACGAGTTTGGTTAAGATTCTTTGAAAAATGTGGGGAATGCTATCGCTTCTACAAGAAAAAGGTTAACGGACGGACAATTTACCACGACATAAGCCCTGCTGGCCTTTGGCTAGATCTATGTATAGAGCTCAGATTACGGTATTCCCTGTAGGGCCTCAGTTAAACTGCAGCATGTCATCTCATGCGATAAGCTGTTTAGACGACACAAGCACCTATGACTAGCCTTTGGCAAGTAGAGCCAAAGAAGATATCCAGAAAAGGAAGGAGAGACAAAAAAAAAATGAACAGCAGAACGGTTAATTTACAAAAGGCAATACATAAACAATTTGACCTTATTGTGTAAACACAATTTAAATAAAAAAAAAGTTAGATGCCTAGTGAGATAGAACACCTGTCCTTACGATCAAAAATCGACAATGATAACCACTGCTCTTTTCTGCCTGTTGGCATCAAAATTGTAAATATATATCTTTGTTCGGAATTACCATCCAAAATTTATTTCGGGTACATACGATCATGTAATGAAGTTGTGCAGGGCCCCAGACTAACACGTTGCTAGAAACCTCAAAAGCTGTTTCGAACATTCAACATCTTAGTCCGGGAGCTAGAAGGGTCCACCGTGCAACCCCCCACAAACCTCCGAACCAATATTTTTCTGAAGCCCCATGACGCCCTGATCACGAAAATAAATGTTAACATTGCGTAAGTTGGGACGAACTTCCGGTTATGACGTCATCAAGATGGCTGCCATAGTGAAATTTACCCAAAATGTGAAAAATATCATAAAATCGTTATTTTCCGATCAAATTTAACAAATGAGGTATCAAAATGACCGCAATAGAATAACAAACACATCTTTTAACAAAACAAACTACTATAAAAAGATTTATTTCTAAAAAAAATGATTTTATATCGATTTTGAGGTCAAAATTGAACATTTTCACAAAATAATTGTCATTTTTTTTGGTCAAATTTCTTCCATGCCTGAGAGTAGTTTTTCGAACCCCATTCAATCAACATAAAACACTGATTCATGACAATTTTAAGGAGCGGTCAATCACAACTTCATGAAGACTGACGCCATCATAAAACCTAAAGGAAATACAGTCTTAGCTTTCTTGTTTCATTTGGTTAGAAAAGCAATCAAAATGACCATACTGGAATATCTGTTCTAAATATTGCATTTTTTGTATGTTACAGATCAAGCATATAGTAATTGGTTCTAATACATACAACGACAGTGATGCAAGGTTCCTCTGATACCCAGGATCCCCCAAAAGATGATGGCCTGCCGTCAAAGAGAAGACGTGGTGAAAGTTGTAAAGCATCAACGTCCAATATGAAACCAAGATGTGTTATCCATATTCAGGGATTAAAATTTGGACAACTGCAGTTATTCACGAACATGAAAGATCGCAACAAAACACTGGACAAAATAAAATAAGTACGATCCCGAAGATTTTGCCAACCAGTCGGTTCTATACATAGAATGCAACAGGTGTGTGACCTCATTCCCGAAACATATACAGATTCTGATGGATATCATCGTGAATGTTATCAGAGGTTCACCATGAATCTTAAGCGCCTTGAGGTTCCTCCAGATACGCCGGAAGCAACATGTTCACCCAGTACAAGTCGGCGATCTTCAAATGACAGTGATACCACTATCTTCAAGCCCAATTGTATATTTTGTAACTCCGAAGGGCGCAAGAAAATCAAGGTGAAGGGTAACTGGACAAGTGAAGAAACCTCTAAGTTTTAGTTTGATGGTTGGAGAAGAGTTCTAGAAGTAGCAGAGCAGAAATCCGATGAACAACTCTTGACTAGAATAAGAGGACATGATTTGTTTGCATGCGAGGCGCAATTTCACAAGAGCTGTAGAGCCAAGTACATTACAGACCCAAAGCAGTGGAGAAATACTGATGACGAGAAGAGGACACAGCAGGAAAAGCTTGAACTGGCACACAGGACAGCGTATCAGAATGTGTGTGAGAAGATTGACAAAGATGTGATATGTGACAAAAAGATTGTCACAATGTGTGAGATTGTTCAGGTCTATATTTCAAGCCTGCAATATACGGAGTTCGCCAATCCTAACTATCGCAGTGAGAAACTGAAGGTCAAGCTGGCGAAGGATGTCAACTATTGTGGGAAATTATCATTCTGCCAACTTGATAAGCAGACAAAGTTTACGCCATGCATTGTATACAGCTCGGACATTGATGTAAACCGTGCTGTCAAGAGTGTATATGCACTAGGTTCCACTGACATAATTAAGGATGCCGCCACTCACCTACACCAATTGATTCTGCGTAGCTTTGAACAATCGGCAGATCTTAAATGGCCACCAACATCAACAGACTTAGAAAACAGTGAGGAGATACTCCCACTGCAGCTGAAGAAGTTCTTAAGTTATGTGATCACTGGGACACCAACTGCTGACACGTCACGAGCCAACAGGCTGGTACTTTCTATTGGCCAAGACATATGCAGGGCCGCTACCAATGGAGAATGGAAATTACCAAAGCATATGCTTATCTGTATGACAATGTGACATCTGTTCAGAAGCAAACAACTGATCACCTTATTGAACAGAATGGGACACTCAGAGAGTTACTCCTTCTCTCTTGAACTTGAGACAGCTATTGCTCAGGCTGTAGAAGAAACATCAAGTTTTCTGTCCACCCAAATTGTTCGTGATCCTGATGCTCCATCGGTGTTTCATTCCGAATTTGACAACTTTGGTCAGCTCTTAAACGATCTGACAGGCATGGGGTCTATTCACACTGCTCATGGTATTATGATGCAGGACATCGAAGGAAACCCAGAGCAACAGGGGGTACTCGTCCTGAAATCCCGGCCATCAGCAGAAGTGGAGCGCGTTCTCTAAAACAGATCAAGTCGGGAATCTTCCTGAATGCTATGTAACTCAACGAAAGAGTCCATCCCTCACAATCCAACAGTTGACATGCCCTGGAGGCGAAGAAGCCCTAAAACGCGCCATGAGACGCAATTTTGTCTGGGTTCTCATTCGCATGATGCGTACAGCCTCACAGGACGTACATGTACCTGGTTGGACAGGCTTCACATCCTTAACTGGTATGCCACCAACAAATCTCACCACCATTGACTATTACCCAGTCATCACCCAACCCATCACCGATTATAAGACCGTGCAAGAATGTCTGAGATATGCTGAAGAGGCCACACATGAAGTAAACCAGCAGTATGTCATAACAACCTTCGACTTGGGAGTCTGCATGAAGGCATATCCATTGCTTTGGAACAACCCTAAACGGTATGAGAAGCACATTGTTTTGATTGGTACCTTCCACCTCGTGTGTGCTTATCTGAAGATGGTGGGGAAGAAGATGGAAGGCTCTGGTTTGTCTGACATCCTACTTGAAGAAGGGCTGATTGCCTCTGGTTCATTGCAAGGTGTGATATCCGGAAAGCACTATGACAGGGCGATGCACTGCCATAAGACCATGCTGGAGTGCTTGGAAAGGTTGTTATTGAAACAATACATGGCTCACCAAAATGAGCAGGAACTGTTCTCTTCCATCCCAGCAGACTCGATGAAGAAGTTGGATGATTTGTCACAATCGCTCACAGAAACCAAATTGGACGCAGCATTAGATGACGATGCATTCAGTAACTACATCCACCTGCAATATTTTTAGCGATGTTTACATAAAAATCATTTAAAATATTACAAACTAAAGTTTGTTCAGAGATCAAAGTCTTGTGTTTCTTTAAAATAATTTCATTTTAAGTTTTGATTTATTGTTTACTTGTCAAGAATGATTTAATAGTAGGTCAGAAGTCTTTGTTTTTTGGCCCACCACCGCATCTCTCCATAAAGTATGTTTGAATCCATTTTCTTTTTATTTTAGTTTTTAGATTCCTAAAATATTTATAAGTATTCCAATTGTTACTGTTTTTATTTTTCATAAATGTATTATGGGTCTATATAGTGTTGTATATATTTTTTCTATATTCAGAGTTCATTTATGGTGATGTTTTTTTCCGAGGATATTTCTGTTTTATAAGAGCATGTTCATTCGCTACTTGTTTTAATAAAGTTTCGTATGTCCAGTAAATATCATCTACATCATCAAATATGTGTGCTACACGAAAAGGTGTATTGGAAAGGTGTTCGTTAAATTTATTTTCATGAAAATGTTTACAGCTTCTAAAAGTAACTCTTTTCCGTTGTACTGGGTTTATTTGCTCTTTTAGAATTGTTAAGATCATACAATGGCAATCACCTATACTACACTTAAATATGGCACGGTGTAAAACGCTGACGCTTAAGCTGACAATATAGGTAAAGAAGGAAACCGCTGACAATATGTACAAAGAAGGAAACGCTGACAATATGTACAAAGAAGGAAACGCTGACGATATAGAAATTGAAGGAAATGCTGACATTATGAAATAGACTACTATATTTTATTCAAGAAGGAAATATATAGACATATATTTATGGCAGATTTTCATATTACAGTAAAATATTAGGATGTTAAAGATCAAGGTTTTAAGCAATTAAATTATTAGAGATTTGTTTGCCACCATCATAATGCAATAAGAAATAAAAAAAATGTTATATTGTGTGGAAGTTGTTTGTTTAAATTCATTTTTATCAATGTATGTGTGCATTAATTTTGTTTGTCTTTGTGTGTTTAAGGAAATATAGGCTTATTATATCCATTGAAAAACGATTGAATAAGATGAATTCAAACATGATTGTTTGATCACACAATGGTTTATTGTTTTTAAACTGTTTGTGACTTATTATAAATGTAATCAATGATCATTTAAATAAAAATCGGTTGTATAGATGGATCAAAGATTGAATTGATGTTGATTATATTAATCCGTGACAATTTTGAAACGTTTGTCTAATAGAATGCTTTCAGACACGATTGTTTGATCACACAATGGTATATCGGTTTGAAACTATTTGTGGCTTAGTGAAAATGTTATAATTGATAAGTTTAAATCAAAAGCGGCTGTAAAGTTAGAACAAAGATATAATTGATGTTAATTACATTTATCCGTGAAAATTCTGCGGTCCTTTAATCGTTTGTCTAATAATTTGATTTCAAACACGATTGTTTGATCACACAATGGTATATCGGTTTGAAACTATTTGTGTCTTAGTGAAAATGTAATAATTGATCATTTTAAATTCAACGCGGATGTATAGGTGGATCAAAGCTATAATTGATGTTAATTACATTAAACCATGAACATTTTGATCGTTTGTGTAATAATATGATTTCAAACACAATTGTTTGATCACACAATGGTATATCGGTTTGAAACAATTTGTGTCTTAGTGAAAATGTAATAATTGATAATTTTGAATTAAAAGCGGTTGTATTAACATTAAAAATACAACAAGTTAGACAAACTGAGAAATATTCATGTATAAAATGGTAAAGGTGTATGTTGATTTCATTCTAAATTATTTATGCGTTTGAGTTGATATATTCTTCAATTCTAATAACAAGTTTGGGTGTATGCTTTAGACAATATATAATCAATTGATTTAGTTTATATCAGCTGTGTTTTATAAGGACTTTATTGTGAACATTCGCTACTGTGTAAATCAAAAATGGCTTTTGTGATCGGACATAGTCAGGCAAAGTACTTGTCTGAGTATCTTAGCCATGACAGTTACAGTGTGTTCTCGTACCCAGGATTTAGGACTTTCCAGTTTCGCCAGGAGCAGGATATCTTTGACGTTGTGCCATACTTCTCGGTAAGATCATTCAAACCATTTGATAATAAAAAATATATGCTCTATCTACATTGTATTGTTTGCAAGTTCATCTGTTATTTCAACCTGTACATGTTATTATTCATAGATAGATGTAATTTATCTTAAGAATTATGTAAATTACACATGCGCCAATCATTGATTGACTTACATGACAATATTTAATTTACATATTTATTCTTTAATATGCCATGACCTTAAGCATTAACCCCCGTTGTCTCAGCTCCGTCTTTAATTGATAGTTAATACAATTTTATGACACGGATATTCCCCCACCCCAGCAGGCAATTCTGTAGTTGTTGATTGCATATTAATTTACGATATTTGTGACAGTAGCCTACATGTCACATTTGTCGTCTTCATTTCACTGTAATTAAGAGTAAGCATGTAATATGCATTATTTTATTTAATGTAGTTATTTATGTCACAATGGATTTATTTTAACATGAAATTTAGCAAAATAATAAGTGAATATATTCTGGCTATATTATTTAAGAATTGATCATATTAGCGTTATAGACAGTTTGTGTCGTCTGCATTTTCATTATAGCTCTATAGCGTCAGCGTTTCCCTTCTTTCTACATATCGTCAGCGGTTTCCTTCTTTGTATATATTGTCAGCGTTTTCATTCTTAGCCTATATGCTGGTCAGCGCCAGCGTGGGACTGCACTATTATTATAAGAGGTGTTGTTATTTATGTCACAATGGATTTATTTTAACATGAAATTTAGCAAAATAATAAGTGAATATATTCTGGCTATATTATTTAAGAATTGATCATATTAGCGATATAGACAGTGTGTGTCGTCTGCATTTTCATTATAGTTTATAGCGTCAGCGTTTCCCTTCTTTCTACATATCGTCCGCGGTTTCCTTCTTTGTATATATTGTCAGCGTTTTCATTCTTAGTCTATATGCTGGTCAGCGCCAGCGTGGGACTGCACTATTATTATAAGAGGTGTTGTTATTTATGTCACAATGTATTTATTTTAACATGAAATTTAGCAAAATAATAAGTGAATATATTCTGGCTATATTATTTAAGAATTGATCATATTAGCGTTATAGACAGTTTGTGTCGTCTGCACTTTCATTATAGCTATATAGCGTCAGCGTTTCCCTTCTTTCTACATATCGTCAGCGGTTTCCTTCTTTGTATATATTATCAGCGTTTTCATTCTTAGTCTATATGCTGGTCAGCGCCAGCGTGGGACTGCACTATTATTATCAGAGGTGTTGTTATTTATGTCACGATGGATTTATTTTAACATGAAATTTAGCAAAATAATAGGTGAATATATTCTGGCTACATTATTTAAGAATTGATCATATTAGCGTTATAGACAGTGTGTGTCGTCTGCATTTTCATTATAGCTCTATAGCGTCAGCGTTTCCCTTCTTTCTACATATCGTCCGCGGTTTCCTTCTTTGTATATATTGTCAGCGTTTTCATTCTTAGTCTATATGCTGGTCAGCGCCATTTTAGAATTAAGTAGAGATGACAGCACAAATAAGCTAATGACAGAGGACGATGAAATATGGGACGCTGAATTAGGACTAAAGATACGGGATAGGAAAGATTTAGAAAATGGTCAAAAGTTAAATTCTAATCATATGGAAGCAGTGAATATACTTTTACGAAATCTGGTCGGTAACTCTATTAGTGATTTACAGTTAACGGAGAAAGTGCCCGTGTTCAATGACAATGAAAATCGTTGGATATCAAAAATTCCCATGGACCCAACCCACTCACCGTCGTGCCAAATTCATCATAATCATAAAGATCACTGGGTAGCTTCAATTCTTCATGACGAGAAAATATTTTTATTAGATAGTTTAGGTACCGATCGACCAGATGATAGAATAATACCAAATGGACTTAAAATACGACTGTCGCAAAAATATGGAACAGGCGAAGATGCCATTTACATCAGAATACCAAATGTGATAAAACAAAATAACAGTATTGATTGTGGATTATTTGCAATCGCGTTTGTAACATCATATTGTATAAGAAAAAAATTGTGTCATGATTTAATCTTCGATACTTCTAAATTACGTTTACATCTTCTGCAATGTTTTGAATCCAAATATATGTCAGAAGTTCCATTAACAAATAAAACAATCAGCTTACGTCGGAAGGAAAATATTAAAATTATTGCTATAGAGAATTACTGTATATGTCATTTACCAGAATGTGTTGATAACATGGTACAATGTAGTAAATGTTCAATATGGTACCATAATTTTTGTGTTAATGCACCATCAGACATATCTAGCGTTGGCAAGGACTTTGATTGCAAGTTTTGCTAGCTCTGCATCTACATCTACATCTACGGCCATGTTAAGATAGTTCATGTTTAGTTCAGACGGTGTATAACTATAAAAGCATTTTATAATTATATTTTAATGAAACCATAAAAATTTATTATATTTGGTTGATATTGTTATTGTATACTAATATACTTATACATGTAGTCTTATTATTCTCCATTATTATAAATATCCACTATTATAGCATTAATTGTATAACTCTCCAATATGCTACTGATAAGCTGATATCTCTCTCTCTCTCTCTCTCTCTCTCTCTCTCTCTCTCTCTCTCTCCCCCCCCCCCCACACACACACACCACCTTTAATAGTAATTAATATCATAATTACATTACATCATACTTATATATCTCTATCTAGTCCTCGATTACATAGAATATAAATTATTTTTGATTGCAATTCTTTTTTGTATATTTATTTTTTATAGATATTATAATATTTATTAATATTAACTGTTTTGAAAATCCATATGCTACTGATTCATATACTTATCAGCCTACCACCTGTATCAACAGTAGCACATGTTACTGACACAAGTGCCAACTTGCAATAAACAACCATAAACCCAATCATCCGTCACGCGTTACCTGACGCACAGCAGGGTTCTGGTATCTAAACAAACACGTTATTTTAAATAAAGGGACACGTATTATATATTTACAACTATGGCCATTAATTTTGTTTGACATTTCTGACACCATCAGTTATATAGTGTTTTTTAGGCATTATGATTGTTTTATCATGAGATCAACGTTTGCTGTTGTCTCTGGTCTCTTCTTCTTCTTTTTCTTCTCCTTCTTCTTTTTCTCCTCTATTTAATGTTTATTATTCTTATCATGAAACATACGTTTTTTACTTCAGTTTTTATTATTTATTTAAATGAACATGTGTGTCAGTGTGCGTGATACGGTATAGGGTTAGTCACCTGAAGTGACTAGTTATTCGTCATAGAACACGTTCCCTGAAGTAAGTAGTGATTCGTTATAGGGTTAGTCACCTGAAGTGACTAGTGATTAGGTATAGGGTCAGCCACCTGGAGTGACTTATGATTAGGTATAGGTTCAGTCACCTGAAGTGACTTGTGGTTAGGTATAGGGTCAGTCACCTGAAGTGACTAGTGATTAGGTATAGGGTCAGTCACCTGAAGTGACTAGTGATTAGGTAAAGGATCGGTCACTTGAAGTGACTAGTGGTTAGATATCGGTTCAGTCACCTGAAGTGACTTTTGATTAGGTATAGGGTCAGTCACCTGAAGTGACTAATGATAAGGTATAGGGTCCGTCACCTGAAGTTACTAGTGATTAGGTATAGGATCAGTCACCTGAAGTGACTAGTGATTAGGTATCGGTTCAGTCACCTGAAGTGACTTGTGATTAGGTAAAGGGTCAGTCACCTGAAGTGACTAGTGATTAGGTAAAGGGTCCGTCACCTGAAGTGACTAGTGAGTATGTATAGGGTCAGCCACCTGGAGTGACTAGTGATTAGGTAAAGGATCGGTCACTTGAAGTGACTAGTGGTTAGATATCGGTTCAGTCACCTGATGTGACTTTTGATAAGGTATAGGGTCAGTCACCTGAAGTGACTAGTGATTAGGTATAGGGTCAGTCACCTGAAGTGACTAGTGATAAGGTATAGGTTCAGTTACCTGAAATGACTAGTGATTAGGTATAGGGTCAGCCACCTGAAGTGACTAGTGATTAGGTATAGGATCAGTCACCTGAAGTGACTAGTGATTAGGTATAGGGTCAGTCACCTGAAATGACTAGTGATTAGGTATAGGGTCAGCCACCTGAAGTGACTAGTGATTAGGTATAGGGTCAGTCACCTGAAGTGACTAGTGATTAGGTATAGGGTCAGCCACCTGAAGTGACTAGTGATTAGGTATAGGGTCAGCCACCTGAAGTGACTTATGATTAAGTATAGTGTCAGTCACCTGAAGTGACTAGATATTCGTCATAGAACAAGTTACCTGAAGTGACTAGTGATTCGTTATTTGGTCAGTCACCTGAAGTGACTTGTGATTCGGTATATGGTCAGTCACCTGACGTGACCAATGCTTAGGTATAGGGTCAGTCACCTGAAGTGACTAGTAATTAGGTAAAGGGTCAGCCACCTGAAGTGACTAGTGATTCGTTATAGTGTCAGTCTCCTGAAGTGACTAGTGACATTTTATAATAATAATGAAAAATTAAAAAAAAAAAGGCTGGTTTAAAGTCGTTCTGTCAGACCTCCACGTTGGTACCAGCTGGAAACAACAGTTACTTTTGTAACGTTGGCTAACAGGGCAGAACGCATGCACTTTTTTTATATAGTAAAACTATATTTTTTCATTTTGGTGATAAACACAATAATTTACAATTAAAACTCTCTTATTGACGCATGTATGTTTTTTAAATGTTCTTTTCAAGAAAATACTTAACTTATATATCATACTAAAGAAATATTGATTTAACCGACACTTTTCTTAAATAAAAAGTTTTTTTTCGTAAAACCAATTCCCCATTTCCGTATACAGTATGGATAATTTCATTTTGGAAATAAAACATTAATTTGACAATGGAATTTTCTGAAAATACGCAAGTAAGTTTTATTTAATATTATTTTCAATAATAGAAAACATCATCATAATAATGTCACTGATTTAGTATAATCCGCGTTTATTAACACTAATAATAGAGCTGCAATTAGATCTATTATCATTAATATCATATTTTTTACTATTATATCTATTATTATTAATATTATTATCCGTGTTATTAATGTGTTTACTAGAGCTCCAGTTTTAATTAACAGTTTCAAAACGTGTCGTCAGAATTTCCTTCTTTGTACATATTGTCAGCGTTTCCTTCTTTGTACATATCGTCAGCGGTTTCCTTCTTTACCTATATTGTCAGCTTAAGCGTCAGAGTTTTACACCGACCCCTTAAATATTGTTGTGTTGCACATAGGATTTTTAGTATTTGTAAGGATTACATCAATTAATATTAGGTTGCAATTTTTGGTAAAACATATCAGTTTATCTACTAAATTTATCATGTTAAAAGTATCTAATATTGTTTCAATAGGCTTCTTTTTGATATTTTTCAGCATATCATAATTTAAGTCACCGTATGTACACTAAAATATTACGTTATCAAACTTGATGTATAATGTGTCAAGAGTCGACGTAATGTCGCCACCAAAAACAAGATCTGCCATGGCTGGGGTCGGTACGTACAGAGAATTCCCCACTTTCGTTTGTGCATGTTGAGCTCGTAACACAGGGATTCAATAATTTCACATTCAAGATTTGGTCTACGTAAAATCTTTAATGATAAATTAAGTTAAAATAAGTATTCAATGTGCTTGGTATGCAAGAAAAAGAATCATTCGTGTCGTTTTCTGTTCGGATAGAAAATTCCGTCCCTTGGGCAGAGTCTTGTTCCCGCTAAAACAGCTCTGATTTGTTATTAATTTCATCGGTAACATGCACAGGCCTTACCTTACTAAAGCTTTTGGATAGTAAATAATGGATATATCTATCCAATTAACCACACGTATGTCACATGTACCACCGAGGAGCACGTGGTCCAGTGGTAGAGCACCTAACCCATGATCTGAGGGTCGTGGGTTCGATCCTTCGCCACGGCTATGTGTGTTGTCCTTGAGCAAGACACTTTTCCGCATATTCTTAGTACTGGTTCTAACAAGGAAGTCTTCGAGCGTGATTTGCCTAAGTTGTAAAAACTTTTTTCATAACCGAAGCAAAAATAAATAAGTTTAAACTAAATGTACCATCGAGTCCTTTTTTAGCTTGTAAAATGTCACTTTGTCCGATGGTTTCATCATCCACAAAGAAAATATCTCAAATATTCCTCAATCGGTTTTAATTTTACTTATAATCGAGAATAAACTTAGACATCAGACGGCTCGAATAACATTTGGGGCAAATGGACACTTTGAACACGAATACGGAGAAATTCGATAATCACCGAAGTCAAACGAACGCGTACGGAAACGGCCGAGCGAGTATCGGCTTTTTTTTCTACTTCGTTAGATGGGATTGAAGCTAAAAAAGTAAAAGATGGAAGCATTATGTATATGACTTAACATAAAAAAGCAGTCGTTTTTAAAAAATTTCTTATGCAAATTGTTTTATTAGATTTTACAAAATAGTATTCTCATCTCTCTTTCGTTATTTAAAGATTACCCTAATATCTATAATGATATCGTCTGTCCACGACGTTGTGGTAGCGTATTACGTGTTAACAGAGACATATAAACAATTCAGTCACTATTTATACCCCCGACAAACGAAGTTTTGAGGGGGTATATTGGAGTCACCCTGAGGTCGGTCTGTCGGTCTGTCGGTCTGTCGGTCAGTCTGTCCGTTGCAATTTTCCTTGTCCGGAGCATCACTTGAAAAGTACTGGATGGAATTTCATCAAACGTCATACAATGGTAGAATATAATGAGAGGAAGTGCCGTGTACAAGAAACATAACTCTACTTGCTAATTACAGAGTTATTGCCCTTTGATATTTTTTCTTGTCCGGAGCATAACTTGAAAAGTACCGAATGGAATTTCATCAAGCTTCATACAATGGTAGAATATAATGAGAGAAAGTGCAGTGTACAGAAAACATAACTCTATTCTTGCTAATTACAGAGTTATTGCCCTTTGATATATTTCCCTTGTCCGGAGCATTACTTTTAAAGTACTGGATGGAATTTCATCAAACTTCATACAATGGTAGAATATAATGACAGGAAGTGCAGTGTACAAGAAACATAACTCTATTCTTGCTAATTGCAGAGTTATTGCCCTTTGATATATGTTTCCCTTGTCCGGAGAATTACTTTTAAAGTACTGGATGGAATTTCATCAAACTTCATACAATGGTAGAATATAATGAGAGGAAGTGCAGTGTACAAGAAACACAACTCTATTATTGCTAATTACAGAGTTATTGCCCTTTGATATTTTTTCTTGTCCAGAGCATAACTTGAAAAGTACTGGACGGAATTTCATCAAGCTTCATACAATGGTAGCATATAATGAGAGGAAGTGCAGTGTACAAGAAACATAACTATATTCTTGCTAATTACAGAGTTATTGCCTTTTGATATATTTCCCTTGTCCGGAGCATTACTTTTAAAGTACTGGATGGAATTTCATCAAACTTCATACAATGGTAGAATATAATGACAGGAAGTGCAGTGTACAGGAAACATAACTCTATTCTTGCTAATTACAGAGTTATTGCCCTTTGATATATTTCCCTTGTCCGGAGCATTACTTTTAAAGTACTAGATGGAATTTCAGCAAACTTCATACAATGGTAGAATATAAAGACAGGAAGTGCAGTGTACAAGAAACATAACTCTATTCTTGCTAATTACAGAGTTATTGCCCTTTGATATATTTCCCTTGTCTGGTGCAGTACTTTTAAAGTACTTTTAAAGCCATCAGTGATAACAGTTTAATAAAGTTCATGAAAGAACCAAGTTGATGAATACATGGATTTCGAGCAAAGCAGGTTCGATATTGTATTCCTAGTGCTCTTGTTTGTTTCTTATCCATAAAATTGTTGTCCCTCAACATAACTCGAAAAAGTATAACATTTATTGATTGCCATGAAAGCTTGTACACTGCACAATAATTAAAAAGACCGTTTTTAATTTTAACAAAACCATAAAAAAATTAACAATACAAAAAACTCAATTCATAACATTCTCTTTTATTAAGATTTTTTTTGTCTGAAGCATAACTTTAAAACTATTGGATATAATTTAATAAAACTTCATACAATGGTTAACCATTTTCTGTCATGGCGGCGTTCGGGGGTATTCATCACCTTCAGTGATAGCTCTAGTTTTATTTATCGACGACAAAAGGGGTGTCCGGTTAATGCAGAAAATATCAGCGAAAGATGAACTTACGTACTTAATATATATAGTTACATTAAGTAACATACAGTTCTTTATAGTTTGCTTATTAGTTTTTACAAAATAATATAAAATGAATCAGTTTGTACACAACTCATCGTTCTGCCTATACAATTACGTATATTAAGAACTTGTATAAATCAATGGGCACATCGATAGTTACCTATTATCCTCTGTTGCTTATTGTACAGGTAAGTAAGTGTTAAATTAGGGGCATAACACGCCATCGATTTTCAATTTTGATACGCGGACTCCGGTAAGCGTACGGATATATTTTGACAGTTATTTAAGAGATAGCGCAGTTTTGCGTTTATTTCAGATGACGCTTATTACTAGACAGCACTAAAGCGAATTTATATCGAGTATCTTTATAATCAGTATACTTATAGCGGGTATATATTAAACACACTGTCCACTGTATTATTTGATGTTTATTAAGTGTAGACATACTGCCCACTTGATTAACTGCGTGTCAGTTTGAGCAAACTGTCAACTATAACAGGACATTATAAACAGAGATTGTGCATCGGATACATTATATTTCTATATCCGTTCATTTGATGTGTTATAATTGACATATATACTCGTGTAACTTTAATATAGAATAAGAATTACAAAAAAAAAAAAAAAAAAAAAAAAAATGAAACACATTGTGTGTAAAAAAATGCGGAAATTTATTTCAACCGACACAGAAGAGAAATCACGAGAAATCATGTTCTGGTGAAAAGGTATGATTTTGTATCCTAAATTAGTTGTTGTTGTTGCGTGTGTGTGTTTAGTTTTGCGTGTGTTTCGTAAAAGAATAACATCATAGATTTAACTTTTATCATTACATGGTACTCGGTATCTTACACATCTTAATATTAATTTCTTTTAATAGTATAAAGACCACACACTCAATGAAAGTGAACTAATTTGGGAAAGTCCAATAAAACGACAGAAGACATCAGACAGAAGAAATGAAAGGTAATTGAAGATTTATTATTTAAATTTAATACTGTATCTGTCACAACATCATTTACAAATATAATTCTCGTAGCAATGCAATTAAAGTTATAAAGATGATGTTTTGATATTTTTTTTATAATTATGCTATATGATATTTTATATGTTTCACGTATTGTATATACTGAAAATATTGTTTTTATTTGTGTTTTTCATCTAAAGTAATAATACTTCCTGTCTATACAGTGAGACAGATGCTTCTCCACAATCAGTCCAAAACCAAATGGTAGCAGCAGAAGCAGAAAGGTATGAATGTTTTTACATTTCGCGATTTGGTTATGTCTTGATAAAATAATTAAATAAAAAAAAATGTTATGTAATATTTAAGTTAAGATGCTTATGCTATCGTAAACAATATTTTAACCGATGTATCTATGTTCGTATTTCCTGCTGGTTTTTGTTTTAAAAATGTATATTTATATCTATATATTCAGATGTATAAGTACAGAAGCGTCTTCTGAATCAGATAGAATATGTACAATATTTGGAAAATTATTCACAAGAAAATACCATTTTTTACAGAATCATTTAAAGACACAAAAACCGGCACGCGGAAAATGCAGGAAGACGTTTACAAACTATAGATCGAGGTTCAAACATGAAAAGTGTTGTAAAAATAAAGAATTAAATATTTGAAGAAATTTTATTTGCAGTGAAACATTTTCTACAGTCAATGATCTACAAATGCATGAACATCAATTTAAACATAATCAAACTTGAAACAGTAACCCATCGAAACAAATAATCTTAAAACGACCAATACGACTGTAGTTCGTAAAGTCAAACAACTAAAATGTCGCACGTGCGGGGATCGCTTTGTAAATTACAAAGAACTTTACAGCCACAGAATGCTGTTTCATTAACACACTGGTGGCGGTAATTTACAAAGTGATCATTGGACCGAAAATTGATATGAAATTGCACCGTGGGTGAATGAGGATGGAAGTGAGAATGACAGTATGAAGATTGAAGTGAGAATGACAGTATGAGGATGGAAGTGAGAATGACAGAATGAGGAGTGTGTATGATCAGCATAGACATTTGATTTTGAGGGAAAGGTTTCAAGAAGGCGATGTGACGAGCTCTTACAATTTTCCCATTTCAAATAATTTAAACTTAAAGCAAATCATGGAACAAATAGAGTTTATTTATGAAACGACATACAACAACTTCGAATTGCTGTCCGATTTAGATCTTTCAAATCATTTTTAAAAAGCGAAACCCAATTCAAAATGGAAACCCGTTGCGGTCGTAAATTGTTTTTATCAAGTTTTTAAAAATGGGATTTCCTATAGGTTTGAGTCAACCATTACCACCATATAAAGCGAATTCTAAGAGTATAATTTCTTTCGAGAAAAATATCAAAACAAAACAATTATATACAGATGATCCTTGTTTCTTTCGATGTCTATCTTACCATGAAACCAAAAACAAATATTGCGAAAAAGTTACAAGTCAATTACATACACAGTGGATCCAGTATTTCAGCCAGAAACAGTTTCGTTCTTCTGATGTAACTTTACAAATTTAACCCGATTTAGAAACATGTTTCGAAACTAATATCTATGTTTTTGAACTAGACCAAGACAAAACTGACAATTTTGTACAAATCTAAGGAATTTTTCTCGACTGAAAACAGCAAAACTATGAATTTAAACTTGTTCGAGGATCATTTTAGTTATATATCAAAGTTCAATTCGTACGCTTCTAAATTTCGATGTAAACTGTGTGATAAATTGTTCGATCGTAAAAACAATGTAAACTGGCACGTAAAAACATTCAAAAATGCAACAAAACTGAGATATCCCGGTGGCTCCTAAAAATATTTTTGGAAAATTTACTGATTTAGGTATCAACGTAGAATCATCTCTGCAAAATTTCCCGTGGTTTATTACTTTTGATATGGAGGCGATGTTAAAACAAGTAGAAGAACAAAACGGCGAACACCTCACAAAAACTTCGAGACACAATCCGATATCCGTAAGTATTTGTAGCAATGTAGACGGATCCCAAATTTATTTTATACGAAAATTTAGATTCGATTTTGGGTAATATGATTAGTTATCTGAATGAAATTTCACAGGAAGTAAACATTTTAGCTCACAAAAGATGGTCTGATGTGTTTAATAAATTGAACAGTTTAGAACATAGGTTGATTAACGAGGGCGAAAGCGTTGAAAATGAGTTAATGTCAGTGGAATCCTGTGATGGCAATGGTGATGCTGCTGAAAATAGTGGTGATGATGAACATGATGTTACCGATGATGATGGTTGCGAAGCGAGAGAAAATAACGAATGTGAACCTCAGACCAAAGAATGTTTGCATGCCATGAGTAAGGAGAATGATTTTTACATGTTCTTGAAAGACCTTGAACTGACAGGCAACGTCAATGTTTAATACAATAAAAGGAATAACAACGAAAACGATGATGATAGTGATGTTGATGATGATAATGACAGCATTTGTAGTAGTAATAGTAACAGTAGTAGTAGTAATAGTAGCAGCAGCAGCGACAGCGACACCAAAAGAAGTGTTTATCAGGTAAGACAACCGATCAGATTCCGCATAAACAGTGATGCTGCTGCTGCTGCTGCTGATGATGATAGCTTAAAAGTTTATCAGCAAACTAAATGTTTAATGTCGAAACTTATACGTCGAACTCGCGACAATTTGAAACATTTTGTCACCAAGTTCTGGTTTTGGGTTTCAACTCGGCTAAATACGATTTAAATCTGTTAAAATCTAAACTGGCAAAACATCTCAAACTTCACGAACCTAAACAACAGAAGTTTGTGGTCAAACGAAACAAAGCGTATATGTGTTTGTCTAACCCAAACTTCACTTTTTAGACATAGTCAACTACCTTCCGCCCAGCACTTCCAATGATAACTTTCTTTGCACGTTCAGGGTTAGTCAGAGAAAATCGTATTTCCCGTACGAGTATTTTACAGACATGTCCGTGCTCGAAACAATGTCACTACCTTCTAAAGAACCGTTTTACTCTTCTTTAAAAAAATCCGAAAGAGTCCGAAGCTCTGTCTATTTTGAAACTACAGACCCCTGCTAAGTCAACGATAGACGAAAAGTACCAAACGCTTCAAACAGTATGGCAGGAAAATCACATGATAACTTTCCGCGATTATTTAGAATATTATAACTATTAAGACGTACTACCGATGGTGGAAAGGGTAGAAAAGTTTAAAAACTACTTTGTAGAAAGAGGTGTCGATGTGTTTTAAAGATTGCAGTCACCGGCGCGGCTAGAAAAATGTTATACCAATCAGGGTTCGAAACTGGAGCTTCGTTTAGCTTAATCGCGAAACAAGACGAAGATCTGTATTACACCATAAAATCAAATATTGTAGGAGGGCCTTCGATCATTCTTACCCGCTATCAAGAAACAGGTCAAACTAAGATAAGAGAGAATGAAAATATTCCATGTCAATCAGTTCTTGGTTACGACGCGAATAGTTTGTACGTTTACGCTTTAGACAAACCTATGCCTTGTGGAAATTACATTCGTCGTCGAATTGAAAACAATTTTAAATTTGAGAAAAAATGTGCACAGATATGTAGCCATGTATGACTGGATGGAGTGATTAAATCATTCTCAAGACGTTAATATAAAACACAAAATGAATTATGGTTACGAAAAAATGGTAGGACCTTACCTTGTTGATGGTTTCAGTGATAATAGCGTAATGTTCGAGTTCTTTGGGTGTTATTTCCACGGCCATTTGTGCATTATCCCGGACAATACCGAACAACATAAACAAAGGTTTACTCGTACCCAAGAAAGACTGGCTTGTATACGAAGTCGAGGTTACGAAATTGTTTCAATCTGGGAATGCGAGTTTAGGAAACAGGTTAAAGAGGCTCAAACAATGAGAGATTTTATCAATCAAAGGTATCAACACATACAGGTCAGGTTAAAGATTCTCAAATACTCGACAGCGTCATTAAAGAAGAGTTGTTTGGGTCCATTGAGGTAGATATTCAAGTGCCAGACAGTTGGGATCAGGTTAAGTTTAAACCGGAAACCGATTTAAATCCTTCACAGTATTTTACAGAAATTTGTACCACGGAGGTGAATTTTGATTGTATTGGCGAACACATGCAAAGACACGCAGAAAAATACAGTCTTTCAACAAAACTCCGCACTCTTTTAGTGGGTGGAATGAAGTTACCGATGATCGTCGTCAAGGCGATGTAGAAAGATCGCAAAAACTTAAAAGCTTTCAAAATTAGTAGGAGTTTTGGCTTTCGGAGGTTCAGTCATTAACCAAGAAAAATTAAAAAACACACTTTTAATGACACAATGCAATATAAGTTTCTATATCTACATGTAAAGTTACAAATGCACTGATAATCAATGTTTATATTTTCACGCAATGATGTTTCCAGTTACTTATTTCTAAGTCCAATTTTGAAGTAATATTATTTTATATATTACTTTAATTTAGAGAAGAGAAACTTCCAAAGGCCGAAACTCAAAAAGACCCCAAATAACTCCTAACATCACCTTTTATCCAAACACAACCGCCCCCTACCCCCCACCCCCAGCTTAACACCCAAGAGACTGTTCTGTTCACAGGGATGTCTACCCTGACACGGTCATGTAGAAGTTACACACTGGTGTAAACACATACACACTTGTGTTAACACATACACACTGGTGTAACCAAGTACACAAGCGTGTTAACACAGCAGAGGTAACCACACAGTGATTTTACATCTCAAACACAACTGTGTATAAAGTAAGCACATAGTTACCACCAGCTATAAACAAGAATAACTTCATTATAAGTTTATCATCATATTAGACAAAATCGCAACACTGCCCCTTCTTTAAACATACAAAGTCATGTTTTACCAAAACCAATTGAGATTTTATAATTAATTTAGGAAATAAACAAACATATACTTGTCCAAAACAAAATTAAATGGCATGCATTAAATTAATAAACTTAATAGCACTGTTTTAAATGATTCTGAAGCATAATTAACTTGAAGTCTTAACAAACACGCACGCAGTATTCTTTAGTGTCATTCTCAAATCAACGCTTTCACACACTAAACTGTAAAATACGCGAATACAATTATGTGGCACATTGTTATTTGTTATATCTGCCGTTGGTCAATGGTACGAAAGTAGACGCCTTGTTTTCCTTCAGTTTGTTTTTGTATATTGAGTCCCAAACGAAAAATCCATATGAAGTATATCGGGTTACACGGCACGCTTGTAACACCGCGGACAGATATGTCGGGTCACACGACACACCTGCCATTATCCGAATCCAGAATGCGTATTCCCCAGGTAAATAATCCAGGAAATCTAATTCTTACCAGGTCAACACGATTCGATGAGTTTATTTTTATCCAATTAACACATTAAATCCGATACATTCTTTCAGTAGAATCTATATTATAAATCCAAAAACAACCGGCACTTTGTAATTATATGTGTCCATTAAGACCTTTGAGCTGAGTCTATACTGCTTGTGTAGAATATTCATGTGTCCATTAGGCCCTTTTAACTGAGTATATACTGATTGTGTAGAATATGCAAGTGTTGATTAAGCCCTCAGATCTGAGTCATTACCGCTATGAAAACGATACGAGTTACTTTAATGTTATTTAATATAATGAAATTAACTGTCATTTCAGGTATGAGATTCTCCAGTGTGGTGATGTGGAGAAACTGATAAAGAAGCGTACACATCCAGAGGAGTCGCCTCTTTACTATGTCACTATTGAGGACACATTTGATGTCATCAAGCGTGCCCACATTGCTACTGGTCATGGTGGTCGTGATCGCATGATCAAGGAACTACAACGAAAATATGCGAACATCACTACCAAGGCTCTAGAGCACTTCAAGTCACTGTGTGCGGAGTGTCAGAAAAAGAGGAAGCGTCCAATGACCAAGGGTGTAGTGGTGCGACCTATTCTGACCAAGGAGTTTGCATGTAGAGGCCAGGTTGATTTAATAGACATGCAGGCTATTGCTGTAAAGGCGGGTGTTTTAAAGGGACAATACTCCAGGAACCAGTTTGATCTGTGTCCTCAGCGATTACTGACAGAAGCTGATGTTAGTCAGGAGAATGTAACGTCACTTCGTTCTGCTGTTATTGCGGAATCTTCAATTGGTGGGCAAGGTTTTACCAAGTGCAACTGCAACGGTCCAAAAAAGTGCCATTGCACTTATGCCTTTTTTAAACACAATCATCAAAGTGCTTTCCTTGAGACCTGTTTTACCAACCCACCATCCCCTTTCTTCTATGTTTTATTCTGTTTTTATTTAAACCCTTTACTACCGGAAGATATTCTGCGCATGTGCAACATTGTGTCTGCTGCATTTTCAAACATCGGAGATTAACTTAATTTTGGCGAAAATAATGGCCGAGTGTCAAACAGCTTGGATCCGGATGAGACGCCGAGTTACTCGGTGTCTCATCCTGATCTAAGCTGTTTCCATATCACACTATAGTTTAAGGTAAGCAGTGAAGGGTTTAATTGTCACTAAATTAGATGCCGGTAAATTGATGAGTTTTACTGTTTTCTCTCTGATTCACAACAGTTTGCAGTTTGTAATTTTGGCGAAAATATTGGCCGAGTGTCAAACAGCATGGATCCAGATGAGACGCCGAGTTACTCGGTGTCTCATCCTGATCTAATCTGTTTCCATATAACATTATAGTTTAAGGTAAGCAGTGAAGGGGTTTATTGTCATTGTAAGTTTGCAGTTTGGTTAAACTACGCAAGAAACTATACCTGAAATGTATACCTGATTATTCAAATGTATCAATAAATAAAAAATCACCAGATGTATTGTCTGCTTATTTCCTCTTCAGGGATTTCATGAAATCCCTGACTACATTTTTCAGGGATTTCACGAAATTACTGGAATTTTCAGGGATTTCATGAAATCCCTGAGTGAAACAGTAATTTCGCGAAATTACTGAAATTTTCAGGGATTTGATGAAATCCCTGGTTTCACAATCTTACTGTAATATATATATCCAATAAATTACATAGCTCTGCACGTTAGATCCAAAGGTAGGAAAATCACGGAATATAGTTACTGATTATACTTTTATCCAAACAATTAAATATGCACGTAAATCCAAAGGTAAGATTACCACAGAATATATAAACTTGTAATACATATATCCAATTAATTTATTAATCCTGTGTTGGTTTCTGTTGTCTCCGCGGGGGTGAAGTTCGTCCTTAGATACCCGCATGTTTGGTTCACTAAGGCAAGGATGCCAGAGAATAACTGAGGGTCAACTTGGCCTTTTTTGTATTTGGTCAAGTATAAGCCTAATCTCCTCTAATTTACCTCTGATTCCGTCTAAGAGTGTCCGTTGTCGTAAAACGACCTCCCTCAAACCCGATATCACATGTGACCGAGTTGTCTCCCCCTCACCTCTGACCACTTGTAAGAAATTTTCCTCTAATCTTGCGATTGAAGTGAGACATTTCTCCAATTTATTTTCTTGAGTTAACCTTAATTCTGTATCCCCATGTTGGGAAATGGGCGATAGACCCAGCACATACTGACTTAACTCATCTCAGCAACCAGGTAAACTAGAATTATCCATAAAAAATGAGTTATAGAATAAATACCTTACTGGTGATTATAAAGAGATGTTGAAAGTTCAGAAGCAGAAAAGTAAATGTACATTTTTGACAGGAATCCCATGATTTCACATGTACTACTTTTGTTTCACCAAGCTGATGACAGATACTATCCATGTTTTAGACACGTTCCCATTCAGAGTTTAAACTGTTGGTCAATGGCTAGTTTATTTCCGTTTATTGTTTTGAAAGTCCTGGTCACAGAGTTTAATTTCGTGTCATATATGATGCAGAGAAGCTAAGTAGAGTTCAGTGGTTACACAGCCTGATAAAATTGGGTCTGTTTCCGTTGTCTTTGTCCCTGCCTAGCACCCGTATTTTTACAAACTTCTGCTCGTTGATTTATCTTAATTTTCTGGCCTATAGTAACTTTGTTTACTTCTTTCCTTTGTTTAGAACAGTCTGCATCAGTTGGTATTTTAATCCAATCAGGAAGAAAGTTAGAAAGGTATCGTTTTACTCTCTCGTGGTGCACTATTTTGGGTTTTGAGCCGGGTTTTCCCCGAATCTCGAACAACAAATCACTATGCTTTTTCTGCACAATGTAAGGTCCCTTCCAGAGATCTGGTTCAATCTTTTTAGAACGCCCTTTTACACGGGGGTTTTGTCCAGAAAATATACAATATCCCCCACATGGTATGTATTCATACTAATTCGCGTGTCGTAGTCTTTCTTAATGCGAGATGCCGTCTTTTTCAGTTTTTCACAAGCTAATCTATAAACTTTTTCCTGTTTAGATTTAAGTTGTTTTTCATATACACCATATGTCTGTATCCCGTTATTGTCTGGAATACAGCTGATCTGGAACTGTACGGGTTGCAAGCATTCGCACCCAAACATAAGATAATTAGGTGTAAATCCTGTGCTTTCCTGCACACTTGACCGATATGCCATCGTAACAAGTGGTACGTATTTGTCCCAATCACGTTGATCCTCTCCAGCATACGATGATATAATATCTAAAAGAGTGGAATTATATCTTTCAACCATACCGTTAGAGATGGGTCTAAACCCGGAAGTCCGTGTCTGGTTAATCTCCAATAGTCTGCACACTTCTCGGAAAAGCTGTGACTGAAAGTTACTTCCTCGGTCACTGTGTAAATCCAAACATCACCTATAGCGCGATATCAATTCCAGCACAATTTTGTCAGCTATAGTTGTGCTAAGTTGATTTGGAATCGGGTAGCACTCCACAAATTTGGTAAAATGGTCCATTACAAGCAACTCATATTTATTTCCATTTCGGATTCTGGGAGTGGCCCTAAAATATGAGTGCAAATTCTGTCCATGGGAAAAGATACAGTGCATTTCCGAAGCGGGCTCTTGGGAAATTTATTCGGTCTCTTTCTGGCATTGCATTTTACACAACAATTTGTGTAATCCCTAACACTCTCTTTCATATGGTACCAGTAAAATGACATCTTTAGTTTAAATGTAGTTTTATTTACCCCAAGATGGCCTGCAGACAGTGAAGAATGCACCGAGTCCAAAACTTGTAATTTTAGCAATGATGGTAATACCAATTGCTTAAAGTATTGTGTACCTCTATCACATGTCCATTCCTTGTACAAAACACCATCAATCAACGCTAACTGGTCCCACAATAGCCATAAATTTCTTACACATGGTGATTCGCCAGCCACACTAAGGCCTTATCTTAGAGCTCATTTTCCATGTAATGATATGACTAATGTCCGGGTCATTTTTCTGAAGTTTTGCGAACTCGTGTGGAGTATAATTACTTAATGATGATGCTTTTAATTGACTGTTAATGTACTGATTAGGCAATGATTTATCATCCTCACTGGGCGATAATCCATCCTGATTACTGGTAGCCAATGGAGTCGTATCTTGTAAATCAGCACATTTCTTTGGTAAAATCCGTTAAAATCTAGCACTTTGCTTTTGGTTTAATATCCTTGTCACAAGCTGTGTTAATTCATTCGCTAACCATGTATATAAATTAAATATCCATTCGAGCAACACTGTCCAATTAAAGATCAATTCACAGACCTTAATGCACAGGAATCTCAGTCTGATGCATTTCAAACAATCTTGAACAAATTGTACGGTTTGTATACCACATATAAAAACCATTAATTGCATAATGTAAGCCCTAACAATGGTTGACACCTTTGGTGTACTCCTCTCTGTATTTCCATGTAATGTCTCTGGGGACACTGCACATGAAATATTTCTAGCGAATAGGGGTACTATGTTATCTGTACTTTCTAATACAGACCACTGTTTGTGTCGCTTCTTACAAACTTGACAACCTCCACATGGTAACTGTTCCAAAATAGTGTTTCTATCATAACAGTCACATTTAGATGGATCACAGGGAATTCGTGATAACCCGTCGGCGTTAGTGTTCTTGATACCTTTTCTATGTTCAATACAGAAGTCATATTGAGACAAAACTTCAAGCCAGCGTGCCATTTGATCAGTTTGGGATTTGAATGACACAATCTATCGCAGGCTTGAATGATCTGTTCTCAATAGGAACTTATGGCCCAATAAAAGATGTTGAAATTGCTGAATGAACGTGAGCACTGCCAATAGTTCTTTCCAGGCTTTGCAGTATTTCCTCTGGCTTTTATCCAAAGTTTTACTGGCCAATGCTATTGGTCTTTCAACCTGAGTTTGAGTCTCTTCAAACAACTGCATTTGGGAAATAACTCCTCCTATTCCTCGGTCGCTGGCGTCTGCATCCAGAATAAATAAACGATCCTTTTCATCAAACCTAGGAAATGACATTACTTCTTCTCCACTTAGGGCATGTTTCAGATCATTAAAAGCTTCCTGACACTCCACCGTCCATTCAAACGATTGACCGGCCTCCATCAATCGATTTAAGTGTGTGGCTCGTATAGACAAGTTTCTTATAAATCGTCGGTAATATCCCACAAACCCGAGAAATGACCGAACGTCTCGGAGGCCAGGACTTAATCGCTCTAATTTTACCATTTTCTGGCATGACGCCTCCAGAACTAACACGATGTCCAAGAAATGACACTTCTTTCCTAAATAACTGACACTTGGAAGGTTTTAATTTCAGATTAACCTCCTTTAACTTTTGAAACAATCCGTCAGAGCGTTCCAGTGCTTCATGAAACGTACGTCCATATGAAATTATATCATCCAGATATATAATAAGCGTTTTCCATTGTAACCCACGAAGTACAAGTTCCATGCATCTCTGGAAAGTGTGTGGTGATCCGGTAAGTCCCATTGGCATGGTTACATATTAATATAGTCCTCATCGACTTGTACAAAATGCAGTCTTTGGGATGTCTGTTTCATTTGAAAAAATCCCGATACCAGATCAACACAACTAAAGTATACCGCCCCTTCCAGACTGTCCAAACAATCATCGATTCGTGGTAGGGGATAAGCATCCTTGCATGACACGGCATTCAGCCTTCTGTTGTCCAAACAGGGACGAACGGTGCCATCAAGTTTTCGAACAAAACATAATGGTGCTGACCATGGGCTGCAACTCTCTCTTATAATACCTGCATCAATTTGTTCCTTAATAATTTTATCGTCCTCTGTTGCAAATGCTTTGGGTGTGCGACGTGGTGGTAACTTTATGGGTTGTGCGTCTCCCGTCAGTATACAGTGTTTTACAGCATTTGTACGTCCGAGTTCTGTTGGTGTCCTCGAGAATATATCACCGTGTTTATCTAACAAGTTAGCTAATTGTCCCTTTTGCTCTTCATTTAATTTGTCACAAGACTTCTCAAACATATCTTTTAATGGCTTTGACCACTTTGACATATCTACTCCTCTATCACCATCGCCTTTACGCAATAGAATACATTTCTGTACTATTTTCCCCATAATTTGCATTCGTATTATTTTCCTGGAATAAATCATTATCGCAAACTGGATGCATAAATCCAAGAGTCGTTCCTTTCTTAATTATAGTATCCTCATTAGGAATGTTTCGGGCAAATTACCTGCAGAAAGGCTACCCGTAGATGGGTCTACCAATGAATTCGCAATAACCACACCATCCACATAAAAATCTTTTTCTCGGCATATTAATCCATAATTTTCACCTAAACACTTTGTATTACCTTCCCCTTTTACAATTAGTTCAGAATTACTTGGCACAATAATATCATGTGTACATGAAACACGTACAGCTCTTAAGGGCACCTTTTCTATGATTGTGGGGTATCTTTTTTTGTTTAGTCGTAATCCATTTTTCGCCCCTAGCACATAATTGTTATGTTCTAAGAAATCAAATCCAATTAATCCATCTTCACGTATTAGAGCCACAATCACATCCCATGAGAAAATATCCTTGTTAATTTTAAATTCCAGACTGACATCACCGTCCACCGATAGTAATCCATCATTAGCCACTTCCAACCGTAGCCATTATTGACTGGTCTTAATTCTGGTCTATTCTCTGGTTTAATGCGATAATAAAGACCTGTTGAAATTAGACTGACACAAGCGCATGTGTCTAGAACAAATTTTGTTTTCACGCCTGCAACATTCATAGGTAGTAAAATTGAAATCCCGTGATTAATTGCCCGAATATTCACTTTATGCAAATCCCTATTAAATCCATTTTGGACCGACACCGGGCCGTTGGGAAGCGTCCGCTCGTCGGTTACCATTCCTATAGCTTCCTGTAGGTTCCTTTGGGCAATCAGCCGCTCGATGATTCTCTTCGTTACAGTTGTAACATCGAAAGGTTGGTCGTTGGAATTGATTCCTCTGTGTACCATTTGTTGTTTCTGGGCATACCTTTTCATTTCTATTGAGAGCCTTTTCTACTTTGTAAGACAATGCTTCTATCTTCTTTCCAATGCTTGTTTTAATTTCATTTCCATATTCTCGTAACCTGCCCTCTGTGACATATTTGGAATCGTCACACTTGGGTTCAATGACTCGAACCCGGGTGCCCCTAACATCTTCCCGTAAATTGTTATACGTCTCAACCATCTGACTGGCTTCCTGTATTGTTGTTGGTTCTCGCATGCCAACTGATACAGACATTTGTTGATCAGAAAGCCCTTTCAGAAAATGTCGAACGTTAATTATTTCCCGAGTTTGCATGTCGGCCGTAGGATACCCTTTTATGACAAGCTTCTTGATTTCCGCAACATATTCCGCCAAAGTTTCCTTCGCTTGAAACCGGCGGTTTTCAAGTTCCGCCAAATAAGAGGATGGAGTGCGACTTTCCTTGTATCTAGCCTCCAGTTCCGTCACCAGTTGATCGAAGTTCCCTAGAATTTCTGGAGGGAGCTGTCCAAATGCGTATTCTGGGGCCTCTCCCCTTAAGCTACTTGTCATCCTGAATAACCGTTCATTGTCGTTCCATCGACAAGCAGCAACTAGTGCTTGGAATGGCTGAATAAATCTTTCCCATGTAGCCAGTTTATCAAAAAGAAGTTGCCTAGGCATCGGAACTTCGTACGCTCTGCGGGCCCTGGGAGCCACAATATCGTTGTTAATTTGACCATTACCGTCTTTATTATTCTGTATGTTCATTCCAGCTACTCCATCATGCTGCCTTCTAATTATTTCATTTTCTTCACTTGCGATCCGTAATCTGTTTTCTAATTCACAATAAGTGCTTCATAAGTCCTCATCAGAATTATCCGTTACATCAACCTGATCTTTATCCCCAGACACACGTTAAGGTCCAATATTTTTCAATAACTTAATTCAGCTTTTTATTGATATATAAGTTTAAGCACGTGTTAAAGTCCGAATCGCCACGCTGTCACCAATTGTTCCGTTTTCGCTATGTTCGAATCCTACCTTTGAGGAGACTGTTGAAAACTTAACACAAGTGAAGTTAATATACTTTTAATGACACAATGCAATATTAGTTTCTATATCTACATGTAAAGTTACAAATGCACTGATAATCAATGTTTATATTTTCACGCAATGATGTTTCTAGTTACTAATTTCTAAGTCCAATTTTGAAGTAATATTAATTTATATATTACTTAAATTTAGAGAAGAGAAACTTCCAAAGGCCGAAACTCAAAAAGACCCCAAATAACTCCTAACATCACCTTTTATCCAAACACAACCCCCCAGCTCTACACCCAAGAGACTGTTCTGTTCACAGGGATGACTACCCTGACGCGGTCATGTAGAAGTGGTGTAAACCACTGGTGTAAACGCATACACACTAGTGTTAACACATACACACTGGTGTAACCAAGTACACAAAAGTGTTAACACATACGCAATTGCGTTAACACAGCAAATGTAACCACATAATGATTTTACATCTCAAACACAACTGTGTATAAAGTAAGCACATAGTTACCACCAATTATAAACAAGAATAACCTCAATATAAGTTATAGTAACTAAATCATCCTCTATTTGATCTTGGATAGTAAGAAACAATGGTTAATGAATGGATTGGATTGATAAACATAAACTTGCAAAATACCTATCCCCTGTATCGGAATGAACCGATCAATAAAATAAAATCAGTGGAGTCTCTTTGTTTCTTTCCTTCTCTTCAACCAATACTCTCTTTTTTATTTTTTGAAATATTCTGAATAAACCATTATTTCTTTTATTAATTTTTACACATTTAGCCAAACTGAAATTATTTCGGAACAATATGATAAAGTCTATAAGAAATGTAAAATAACTGTTATGGAAGCAGATTTACACAAGCTTCTAAAGCTTTTTTCTGTATCCTTTCCACATAATTCGTTAAACGTATGACTTTATTGTTAAATGTATGCTAAATATATGTACTAATGTGAATAAAATATTGTTTAAACTAAATCATCGTCTTTCACATCAACAGAAGAATATCATATTTTGGGTTAAAATAATATTTATCATCATATTAGACAAAATTGCAACACTACGTTTGAAAGCAAGTTATCCACTGTAAATATTTCAATAAATTCTCCAGTCTATTTAGGGTACATGATTTTACAATACGCTTGTAAGGTACCTGCCCCTGTAGGCTACCCTATAGTACAGAATGCCGAGGTTTCCGTCATCTCTACATTTGTCAGGATGTAGTTATTACGTCTAAATACTCACATACATGTAGGAATGTACTGGATGAAACAGTCGAACACAGTTGTACATTATATATACACATGGTTTATTTTATCATGTAGATATATACGTTGTAAATGATAGAAGTTAATGAAATAATATAGGCCTACTACATCTATATCATTTGATCTGCGGGTATATATTGGTAGTTGAAAAAACCGAACTCTGTCTGTAATGGGATCTTCCCCATTCTTAGTGTTTATACAATTCTCTAAATACATATACATCTAAATATATGTATGCGTGTTTTTTCTTTAAGAGCAATGTATCGTCTTAGACTTGTAACCACGCGATATTGGCTCCGGACTGACATATTGGTAGGCCTACTGTTAACTGGACTTGTTTAAAGTAGTAGAATAATCAATTAGTATTATATTATCGTATATCTACCTTGAAGTGTATATATGATATATGGGTTCTCAAATTGAAAATTAATTCAGATCTAGTCAAATAACTACTGTAGCTTGACTGTATTTAATGAAGCTTCACTGACCATACAATCAATGAGGAAGATCATCAAATGCCGATCGGCTCCAGTATATAACTTCCTGATAGTACTACGTGATTACAACGTTCAATCAATGCATTTGATTTCAACAACCCTTAGTAATTTGCCCATGCTTATAAATCATTGAGACAAGTTAAAAAGTAACATAATATAGTAGGCTCACATGTTCAAGTGAAGGCTTTTACGAAAAGCCTGAGAAATTTATACTTATATAATAATAAAGCACATACAAATTTAAAAGCCAGAGTCAAATTTAGTGTGCGCATGAATCTAGCAGACGAAATAACCTACGCGCTCAATATAAAGTCCATAATGTATTAAATATTAAATCAATTGTAATGCCACTGGTTCTTATCTAGCTTATCAGTCTTTTTACATATTTATAACATATTTACAGTTTAACAATCAGAAAAATACAAATTCATTAAAAGCCAGCCATAAACATCATGAAAGTAGTTCGTGCATCAGGAAGTCGATGAACTGCCATATTTTGAACTGTAGAGATGAAGGTCAACACTTGTCACACGAATGTCCAACTATCTCTGTTGAATAATGTTCACTATAAAATCACTTGATCCAATCACTGCTCAGTAAGTCACTGTATTGAACTATTAGTGTAAGCATACCAGTTATCTTTCACAAGAGTTACTGTTCCTGAGAGAATCTCTTTTGCAGAGGTTTTCTAAGAAGAATATTTTCCATATTTTGAATACAAAAATTATCAATTATACAGTAAATCTGAAGGTTTTATTTAAAACACGAGTTCACACACTTTAGTTGAAGATTGTTGTATGTCCGTAGTAATATAAAACACGTTTAATATACTGTAATGATCGGTATCTCATGTTGACATTTCAGCTGATCAATGTTTATTTGATATGATGAAGCACCATGTAGTTAAAATATATGTTGAACACAGTACGAATGTTTTACGTTGACACGACACTTGAGTCCATCTATTGATTCAATAAAATACATAATCAATGTTTTTAATGTTAATGTTTCACAGTTATTTATCTATATATATATATGTATATATCTTTTATTAAAAGTCCATATTAAAGGATGTTCCTATACACTCCCCCCGCCTTAAAGAATTAAATACTCCTGTTGTGTCCAGTTCAATTAAAAGTAGTATTGTATGGATGTCCTTTGTCGTTATTATTATATTTAGATCCTTAATTTGATGTGTGACAGTCTATTTATCAGGGTCCGGTATCCGGTTGGAGCGAGGCTGTAAACTGATGCCTGCATCAACATTTCCACTATGGCTCCATCTCCTATGAGGGGTTTGCACTCGGCCACCCGCCTCATAACTGAGAAATTTCCGTGGCTCATCCTGGCTTCAGGGCTGCTGGTGTCGCTGTCTTTTGTCCCTGGCAATGCAAGGAACTGGAATGCATCAATGATGAAGGCTCTGTTGATTGGCATCTTCCATTGCATTGCCATGGTGGTAGCCACCGTCTCCAACATCAATAACTTTATATCGGCTGTCTTTGCCTCCCAACCGCTTGGTTGCCACATGGAGAGACAGCCCTTCACTGGTAATTTCACTTGAGTGACGCCAATCCAATTTCTTCTGCCGGTTGGAAGTAGTGGCATGCATCCATTGATCAGGAGAGTTCTTGCCCTTGTGGCAACTTTGGTCACTGGTATTTGCGGACTTATTTTCTTCACGGTTGTGCACATCAAAGTGTCCGAGGATGATAACACGACTGAAGGAGCTGGTGATGGCGCTACCTCGGGCATGCTGGATGAAGTTTGGGAGACATCCAGATCCTCCTCCACCACATGCATGGGAGTCCTTGGAGTGGTAATTAGATTACTTTGTTCAGGTGGTGTTGGTGTCGGGGTCATAACATAGGCGAGAGTTGCCACTGAAAGATCCTGCTCAGGTGTTGTGGGTGGGTCGCAGCAAACTTCAAGTTCCTCTAATATGGGTTCATATAATGGTGAAGCCAATGGGGATATCGGTCGGTCTGGTGTTGGTGACTTCGACCTTGCACGATTGGCTGCTGGTAGTACACACTCAGGTTTCCATCGGGCCTGTTCCACTTTGACGATTGTCATGCCATTCAGACCTATTGCCTTAGCAATCATATCAGTAGGTGCCATCTTGTCTGCCATCTCCCACTGTCTGGTAATGGTCTCTCCAATGACTCATTGATGGTGCCCATCAGTCTAAAAAGTCTGTCCTTCGACCTAGCATCCTTAGCTTCAAATGCAAAACGGTACGTAGTGGAGTCGGAGCCTCCGGCAACCACCACGTTAACCACACCAATAGTCTGAACTGCCCAGACATCTGGTCTTGTAGGAGAATAGGACCTGGAGTTTGCTGAACTGCTATAAGTCATGGTCGAATTTGGCCTATGCCGATCCCACCCTGTCTGTCATGCTCCTGGTTCTCTGTGTCCTGGTCGATGGAGCATTGCCTCCTTTATGTATGTGGCGACCGGTGCCACCGTCGGTTGGTTTGCCAGGCACATCCTGTAAGCCCTTGGCTCGACCGCCTTGGCTCTTTACTACGTCCCGATGTGTCTTCAAGCTGTGCATCCTAAGGGTTATGGCCCTCCGGTACTTATGGGCAGTCAGACATCATGGACAGATTATATCTTAAAAGCAATGCTTGGAACTGAGGTAATGCGTCCGTCGTCTGTCCTTCGTCTCAAACGTATCAGCACACAACCAACATTCGTAGGACATCCTGCAAAAATAGTTAAGTTTAGTTTTAGGCATCTGTAAGTTTAGAGACCTGTATTACATGGAGTTCTTTTTATCATCTTGATGGGGACTTCCGTCTTAAATTCAGAACGTCATTACCGTCATTTGTAGTTGCATTATACATGTACTAAATGTACTTACATTGTATTTGAACCCTCTCGCCCGACATCAGTAATGGTGTAAGACTTTTGTAAGTACACTGTATAGAACCCTCTCGTCTGACATTTGTATGGTGTAAGACTTTGTACTTACACTGTATAGAACCACTATTGAGGACATGTAATGTTACCGTCATCATTAACAAAAGATATTAAGCTCTCTGTGTGTACCATCTGAACTGTTACCCTCATCTTCCCACCTATAACAACTGTGAGGTAAGTTAACTACTAAACTCGCGGCCGTCGATTTAAGCAAACATATATATTCCAAATAAAGTCCCCGACATTATAACATTCATTAAGGAAAGTCCGTCTTCCTTAATAACAATATACACCATGTATATTCATAGGTAAGTAAAAACATTCACTCCTGGTACATAATACACGAGAAAATATAAAAGTAACAAAAGCGTGTAACAGCAATATTATAAACTTGTCCTCCGTAACGTCTGTTGCTACGCGTTCGCCTAAGTAACATCCTGCGATTTCATCTGTTCCATCCATTTAGGCAAGCACACACCACGATATGGCAATAGCCTGTCAATATGTACGGCCTTCAGTGGGTTCTTCAATGAATTGCGAAGGAGGTTAGTTAGGTCATCGAGTCTCTTAACTTCTAAGTAAGGACCTTTCCATCGATTAGCTAGTTCGTTACATACACCGGGCTTCCTTATGGGATCATGTAATCACACAGGCTGCTTTTCTTCAAATCGTCTGTTCTTCACTCTCACGCCATAATACTTCTTTCGGTATTCCGCCTGCTTCTTCAGATTCTTCCTTGCAATTTCATGAACATTTGCAAGTATGTCTTGTAATTCTGTGATATAATTCTCTAGGTCACTTTCGGGTTGAGTGTTATCTTCAGGTCTTCCAATTATAGCTTGACTTGGTAATAAGGTGTTGTGCCCAAGCACGGACGGTTGCTCTATATGCCATCATCACTTGAGGAAGGAATGGTCCCACAGATTTTGATTACTATGGCAGTAGACCGACAACATGTTTGCCAAAGTTCTGTTAAATCTTTCTACTGTTCCATTAGCCTGAGGCCGGAAACTGGTGGTCCTTGTCTTATGTATTTTAAAAAGTTCACACATCTCCCGGAACAATCGAGATTCGAAGTTTCTACCTTGGTCGGTGTGGACCTGTAGCGGGGCCCCAAACCTACAGATGAACTCATTTACAAATGCCTTTGCGATGGTGACTGCTTCCTGATTAGGCAATGGAATTGCTTCTGTCCATTTTGTAAATTTATCACAAACCACCAGAACGTATTTGTTGCCCTTCTCAGACATGGTTAGGGATCCGACTATGTCTAATGCTATCTTTTCCTTTGGTCCCCCTGTAATTGTTTTCCAACGTGGTGCTTTATTGGCTGTTCTACTAGGTTTTCTGGCGCAGCAGTTGTCACATCTTTGACAGTATTTCTGGACATCTGATTTCACTCGAGGCCAATAAAAGTCGTAGCAAATTATTTTTAATGTTGCTTTCCATCCCAGGTGTGCTGCAGTCGGTATGTCATAGTTCAATGAAATAAGTTCATCCCTGCAGCTTCTTGGAGCAATCAATTGTAAACATTCCCCTTTTCCATCTTTCCATCGTCTGTAGAGTACACCAGCATGAACAACCAACCTGCCCCATTGGCCCCACAGTATTTTAGCATGTGACATCATCGACACATCCTTCCATTCCGGCCGGCCTAGATCGCTATCAAGGGTCGTGAAAATACCACCAATATCGTCAGCTGCCATCTGTTGGTGACGTATCGATTCCCGATCCAATCCATCTGTTAAAATAGGAATCTTCTTTATAGAATCTTGTGACCTTGTGACCATCCCAACATTGACAGCACTCCTTCTTTTGTTTTTAGGTTCCTCTCCCTGACATTGTTCTAATTCTTCAATTTCTTTAATATCAGCCGGGCTTTCCGCGTAACGTCTGCACACTTTACATGGTTTCCTTGAGAAAGCATCAGCATTGGTGTGTTTCTTGCCTTTCAGGTGTACAATGGTCAAATCATAACAACCAAGCTCTTGTAGCCACCTTGCCATCTGCCCAGTTGGTCATTTCAAATTCCACATCCAGCTAACAGCCGAGCTATCTGTTCGGAGAAATACTATTTGTCTCTTTACGGGTTATACAGTATGTTCTTTAATGGACATTTAAGCACTTACTCATGTACGCAACGGCCCGCTCGCCTCCTTCATACTTTTGTGAAAGGATAGCTCCCACCGCTGAATCACTTGCATCTGTATCTAAGATAAAGGATTGTCCTAACTTTGAGTAAGCAAGCACCGGTGTTGTTGTCAGTGAGTTTTGAGCATTTTGAATGCATCGTCGGCTTCCTGTGACCATTGGTATTTAGTCGCTTTTTCGCATAGTTGGTGAAGCGTCTTGCAATCTTTGCAAAGTTTGAAACAAAACGTCTGTAATATGAACATAATCCCAGGAAACTTCGCAGTTGTTTCTTAGTGTTTGGACTACTCCATTCGGTTACAGCTTTAATTTTATCAGGATCAGTCGCAACGCCAGTCTCTGATACGACATGTCCTAGAAACTTCACACTTTTTCTGAAAAATACGCACTTCGATGGTTTCAGCTTAAGTTTGGCTTGCTCTAACCTTTTTAACACATGTTAAAGTCTTTCTATTCCTCCTTCAAATGTCACCGCTGGTATTATGATATCATCCATATATACTAAACACTCTTCCCAGTGCAAGCCCCTCATGACATTTTCCATTAGTCGCTCAAATGTGGACGGGGAATTTGCTAAACCGCGAACATAGTACAGTCCAACTCCAGTCGATAAGGCAGTCTTATGTTTGTCCTCCGGATTGAGTCCAACTTGCCAAAAGCCCGAGTTCAGGTCCATACAGCTGTACCACTTGGACCCTGAGAGAGAGAGTCTAGACACTCCTCTACACGTGGTATGGGGTAAGCGTCCTTCACAGTTACTTCATTTCATCGTCTGTAATCGACATAGAAGCGTGTCGATCCATCCTTTTTGGTAACCAGCACAGTTGGCGAGAACCAGCTGCTGTTTGAAGGTTCTATGATGCCCCTTAAAGCATATTGTCAACCTCTTGTTTCTCAGTCTCCCGTTTTCCAAATGGCTGACGTCTTGGTGGTTGACGAATTGGAGTTGCAAAACCAGTGTTGATTGTGTGTTGCACCGAGTCAACCCTACCAATATCTTCAGAAGATTTCGAGAAAACATGCTGAAATTTTGTTAGTAATGCTTGAGTTGCTCGTTTTTCAGTCAATTCAGATGTACTTCTTTCATAAAGAACTAAAATATGATCTGGGACTTCTTGTACTGTGCTGTCATGTAATGCGGTCGTTCTGCAATGTATGGTGTTCTCTTCTTTGTTTTCATAGTATGATTCACAGTTTCCACTGGCACATTTTTAGGTATTACCACTTCTTCATCTTTAGTATTTAACAGGCAGATGATTACCTCTTCCTTGTGCGGTTGTAAAATACCCTCCACAGTAAATGTAGATGATCCATTTACCCGAGATGGAGAGGTACAGAAAAGTGCCAGGCTTGATAAACTTTCGACATTTTCTATTGTTATAGGTGTCCAAATTAGTGAGAATGATGGTATCCTTACTTCCTGTGTAGTTATTACTCTGCACTTTGCTTGAGCCTCCCCTCCGATCCAACAATTGATTGGCTATCGGTCTGTATAAATCTTGGCCAAGTATGCCATTTGGAGTGATATCGCATACAATGACTTCAACATCAAATGGGCTGCTTCCTAGCGTAAGAGATGTCTGTATTTGACCATGTTTTTTAATGTCCTTTCCATTTGCCCCTTGCATTGTGTTTTGCAGTTTCTCCAAATCTGGTCTTATCTCAGGATCGATTGAATTATAAACACACTTGGAGATCAGTGTTGCAGATAAGCCATTATCCACTAAATATTTGACATTCCGGCCAAGAATAGAACATCTGGTATAAAGTCCATTGTCCCAAATGCCTGTCTCTTGCAATTGTCCTAATTTCTTATGTGTTTCTGGGTATAAATCTAAGATTGCCTCTGTCCATGTGTCTTCCGCTAGCCATTGACCACTCAAGCCAGCGGTCTGGAGTTTCCCGACTGATAACCATAATTTGGCTTACTTGACCTGTTCGGGCAGTCCCTTGCAAAGTGGTCCTTTGATCTGCATATGTAACATCCCGTATTTTCACGTTTTTCATTCTTATGTTTCTCGTGTGAACCAAAGGCTTTTCCGCTGTTGAATTTGTCCTCCATTTTTTCTAGTCTCGTCATGATGTGCTGTATTTGCTGAAGGAGGTTGCTAGGAATGCTTTCTTTCTGATTCTTGTTTGTCTCAAGTGATGTTACGTGTGCGTCTGTGCTGTTGGTGATAATCATAACTGCAGCTTTTTTCTTATCCATAGGCTCCAGTATTGACTCGTATCGCTCCACTATCTCTACGGCCTGCTGGATTGTTTTACAGTCCCTATCAATGCATCTGCACTTCATTTCTGGTGTTATCGTCTTGTAAAATTGGTGGAGAGCTAGTGATTCTTGAGCATCTATTCCAAGATCTGGATACGCTCTTTGTGCCGTTAATCGGAGGTCATCACCAAATGATCCTATAGTTTCCCCGGCCCTGCGCTTACTTGCTTCAAATTTTGTAATGTATCTTGTCTGTTGCTTCTTACTCCCGAACCTATCAACCAATTTCTGCACCAGGATACTATATATTCTGCGTTCTGGTTCTGATATCCCTATATAGAATGTTCTAGCGCTTCCTGTAAGGCACGATGCCAAAGTCAGGGCTTTCTCCGTATCTGACCACCTCCCTTGATCCGCACAGTTAAGAAAATGAGAAAAATAACTTTCCCAGTCTCCATTTCCGTCGAACGATTCAGGTCTAATTGACGGGATATTGGAACTCTTATTTCTTCTATATTCTCCGTGATTATGCTCATAATCATTGTTCCAATAAAAGTCATCAGCCCCATGCCTTTCAAAATAAGGCCTCCGCTTCCAGGAACGATCTTCAAAATTGCTATCTTTGTCATCCACGAAAGTGACTTCCTTGGCCACCTTATTCTTAATCTGTCCGTATTTGAACTCTGATTGGTCCCATGTTCGCTATTAAGGTTTGTGTTTAAATGCAATCACTCCTCCCGCTTGCGGCTTCTGTTTCTGTGTTCTCGGAATGTTTTACGTTGGCACGACACTAGAGTCCATCTATTGATTCAATATATGACATAATCAGTGTTTTTAATGTTTATGTTTCACAGTTATTTATCTATATATATGTATATATCTTTTATTAAAAGTCCATATTAAAGGATGTTCCTTTACACGCTAAATTACACATGTAATATTTCTTCTTAAGTTTGTTGGAATGGAAAAGTTCAAAATGGCGGAGATGGACACCGATTCTTGTTATTTCGGACTGGCCGCAAGCATGCTGCGCGATGTCATTAAACCGAACATGAAATCCATTTTGGGTAACTGCAGAGACGATTTCGCGGGAGATGATTTTATCAATGTATGGTTTCCATGTGAATGCTGTCTAAAAAATAACAAACACTACTTAAGAACCCCTGGTCTCATGAAATTAGAATTTAGTGGAACTCAAACCATTGGTCTTTGTTTCAAATCGTACGTAGCACTCAACAAAGAAGGTAATACAACGAATATAAAAGGCGTTAACAACCAATTTATCGATCCTTTTAATTCATTTATATATGTACTGAATACGCAAGAACCAGTTACGGCCGTCAACAGAGGAATATGATCATTCAATAACAAAGTTTACACTTGCATACAGCCTAAACAAGCTTTCAATTATTTTTACTGTAAAAGAAAGGTCATGCAAGACAGCATTCACGCAAAACCATTAGATATTGTTTTAAAACCCATCAATAAATACAAAAATGAACAAGAACTATTCTTAAGAGATATTTTAAACTCTATTAATTATCTAATCTACCCGACTGTGTAAATTTGTACTGATACACTACTAGCTAATGTTTATATTTTGTTGTTGCTGTTGTTGCGTAATGTCGTTATTTAAACATAAAATCACTGTCGTTGCGATAAGACAAACAATCTTTTCGTTATTTCAATTTTGATTTTAGACCACGTTATGGGGACCTTTTTACGGTCGCTCATTAGCATATATTGTCCCTGTAACATATTTATTTTTAGTTTTCAGAGATGTCCCCACAGTGATTTGAGAGTGGTATTTTTCTCTCCCTTCCGTCGTGTTTTTGATGTTTTCATCATTTTGTACATCTCGTCTGTTTCCCAACTGTAAAAGTGAAAGTCGGGAACCAAAGGCGCTCGAGAATATCGCCTCCGCGCATGCTCATTTCATTATTTCCGGGTTAAAACATGAGGAGTAGCAAGCAAAGACCTTTTCCTTCGTGGAAAAACTTTAGTGGTGAGTGGATTCAGGTTCTTTTACGTGCATAATGTATATAGCACTACACATGAGGCCTCAGTTTAAAGTTTCGTCTGAAAGACTGTTAGTAATTTTAGCCATAGCAGGGGATCAAAATGCTATCCCCGGATTACAAGTCGGCGGCATTAACCACTGGACTACGGATTCGCTGTTGAACATGTATTCATATTTAATCACTGGAGATCAGTATGTAGGAATTTCACCGTTAGGCCAGTTGATCTAAACAAAAAAAAACACATTAGATATCGTTTTAAAACCCATCAATAAATACAAAAATGAACAAGAACAATTCTTAAGAGAGATTTTAAACTCTATGAATATTTCATGTACCTGACTGTGTAAATATGTACTGATACACTACTAGCGAATGTTTATATTTTGTCGTTGTTGTTGCGTTATGTCGTTATTTGTTCAAACGATGCAATTAAATTTACATGCCATGTTTTATTTACCATTATTCAAAACAATTTGTATATATTGATACATGTGAAGATAGAATTAATATGAACACTTAGATTTTGAATAAACATTTTTCGTTATTTTGTATTATTCATTTTAAACGATACAATTCAGTTTACGTGTAATACTTATTTATTTATTACTTATTTACTTGAACGATTTTAACGTAGATATAATTAATTTATAAATGTAATATTAAACTATCATTATGACAAATATGATTAAATATGAAGAAAAAAAATGGATTTTGTACAAACATTTTGTTTGTCTTGCATTATTTATTTTTTAAATCGTTTATAGTTTGTACATATTGTATATCCTGTATTGCTTCCCATATTATATTGTATATATTAAATAGATATTTAATGATTTAAACACGCTTTGTTTTGGTTTTATTTTTTCACCTATCATACAAAGTTGACAGTAAGCGACACAAATATCTTAATGCATCTTTTTTCAAACACCAATCGAAAATAATAATTTCATGTGAAAATCGAACGAATAAATTTTACAAAATTGTTATAAGGAATCCATTTAATTTTAGTCACTTTTTTCTTAATCTTCCTTTTATGAACACGAGTTCTCAGTACTTTATCCGGAGCTGAACGTACCGCGTGCATCGTTCGCAATATATCATCAGTAAATTGTGTACCATCTTTCACAAGCTTTGATGCAGAAGTTGGTTCGATACGGTTCGTTTGAGTCCCTGTAGTCGAAGTTTCAGGTTTTTGTTGACGCGATAAGTCTTGATATTTTTGTTTAGCCATTAAAAGCTGTTCTTTTGCTCCAGACATGTTATCTCTATTTGATTGGTATCCACTTTAAAGCTGCATTCATTATAATAGTCACTTGTTTAAAACACCTGACGATTAAACCTTGTTTACGTATCAATGGAGTTTTCTTGTCGGCGATCAGATATAAAGATGATCTGTATTTCTTTAATTCGCTCAAATCTGATTTCGAATGTGTTCTTTATAGATTTATGAATAATTCCACTGATAGCGTTTAACTGAGATTTGGACAAGTTTTTAATCACCGTCTTTTTATCACCACCATTCAGTTTCGTCAAGTAATGCAGAAATAGAGATTCTTTCTTTGCAACATTATCCATAACCAAATATCTGGTCTATATACGATCGTAAAAATATGGGTCTTCAGACGGTATTGTTGATCAGAAAATAAATTTAAACCAACCACGAAGTAACCGAACGGATCTTTGGTAGCTTTGTGATAAGCGTTCACGAAGTACTGGCTTTTATTGGGATAGATTTGCCTAGCAAAATGTTGTATTTGTAAAGCGTCTCTGTGATTTTTTAATAAAACAAAATACTGCGTGTTTAGACTAATGGTCATCGCGGATGGGGATTTTTTAAATAAGTTATGCGCCAAATAAATAATGGCCATTCTAAAATGATGCTCATGAACGGTCCATAGCTTTCCCGCTTTGGAATTTGTATTATTTCCATCATTAAATCATCCAGCACCAGACAAGTGTGGGTCTGGTTTTCAGAAAACGATTCTAGTTCTTCGTTCGACGGAAACCCTTCTTTGAATATTATATTCGGTATTATCTCCGTCATTTCATCGAACAATGGTTGCCACGTGCTTCTGTAGCAGTACACAACTCTAGAAAAATCCTCTTTAAACATAGCATTTGAATTTTGCAATAGTCGTTTAAGAACGTTGTTTTTCCACCATCGGATGCAGAAATTAATATTACAGTACTGGGAGTTTCAAATTTAATCAATGATTCATATTAAAACCATTCTATGATGATTGTTTAATATGTTAATAGGTTAAAAAGAGTAATATACATACGAAACAGAAAATACAATTCACATTCAAAACAATAACCTAAACAACATTATATTAAAATAATATATTTACAATAAAACAAACAAAAACAAAAATCTATACAGGTAACTGTTTAAAATGAAATCTTGAACGTAGTTTTCGTGAATATTTGTGTAATATCGATCACAATTTAACACAATTTCAGTCATGTAAATAGTTCTATATCTTCGTGCTAACATAACACATTCATACATTCGAAAGGAAAGAGAATAAAATGAAATCTTAAACGCAGTTTTCGTTAATATTTGTATAATATCGATTACAATTTTACACAATTTCAGTCATTTAAATAGTTCTATATCTTTGCGCTATTATAACACATTCATACATACGAAAGGAAAGAGAGTAAAATGAAATCTCTATCGCAGTTTTCGTTAATGTTTGTATACTATCGATCACAATTTTACACAATTTCAGTCATGTAACTGTTGGTAATTATTACTATTTTATTATGTATCATAATTGATAATGCGCGGTAGTTTTAAAGTGTTTATCTATATACAACAACGTCTCTGGACTGGTTTATCTCGAAGTATCCAGGTCCTTCAGTGTATATGACACAAGTAACGGGTACTGGTAACAGTTTAGAAAATTTGGCAGTTACTCTAACAATTCCTTGTTTGATTAGAGAAAGATAACCCTTGTCTTGAAATGTTGGTTCCAAATCGAAAGAGTAGAGAGTGTATCCATTGGCGAGGTCGCTCTGGTTCAACTGATTCCCTTCATCCGTCAGCCATTTCCCGGAAATTTGTATCAACCAATGAAAAGCTTCCGCCGTGTCTATACCCGACGTTTGGTCGAAGTTGTATCTAACAGGATTACCTAAAGCGGGTATACCGTCCACCGAAACAATAAGTTCCGATAAATTAAACCCTTGAAGGTTAAAAGGTGATGTATTGTAGTTTCCTGCAAGTGACTGAATGTTTACGAAAGCCATTACTATTTTATTAGGCTTGACTCCCTGACACATTGACGATGTTGAAATTCACCTGTCCTTGAGATATGGCCGACATTCAAACCTCCTTCTTAACGTAGGGATACTTAGCGTTCGTTGTCTCTTATGTTTGACTTTGAGCAAATATCACTGCAGGATTTACTTGCACTTATTACATGAAGAACGGATGAGCTTAAAAAGAATGACTAAGGTTTTACGTCCCTTTAAACTATCCGCTATCACGTCGTTCTTATCATTAATGATGAATTCGATTTCGTTTACTACAGCTTTTATAGCAGAAATGTAGTAATATGAATTAAAAAGTGTATTCTCGCTGGTATTAACAACTACGCGTCTTAATAATGGAGCATCTTTCCCGCTAATGATGCTTTCTCCTCATATATTTGAGTGTATATATATAAAGTTTCTGTCTGTATACTCGATGTAGACACGTTTACGTTTTCATTACATGCTATTTCAGTTAATGCCAGTTTCCATTTTCCGTTTAATTTCAAATTTTGTTGTAGTTTTATTCTAAAATGATAATGTTTATTATCAGGGTAATACTTCAATTTTTGATCACTACGTACGATCATATAAAGCGACATGTTAAACTACTTGCGTACGTCTCCAATCGCGTCTTTTTGAATCCAAGAATTAAATTTATCTGACCAGCCTTCAAACTTCACTAAATATTCGTATTTCCCGGCCTTTTTACGTTTTTGGTTATTTTTTTATCATCCACAAAGCGTCCTCGCTTTTTTTAACTTTCTGAAGCTCTGTTTCGTAGAACGTTCCAGTGATTGTCTCATGTAAAAAGTCTTTAACTTTATAAATAGGAATATTCTGGCTTACAAAACGATCGGATACCTTAAACAACTCCGAAGTCCATTTCTGTTAATAATCTCTTTGAAACGTATATCTATTGTAAGCTAATCTCACTAAATCACCCAATTTGTATTTAAAATCTGATTTAACATTTGCTCTTTCTGAGTCATTGTAGGGTATAGATTTTTGTTGTACATGTAATCCCAAACCATCGTTTCGTTGTCTTTGTTTACTTCAGACGGCGACATTTTACTTGGCAAACTTCTATGCGTGGTTGTATTATAGCTTTGTACGAGGTTTTGTAAATGTTCAACAAACCTGTACGTTCTTGTTCTCTAGAAGTACTTATGCATTTTATTTCTGAGTGTACGAATTACCCTCTCCGCCACGGAAACTTTAATATCCTCATTTTGTGTAGTGAAATATTTTATACACCGTTTCCGTAAATAAGAAATAAACAACTTATTGTTCATCTCCCCGCCTTTGTCCGAGTAAAAAATCTGTGGGGTACGTCCGTGTTGGATAACGCGGTCAATTGCTTCAGCAATATCCTTAGTTCGTTTACTCTTTAACGGTTGGATATGAAGATATTTAGAAAATACATCGACAGCGATCAAAAGATATTAAACATCGTCGTTATATTTAGAAATATTTGTAACACTTGCTAAGTCTATTCCCCACTATACATCTATTCCGGAAGTGATAGTTCTTCTTCTTGTTAATTCCCTTTTTAAATCACGGTGAACTGTGTACACGTTTTGCTCTTGTAACCACTGTTTAATCTTGTTCCTAGATATTTTATATGTTCCTTCCTTTTTAACAGTTTGGTATAATTTTTCTGGACCTGTATATGATGCTGGGTGTTTCAAATCGAAATATATTTTCTCCAATAGTGTTTATATGCATTGCTTCGCTTTAAGCATCTTTGAACTGTAAAAGTGTTTCTTTTAAATCGCAAATCTCTATCATAACATCTTTCGAAATGGTGACTGAGCGTCTTCTTTTCTTTATATTTACAACTACCTTCTCTTTGGCATTTTTAAAAACAGACACGTGATGAAAACCATCCAGGTTTATGCTGACTTTCCTTTTCCTATGTTCTGCACCAATGCCGGAAACCTGACTTCTTATCCTAATCAAATTCAGGTATTCCTGAGACATGCGTTTTATAATTCTGTCGTCAGTATTCTCTCTCTCCAGCAATACTGACCAACTGGGTTTTAGGAAGTTGTGTGTTCTTACTTTTTAAATGATAAAAATAAGTGAGCGGGATTGAAATCAACACTGCTACTAAAACCAAACACCGACAATGTGTTCCATTAAATATATGTATGAATATATGTCTTTATTGCCGTTTTCAGTTGAAAATCTGACACACACGCTTAGGGGTATATCGCTACTGACACATTTCTAACGGTAATTATGTTTAAATACTTGCTTTGACCAGATAGATTTTGAATTAAGATTATTTGGAGCGGAAATCACACATATAGCAACATTTTTGTTATTCATTTTAATGGTTACATGAAGTAATTAATAGATACACTACATTTATATTTTCACCACCGCTTCGTCTTGTATGTCATCTTTAATGGCGCGCCAGTACTGCGCCACCAGTTCCGGCCACTCAAATTGATCTTCTGACAAACAACCTCTACACCCTATGTGTTGTGTTTGCGATGGATGATTTATTTGACATCCTCCGCAGTCAGCGAGTTCCATTATTTCGCGAATGATCGTCACAGCCGATGCCGTTGTCATCACCTCCATAGTTTTCTCAATAACTGTTGGAATCAAACGCTGGTACACACGAAGTTTTTCTACAGGATCTGGTATCATCGTGTGACTGAATCGAACGCCTTCCGATGTTTATATGTATGTCCCGTCTTCCTTTTTCACACATTTTCTAATGTCTATATCAAACTGTCCTCTTTTGAAAGTATTTTCTTTCAAACACATGAGTGTAACCAATTCACTGATCGTCGCTCTGCATGTTTCAAATGGTACGTCAGTCTGCTTAGCTGATCGCTTAGCTGTATATTTCTGGGTCAATTTTTCCATCATTGGCGAAAGTTTAATTATGTTTCTTGTTTCTTCCTCCCCGAAACCAATCCATCTATTTCCGTCCTTTCGTTCTTTCTCCAGTCCTATCACGAACGTTTTTAAAATAAAGTCATATTGTTGAGCACTGAATGTCATGAGATAACTCAGATTTGTCCAAAATCATATCCTCTAGAAAAGCAGGTTCCTCCGAATGTTTCAATATTTTAACAGTAAATGTGTCTACGTATTCATATTGACGTTTAGCTGTCATCTTTGTAGTTGTATAAAGAATTTTTAAAGATTTCCTTTGTGATTTTGTTAAAAAACAATTTCAACTGAGCCAGGTAAAGTCCGCCAAAAATATGAAACATTCAGTTTAGTTTACAGTGCGATTCAACTCTAATCAACTCGAGCTGACTTACAGTTACAACGCCGTATCTCCGAAATTACGGCAAAATATTTACGTACGATTACCTGTCGCGATTAAACTTTAGCTGTTATCGTTAATGCTTTCTTGCATTATACTGATACTCGCTAGGCTGATAAAATCTTGTTCGACTTAGACGATTAACGATTTTCTTCGTATTCGGTTTGCCCACAAAATGTGTCCATTTGCCCCAAAAATGTGTCCATATATTCCACCTATTTTAGTTCAACATATACTACTAATAACAAAATTACCGTAAGAATACTTACTCTAACCGTAATTTTGACCGTTTTATCGGTCAAATGTACCACCGGAAGCTCACAGCCGTTAACTGGTTGCGAGGGGAGCAGTTGTGGCGGAGAAATAGTTTTCCGATAGTTATGCTGGATTGGGGTTATTTTAATCCTACAATTTTAACATCTATCAAATGGTGTGCCGCCGGTAACGGTTGAAGACGGTAGTGATGTAAAGTTCAGCCATTGTATTTCAATTTGTATATTCATTACACGTAATTATACAACATAAACATCCGTTTAGTAAATAACAGTATATACACTTTCATACATTCATATAAGTGTAACAGGAGAAACACTTGTGGTTGAAGAAAATACATCAAATGTACGCAGATATGAACTATAGTAATATAGCACAAAATTGTATAGTCACTGCTAATTAATATATTTTTCTGAAGTTGTAGTTGTTCCTGTTTGAAGTTAAAATGATGAGAAACTAGTTAAGCATAAGTGTTATTCACGTTTATAGAATCCAAACCGCTGCATTACTTAAGAACTACATTGTGAATCATGTTGAAACTCGAAAACTAAAGTTCGCTCTCGGTGACTAACTCCTAACTCGTTAACTCCTATTTCATAACTAAAAAGTGTTTAATGCGCTTTAAGAAAATTACCATGCTATTAGCATATGTGACCTATAGTAACCAATTAAAAACAATACTTTTTAGCGGGTCTTTTTAATCTTAGTAACACTCCCCTAGTAACACGTTTTGAATTGATAATAGCCGCGTGGATTCTGTGTTGTTTTTTTCAAACAAGAACAGATAAGTTAATAAAGTTGTCATCACATGCATGATAAGGCTGATAGATTTTGTTAAACGGATCATTGTGTAAACATATACCTGGCTGATAAAACAAGTACATTAAAACATGATTTTGTATAAATAATAATTATTTTAAAATTTCAATGAAACGATTTCCATATAAGTTCACTGTAAGATAAACTTACAGGTGTAACACAATCGATTCGTCCAAAACATTGTAAAGATATTTATTTTTACAGAAAGCATGAATGAAGAACATGTCATGTGATTCCCGTTTAAAACTGACATATATGTAGTAAGTTATGGCGAGTTAAAAGTTACAATTTGTTGAAAAAATGTGAATACGAACATTTAACGCGATATATTTAATTAACTATTCAATTTAAGGCTACCTTTTATATGTCACCAATAAAAGTTATGTTTACTCTGAACATTGTCCATTTTTTTATTGAAAAACCACAATATTCAACGAGTTATGGATATTCAAACACGACGCGGCTGGAAAAAAGGTGTTGCGGCACTGAGCAGTTTAAAATTATTTGTGTGGCGAGGAAGAGCAGTGTTGTGTCTTTTACAAGGTTAGTTGCATAACTGTCCTAAGCAGTGGTATCAAACTCGTAATTTGTAAAAAAAAAATAGAAAAAATTATAATCTGACAATACCTAAGGGTAGGAACCTACGTCACGCTCGCCGCTAAATACAGTGCCGGTGTAACATTAAATTTTGACCCATGGGTCACTTTTCAACGGATGAGTGATCCGTTTTCAACATTGAAAACTGACCTCGACCGTTATTTAATGACCCACCCACACGTGAAAAATTGACCCTCGTTAAAATCTGATCACCAACAGTTGGAAACTGACCGAATAGTCGGCTGGACCACATTTAAACATTGAAAACTGCTATTTTAAATTTGGATGTTCTCGTGGATATAAAGTGTGAATTATTACCGGAAAATGTTGGTATACGATATATATATATAAATGGTCGGTATGCTATAGATACGTTGTTTCATTGGTGATAACACGTATGATATCAGAATTGTGTTTGCTGGAATTGCCTTTCGTTAGTGTGGTTGTTGTTTTACAAGTTAAGAATGATTGAAACATTCCTACATCAACTCCCCACCCCTCTCTCTCTCTCTCTCTCTCTCTCTCTCTCTCTCTCTCTCTCTCTATTTCTCTCTCTCTTTCTCCGTCTCTCTCTCTGTTCAATGGGCATCGGCGTCACACTTTCGGTTAAAATTTTGCATTGCAAGTTACTACTTTGCATGCAAGTTACTATCATGCAAATATCTCAGTAACCACATTATGGATTGATTTGAAACTTCACCAAGTCGTCAGGGTTATCAAACAATCAAATTAATTAACTCTTGATTTATTTTAACGCAAATTATGGCCATTGTTCGACTCAGAAATGCTGGTTAAAGTTTTCCGTGCAACTTGATATCTCAGTAACCTCATATGTGATTGATTTGAAACTACACTAACGTCCATCTGTTATCAAACATAGTCATCTAGCTATGTCCCATACCTCCGATGGTGATTTTGACAACAATTATCCCAATTTTCTGCATTTATATATTTTTCATATTTAACACTCATCTGAGCCAAGCAGAGGGCCGAATTTAATGTTGTAAAATCGTGTGGCCCAACACAATTTCTATATTTAAAATAGAAATAAACTCTTGGTCAAACTACTTTCCTCACTTAAAACGTTTAATAACTCAGAAACTGATATAGAACCAAAAAATTAACAATACTCATTTGTGTGCGAAAAATGCACGTGTGTAACAAAGTATATAACTTGGTCAGGTCTTAAGTATTTATTGACAAAGCAGTGCGAAAAGTCCAGCGCGCTGTCTTACGGACATTTCTTGTACCATTACCGTCCTATTTTCGATGCAATTCATTACCTTATTTGTAATATGTAAATATATTTAACAGCATAAACATAAACGAGAATGCAGACTGTACATTGCTGTTAAAGGGAGTTGCCTGGCATTATATAATGATATGATAAAATTAAATGGTTCGCATGGATTTTGTCAATATCAGATTCAACGGGAATTGTTTGTTTTTTGTTATTATCTCTTACTGCTATAGCAATCATTTGTAATGATAGCAACCGATCATCGCAACCATGTTACATCATATAATCAATTAGACCGTCGGACCTTTGGCCAACATGACCCTCTTGTTACAAGTAAAGATCACCAAAAACTAGATATTTAACTCTTGAAGTCTACATGGGGCACTGCAAATGCAATGCCATATTACAAAAATTATGATTACTATCTAGATTTTTTGAAGAAAGTAACTCCGAACGGGCGGGCACATTTTTTATTTATAGGTAACATTGACTTCTCAAGGGTTTCAGACAGGTGTGAGTGGGGAAGAGAATTCCAACTTTTTTCTCTGGCCTAAAAACTGACAATCCCACAAAGTTTAAGGACAGAAAGAACAACGTTGATTATATTTTAATCTGGCCTGGGTTATCTTTAACCAAAGGTTAAAAACACTTATATAAATGATATCTGGTATTTATGTTTTAGTTTTTTTAAGACTTATGATAAAGATGACCAACAATTAAAATTAAACCAACAATTGGCTGCAGAAGTCCAAACCATTCCGCAGTTATACAGTCGGGGGAAATAAAATAGTATTGTACCTATTTCTTACTTGTACTTCTAACTGTGAATGCGAAACCGCCCGGGTAGCGCGATGGTAGCGTACATACTTGTCAATCAGGAGGTCCCGGGTTCGATTCCCAACGGGCACATTATGTGTGCCAAAATGTTCTCCGCCTCTGTTTCTAGTGGGGAAGTTGTCATTTACTTGCGAATATCGGTTAGTACTGGTACAGAATTCCTTGAAAACCGTTAGGATACTTGACCGCCATTATATAACTGAAAACTGTTGAAATGGCGTTAAACCCTACACACTCAATCAACTTGTAAATGTGACCTTGAACTTCGACTTATTGATATTTTTCTCTTTCTTGCGAACGTCGCATTTTCGTTTTGTCATGTTGAACTCATATTACTTATTTGTAGATTTACTTTTAATTCGCCGAGGGATACATAAATTTGATAAAATAATAAAAGTTGTTGATAAATTGGTTTAAATATATACATATACCTTTCTGTTACTTTAGTGGCTCATTTTTATTTATTACAAACAAAGAAAAAAAAGAAAACGGAGTCAACAAAGTCAAATCCCCAATAATTGCTCTTCTGTATAAAAAAAGTTGTAAAGAATCCGATTATAAGGAATTGTCAAATACATGCATGTTTTTGTTAAATAACTTTACGTTTAGACTATACTGTTTTTAAGTTGATATACTCATAGACATAGACGCACTAACAATCAATCTAATACACTTTATAAAGAAAATTATGAAAATATAATTTAAAAAAATACTTTAAACTTCTCTATATTTAAAAAAAACGCCATCAAGACGATCTGCTTTGTATTGTTTTTTTCAATATGGCCGACGACGACGCTATAATCGAATCACGTGACTCTCGGGGATGTACGTTATTTTAGAAATAGCGTAAGAACCTATTCTCCATTCACATAGGTTAATGCATAAACTTTACAGTGTTTCACACCATGATTAAGTGTCACAATCATTAACTTGCGGTATTTGTTTTTTTTAATTAGTGTGTGATAGTATTGGATTGTTATTATTTGGGGTTGAAACGTAACTAAAATACATTTTATTTTGTTTATACATTTATTGTATTTACGAGAAATTTGATATATTTATTATAAATTTACACCATATACTACGGACACAAATCACACAAAATAATAAACATACAATTTTGATTTGATCATATTTACAACATTTACGTGTATTACATTGTAATGCATGACCACGAGAAGATATATTTGCTTTAATGTAAAAATGTAAAAAAAAAAATTTGGTCATTTTGGAAATATATACAAGGAAATGGAACGTCCGTCCACGTAACGTCCCCCCCCCCCCCCCCCCCCCCCCCCTGCATATACATTCTATTTTTTTGAATCTATAGAATCAATTTCACTTTTTTTTCAATGTATTAAGTATTTTATGTTTGCAGAGTGCAACTAAGATATGAAGAATGTATACCCCAAAAATGTTTGAAATCTGCAATTGCAGAACAAAATAACGAATATATTGTAACAGAAAAGATGTATACAAAATTTGATGTTAGACATATTCCTGAACATTTTTGTCTTAACTCAGAAATAGCTTTTGATAACAGTATTCAAGAAACGATTTCAAAATTAGAAAATAATGAACAAGAACAGAGTTCAGTAGATACTTTATATAATTCGTTTTCTCGTATTATTAAAGATGAAATGTTAGAGAAAATACCTAGCAAAAAGGTTGTTTTAAAATATGGGTATTCTAATAAACGTAAACGAATTTCAAAACCATGATGGAATGAAAATTTAAGTTAACTTTGGAATGATATGTGTAGCGCGGAGAGAATTTGGTTAAAGACTAATGGTATTTTAAAAAGCAGTAAAAAAAGAGTTTATGTTGAGAAAAGAAAAATATTCGATAAAAATGTACAACAAAGTAAACGTAAATACTGGTTTAAATTGCAGTAAGAGATTATTAATGATGTTAAGAAAAACCCAAATGAATTTTGGAAAACTATTGGTCGGGTTGGTGTTAGAGATAATAGAAAAAAAGACATACCTATGGAAATTTTAGATAACGATGGTAAAATTGTTACAGATAAAACAGCTGTTTTTAATAAATGGAAGTCAGATTTTTGTGACCTTCTTAATGTAGATATAGACACTGATATTAATATAGAAAATATGGATGTTAATCTTAATATAAATAATGATATTCAAAATTTTAGTTGTGGTTTTACGTTAGATGAAGTAAGAAAATCTGTACTTGATGTTCGTAATGGTCGTTCCATTGGAGTAGATGAAATTCCAGGGGAGGTCCTAAAGAATGAAATAGTTATAAGTTACCTTCATAAGTGTTTTAATATATTTTTGAATACAAGTTCCTACTGTGTGGGGTAAGGGTATTATTACTCCTATTCCAAAATGTACATCTAGTAATCCAAGAGACCCTTTGTCGTATAGGGGTATAACAATTACATCTGCAGTCTATAAAATTCATTGTAGTTTATTGAATAATAAAATTACAAATTTCACCGAGCAAAACGATATTATATTTGAAGGTCAAAATGGGTTTCGTAAAGGTCGCAGTACCATTGACCATCTTACATCTCTAACAAACCTAATAGATACTAGGAAAAAAATGAAAAAATCTACTTACTGTGCTTTTATTGATTTTAGAAAGGCATATGATACTGTAAATAGAGATATTCTGTGGAAAAAAAATAGATAAGTTAGGAATTCGGGGGAAACTTTTAGAAGCCATTCAGTCTCTCTACAAGAATGTATTATGTTCTATTAAGTTAAATGGTTTTAACACGGACTGGTTTAGTGTAAATACGGGCTTGAAGCAAGGATGTTCTTTATCACCGATACTGTTTAACCTGTATATTAATGATCTTGCTTTGAAAATAAATACATTACAGAAGGGTGTTCTGATAGATGACACTCTAATTTCAGTTCTTTTATATGCAGATGATATTGTTCTAATAGCAGAAACACCAGAAGATCTACAATATATGTTAAACATGCTTAATAGTTGGTGCATAAATAATTATGTGTCAGTTAACTGTACCAAATCCAATATAGTACATTTTAGAAATCCATCATGTGAACGTTGTAATGTTATATTTAAGTGTGGCAATGATGTAATTGAGTACACGTCACAATATAAATACCTAGGTCTTATATTGACAGAACACCTAGATTTTGCAATGACTGCAAAAATTGTTGCGCAATCTGCAAACAGAGCGTTAGGCCTACTTATTGCAAAATCAAAAGCTTTCGGTGGATTCCCATATGAAGTTTTTTCAAAATTATATGATAGTCTTGTTTTTCCAGTTATTGCGTATGGGGCGGGAGTTTGGGGTACACATAATTTTAGTAGCATAAATGCTGTCCAGAATAGAGCGGCTAGATATTTTTTAAATGTGGGTAAATACACACCAAATTCTGCAGTTACTGGAGATATAGGATGGACACCATGTATAGGTAAAGTGTGGAAATGTGTACTATTAAATTGGTGTCGTTGTATTAATATGCAAACTACAAGACTAAATAAAAAGATATTTTTATGGTCAAATTCAAAAAGTAATAATAGATGCAAGAACTGGAATTTTAAAGTATTAGAAATGTTCAAAAATTATAATGTAGAAAGATATGGTAATATTCATGAAAATGCAAATAAATTTGTACTTTTAAACGAAATAATACCACTGATTGTGAATGACGTTGTCACAAAGTGGCATGAAGACGTAAACAGAGAAGTTTCACAAAGAGGTAACGGGGGAAATAAACTTAGACTTTATAAACAGTTCAAACATGAATATATTGTGAAACCATACTGTAAATTAGTATACAATAGACGCCATAGAGGTGCTTTAGCAAAATTTAGAAGTGGCACTGCTCCAATAGCCATAGAAACTGGAAGATATTGACAGTTGAGTGTAAATGATCGAGTGTGCTTTCATTGTAAAGATGAAGTTGAAAATGAGATGCATGTGTTACTAAATTGCCCTTTGTATGATACCATTCGATCAGAGTTATTGACAGAAATTGTAAGTGTTTTTAAGGAATTTAATTCGTGTAGCGATAATGATAAACTATGCTATATACTATCGAACCAAAGTGTTGTGAAAATAAGTGCCAAAACCTGCTTTATGATTTTAGAGAGAAGAAGAAATATTTTATATAGTTGTATATAAATAATGTAATAGTTGATTCAGACATATGAAGCATTTTAACATTGTAGTGAGAAGTCGGTGCTAATCAGTTCATTCTAGATCTGATCGATTTTTTAAAATATTGTTTAAGCTTTAAGTAGCAGATGCGTTAGCATTTCCTTTCCTCCTCACATCGTAATCTTATATAATTTTAATAACATTTTAGACAATATGTCAAGATTAGCACCGGCCTCTCATTTTTTACGGTGTATATATATGTTAAAACGTGGTGTGTTATATGTGCTATTCTGCAAGTATGTTTGCTAGTCTGTAAGGTTATCAGTAAATATATAAACAACAAGTATTATTAATTGTGACAAAGTGGTTTAAAATATGTATTGATATGTTTTACATGTAATATAGTCTCTTATAATTCTTTATAGAATGGCATGGCTAACTGTTAAATATAATGTTTAATTTAATGTATATATTGTGTATTAACCATGATGAGACTTAAATAAATAAAGAAATATCTATCTACATGTTAGTCGCCTTGACATATGTATAGGCGGCAAGTTACAACAAGTGTGAGAAGAGCATGATATAATCAAGTATTGTACAATGTAAACCTAACATCTTATATAATTGTTTCATCAAAATAAATATATTAATTAGTTAAATCTACTTATTGTTATCACACAATAGCGAACCACGGTTAGCGGTCAATGTCGTTGTTTGCAGCATTATAATATCATAGGCCAGAGTATAAAAACAAATTGTTTGAAGTTCACATTAATAACATTCGTCAAATTCTAATAAATAAATTGTCTATTAAGTACTATTATCATTACGTCTCTTATTTGCTAAATAAATATATTTTGCAAGTTTACATATTACACCAGCTTGTTTAGAGGTTCGAGCTAAGGTATTAAACTTTTCACAATGTCTATAACATAATTAAAATCTTTATTAAAATATATTTTTTTTATATAAATTAACTTAACGTAAAAAAGCAATTTTATTACTCAATTCCGCATTAAACATAAGAAACTCCATTTCGCAATTTACACATTGATCTCCATTTCGCACTTTACATACGGTTCTCCATTTCACAGTCTATGTTTGAGCTATGATATTAAACTTTTCACAATGTATCCTGTGTCTGTAACGTTATTTATATAAAATCTTTATTGAAATAATTTATTTATTTTGTTTTAATGAAGTTGAATTATATTTGATAGCTATATCTATCTTAGTATAATTATAATGGGTATCGATACTGTATTGGTAATATTATAATTATATATGTGTGGGAACTAACGATTAATTTTGACTTTTTTTTTTAACTTGACACATCAACCATATTATCATACATCAATTATAGCATTTGTATACGTGTTTAATTGATTTATTTAAGATAGCAATTTTATATCTCCATTTCGCTATTTACACTCCATTGGACTCAATTTCGCACTTTACACTCCATTTCGCATTTAAGTCCAACCCGACTTACATTATAACGTTTGACCTAATTTTCAATATTTCTACCGTTCGTGGACCAAAAAGTCCTACATCAGATTAAAGTACTATCCTAGACTCAAATTAAAATGTCTCCGAAATGGGGTCAAAAGTACCACTTTTTGCCCCCTGAAGCATTTCACCAATTTTACTTTCCATACAGTTTTCTTAATAAAATGAATTTAAACAGTCACAGAAACATATTTTTTATTTTTTTTTATTGACACAAACATAATAAACTTATATCTTATTGTGATCATTTGCCAGTTTTGACATTTACATCCAACCAGAAATAAGCTTACTATAGAAATATATGCCCTAGCGGTTATTATGTTAATTGAAAGATGGCGGGTAATTAAAATTTGACAGCGAACACCTGTGCCTCTTTGAAATCATCGTGAACTACTCAGTTGTTCAAAGGTAAGAATGCACTTTTATAAGATAAGAAATATTTCTGACAATTATTGTCACTGGTCACTTTTCACAATAATTAATGGGTTCATAATTTATGAATGATATTGGTTTTCGCAGATGTGACCCTTTGATTTATTTTCTTTAGGCGAATTACCACCATTGCGTTGACTTACATTATAACGTTTGACCTTATTTTCACTATTTTCTTACATTTGCCGACCGAAAAGTCTTATATTATTTAAAAGTGCTATCCTAGAAATGTAAAAAAAATATGATTAAAAGTATTTTTGTCCCCCTGAAGTTGGGGGTTGTTCGTTGTTCTATAATTTTGTATGGAGTGGCTTTTTAAGAAGGTTTCATACCATATAGGAAATATATAGGATAATTCATCCTTAAGTCAAACAGGTTATGTTTTTTCTTCAACACATACAACACGCCTGCTATGCCAGACTGTAAGCAACATGCGGATATCGTAGCATGTTATCCATGTTAGCTTTGCAAGCATTATTTATGCAATATCTGGATATAATATATGAAAATGCTAAAATTCTCGAATACCTATTTGCCCTGAGATGAACACAATTGCACTTAACTCGAATATATTTGACCATGAGTGATCTGCTATATCTAAGGTCTGTGCTCGAGTGGTTACGGAATCCAACTCTCGATCCAGAAGTCCCAGAAGTGAAGCTTATTAATAAGCGACATTCAGAGAAGGTAAAAAATAAAAATAACATTTCAATAATAGCATCTTAGATGTGCACGTAGACAGCATTCCAAAATGGTTCTGTCTATAGGAGACTTATTCACTGTTTCCAAACGTTTTTGGAGGAGGCGTTGGAGGTAACGTTGGATGGCGGTGGGATAACCTTGAATGGCGGTGGGATTCGCGATCAACAGTAAGTTTACTTACGTTTTTAACTACTGTTGATAATTTTTGGAAAATCTTGAGTTGAGCAAGATGATGCCGTAAAATTTCTGATCACCCGGTAGCAATCAAACCTGTACAGACTGTAGCCGTTTACTTGAACATTCGGGAAATACAAGGAATTTTCTGTGTAAACATTGGAACGAGTGATTTAAAAGTATGAAAACTGTCTTGTTACCAAACATAATTGGATATATCATATTATTTTGTAAACAACACCCTCTTCAACATTATATTTTCACCCCATTCAGTCTTCTACTGGTGTAAAACTGATTTAGTGACGGTTTTATGGTGAAAAATCAGCATAATGATGGATGAGGTGGTGGAGCTGTTTTGAAAGTTGCATAACCCTGGAGGATGGTGGATTTACTAAATGCCCTTTTTCTAAGGTTCCTCATAGCAAGCTGTTATTTTTTTCGGTTGTTACTCAGTTATAGATATATTCCAAAAATGTTACTATGATGTAACCTTTTTACTGTATAGAAATCTAAACTGATAATTGCCATTATGAGATGTATAAGAGACATATGGGTTTTAATTTGTTAAAAAAATATGCACAAATAATCATCTAAGCACCGTTAGGTGTAATCAGTTACACGGAAGGTCTTTGATACAAGTTAGTGGCAGTCTTATATAATTCCCCTTTATACGTTTTTCTTCTTTATATTGAACTCACAATATGAGTGGTCCTACAGAAAAGTGTAATGTGCACTGAGCGGATTATGCACACAAATACTAATAAGTGTAATATAAACAAATTTCCTTGGGCTACTTGCCATTTGATTCAAGATAAATGATGAAACATTTTTTCTCAACCTTCTTTGCTTCAGTTATGATTGGATGACAAATGATTGCCGTTTATTCTCTCGTATTAGGAACGTTTTTTTCCCCAACTTTTAAGATCTTCAAGAATGGAAACAAAATATACATAAGTACAGAAATTTCATTTTTTTTAATGTTATTTTTCAAAGGTTTATAGATTCAGAAAAGATTTTGCTACACCAATATCTTCAGGTATTAATTTCAGGACAATTTCTTCATGTGAGCTTGATTATAGGTGATGATTTACCTAGCGGAGAATGTTTTTTTCAAATTCAGTCCTTATACATTATATAAGAAGTAAAACATGTCAAATAAATTGAAAAATAAGAACTTGTTTACTGCTTATTTATGTCGTGACCAGAAATAACATTTAAAAAAGCACAGATTAGTTTACGTAAAGGTGAAAGTGTATTGACAAATGCGGAATAAATGCAATACTGTTATCGTCATCAATGTATTTGTAGTAGTTTATGTTTATAAAATAAAATCATTATATTATGTGGTATTTCATTATGATTAAAAAAAAATATTGTAAGATTTTTAAAAAAAAAACATGACTGTGTACAAGTGTCACCGGTCATTTCAGAGTATTTAAAGGGAGTGCTGCCATGTAGCCTCTGCATATTTGTTGACATCTTAGTTGGCACGCCTGGGCAGGTGTTGACAACTCTGCGTATGTTTTGAGACAGTGATGAGAAGTGTCAAGTATTCTGAGTGTGTATAAAACATAGATTAAATGAATTAACGGCATTCTCTTGAGAAACTTCAAAGTTGTCACTACCTCAAAATTGTCATTACCACAAAATTGTCTACTTCAAAATTGTCAAAGTAACATGGGAAAAATCCGTCAAGCTTATACAGCTAAAGAGAAGTTAGCAGTCATTACTTATGCAGAGGCTCACGGGAACCGGGCAGCTGGGAGAGAGTTCAACGTCGGAGATTCGTCAGTAAGAAGATGGCGGTGACAGAAAGATCGTCTATCAAAGATGCCAAAATCCAAACAAGCTAACAGGGTTTGACAGCCATGTATCCTTAGATAGAATGCAGCATGTTAAAATGGGTTAACGAGAGATGTAGTCGAGGGATCACCGTATCCGTTGAAAGTAGTTTGAAATCAAAGCTGATTGGCAACCAGCTGTAAGGATCGATGGGCTGGGTTTACAGATTTTTAAACTGAAGCAACCTTTCTATCAGACGTCGCACACATTGTCCAGAAATTGCCAGAAGATTTTGCCGACAAACTTCTTGAATTTCAGAAGTTTATCATCAACCAGTGAAAGATTCATAATTTTAATCTCAGCCAAGTAGAGAATGCTGACCACACACTGCTTACATTCGATCTGCCATATACCACTACAGTCAACGCAAAGGTATCCAAAACGGTCAGCATCCTGACTACCGGGAACGAGAACCGATTTACCATCATGCTGGCCTGTACAGCTGATGGTGGAAATCTGGCACCATATGTGTTTTTTAAAAGGAAGACTCTGCCAAAGAACATCACAATCCCGGCTGGAATAATTGTTCGTTGCCAGGACAAGGGATGGTTTGAAGATGCCATCATGCATGACTGAATCTCAGCCATATGGGAAAAGAGGCCTGGAGGATTCACTAAGTAAGGTCTTTTAGTTCTGGATGCTTTCCACTGTCACAAAAGTGATGACATTAAGAAGAGGCTGAAGGATTGATCAAAAACATCGTTATTCATAATTCCTAGATGAATGATGTCCATTCTTCAGCTGTTACATGTGTCTGTTAACTATTATGACTCAGCCAACAAAGAAGAATCGGATGAGGTGATCAATGAAACCGATGCAGATGCCAATTACTACTCTGAAAAACCAGCATCTCTCACAGATGAGGAGTTTGAAAAACTTTTTGACTTTGACAGAGAACTCGATGACAGTTTTAATTTTAAACTACTACAAAAATAGCTTCTATAGTTATATACTCAATTGAGTATAGAAGAAAAACATGATACTATTTTGCTATTTCAAACATTGATTATACATTTTCTTAAGATATGCCCTAATTTTAAGAACTATATATCATTAAGTCGTACATTACGGCACCAGATAGTCACTCAGTAGCGATCATGGCACCTATTCGTGACCTGCGCTGGGAAAAATGCATTTTGCTTTAATTCTCAATAAAAATATTTCTTTTTCTTTCTATTTTTCACTACAGTGTTAAAGACTTAGCACTGTCATATTCCAAAAACGATCAAAATGTATACAGAACATATTGAGAATTTTTCATGTGGATATTTTGATACAGGTAATATGTCTCGTGTGATATAAGAATTTAATGGCCTATTTCAAACTTGATTTGCCTTACAGGAGCCTATTTCATCGTCGTAACATATTGTTATAGTTTCACATTTGATTGGCAATCCAGCAGACACTTGTTTGTATCGAAAACTATAGAAAAATGGCTTTTAGGAAATCCACCCTCCTCCAACGTTACGCATCTTTCTGACAGCTCCTCCACCTCCTCCACCTCCTCCATCGTAACGCTGATTTTTCACTTTAAAATCATCACTAAATCAGTTTTACACCAATAGAAGAACGAATTGGGGGACATTTAATGTTGTATTGTTTATAAATATAATGTTGTATTGTTTATAAAAAAAAATGATTTATCAAATTGTGTCCAGAATGAGACAGTTTTTGCACTTTTAAAACACTCGTTCATTTGTTTACACAGAAAACTCCTTATTCTTCCCGAATGATCAAGAAAACGTCTACAGTCTGTACAGATTCGGTTGCTGCCGAGTGATCAGAAATGTTACATCATCTTGCTTGACTCAGATTTCCAAAAATTATCAAAAATGGTTAAAGGGTGCCACATGTCAGAATATAAATGGCTATTTATCGTTAAATAGTGTTTTTTTGATAATGTAATGACTGAGTAGCAAACAGTATTACCTGATAGAACAGCATGAATGTGCAGGCCCGTCTGGATCTACATCAACACTGACCGCAAAAATTACTTTTGTTTTCTTTATCAAGCTAATGGTAATTTTACTATTTTGAAATTCAATCATCAATATCAGGCTTCATGATAAGATGTCAGAGTTGTGATTGATGGGTTTCAGGTTTGATCTCTGGTTCATGATCGGTGTGACTGTTTAACAGTTATCATCTTTTTGGGTGAAAGCTTCATAAGACTTTGCTGTGTTTCTCTGTATTTTTTCTGTGATACATTCTAAATCTTCTAAATTTCCAATAATAAGGTTATTGCATCTGCAGCACATATTTTCATCAGATGAAGGCATCATTACTTAGTTTTCGCAGCTGCAAAAATCTTTCACATGTGTGAATGACTGTACCGTCTCAATATTTCTCTCGTTTTCTTATTCATTTAACTCTGCTTCCGAAAATTCTGGTTCAAAGTTGTAGGCCACAAGTCCTTCTCCGTTATTAAAATCCATTTTATTATTTTTGCGAGTACTTTTGCCGATGACTATGATTGCATGTTTTTATATCTGCTGTAGTGTATAAATTAATTATATTTTAAACCGGAAGTGCAGTTTTCACGCAGGTGTCCAATATGGCGACTTCCACCACAAAGTCAATGTGCGAAAATGACCGTTACAAAACAAGCTGATATATCTTTATGGACTCGAATTTATGCAAATTGATACTATTAATAGAAAGCTTAACTCATAGCTATTCATATTATCCTGTTTTATACACAGGGTTGCGTTCCCCTTTAAAAATGTTAGTTTTCTTACCGCTGGTCGTGAATCCCATCATTCAACGTTATCCCACTGCCATCCAATGCTACCTCCACTGCCTCCTCCAGAAACGTTTGGACAAGGTGTTATTGCATAATGCGGAACCATTGCTGCATTTGAGCGTTTTAGTCACTCATTGACTTTCATCCTCTTTTGAGTATATATAGCTATGGCATGTGAATCATGTATATTGTTTGGCTCTGGCTTAGCAACATATCCAGATCTAACATTCAAAGATCTGTGTCCATGATGATGCATACCTACTGCATACACAGTGGTAATTGATAAGGCAAAAAATACAAAACAAACAGTACTGATGTTATTCTGTAATAAGTAAAATGTAAACGTGAGTAGAGCTAGATTGACATTTTTGTATTCAAAAAAGTAAAACAAATATTTGCTGTTTGGGAGGATTGAACATAGGTGATTACTAACATCCGAGAAAGGTCGAACGCGTATCCAGATGTTTGTAGACGGGTTTCCATCTGTGTTAATTAATAACATATATTAGATAAAAAATACAACATTTATTTTTCGATTACGTGAGAATCAGATAAAACATGTTAAAATCATTCGACTTAAGGGCGAAATTGACTTTCGGGCAGAGAACCCTAATGTTTATGCAGTGACATATCCACAGGGACTCGCAGGAGCAGGTGATTCTCACGATATAGTCACATTTAATCACTGTAATAGGAGTGAGACTAGCCCCTTAAGACTCATTTCTATCAGAACAAAACCAAGTGGAAAATTAGCTCACATACATAAGTCTTTTCGAAGGCAAATGCTGTGTAAATAATTGTTTATTCCTTATTAGCTTGCCGGGATGAAATCCAAGGAGAGCTATTGTCATGACCCCAGCGTCGTCATTGTTGGCGTCGTCGTCCTCGTCTGTAGACATCCAGGTTAAACTTTTGCGTACAAGTTTCAGATATCTATGCAACCACTCATTGGATATGAATGACACTTTGCATGTGTGTTTACCATCATCAATGGAACACACAGAGATAAGAACCATAACCATTTTTGGACTTAGACACCCAGAGGCGAGCTTTGTTGGTCTTCTGACAACTCTTGAAATATTGATTGATACTAATAAAACAATGAATAATTAGTGCGTGCTTTGCAAAAAAACTCCTCTTTAGTTTGATAGATGGTGAATATGACCAAGACATTCGAATTTAGCTAGTTTTGCTGTCATTCAGCAGCCATTTTGCATAGTGGAATTAGATGCGAGCTAGATCCGAGCTACTGGGTGGAAACGTGTACATGCAAATTCATAACGTGTACAAAGCTATATAGGAATAAGAAAGTTTTCTTCTATGTTTCTATGTTCTGATATTTCATCATTATTTCAAAATGTTTTGTCACTGCTGAAGAATAAATAAAAAATAAAATTTAAATTAAAAAATTTACAGTGAGAAATATATGGGTTATAGAGAAAAATGAAAAGAAAAACATTCTTCCGTCTTCTGATATATATTTTGTAATTTGTAATATTTTAATTTTATTCCCACCCCCCACACACACATAAATGGGTTAAATTCATTTATTTACTGCTTATTTAAAAACATAGAAATTCCGAACTAAACACTATTTTCTTCTAAAACACATGTTTGATCAGTCAAGTCTAGCCATGCTTTTTACAGACAAATATTGATAGTTAATCTTTCATGATTTACGGCAGTTCATCTAATATTTTGCAACGTTCTATGTTTTACTGAGGAATTATGTTGAATTAAGAGACATCAATATATTTTCTATGTATATTTTGGTCAAGATATAAGTGGTTGATGTTTTTTACAGAATAGTCAAACATCCGTTCTATTCAATGAAAATATATGTATTGAAACTATTAAGGCCAGACACTGAGTGTTTTGGTTACTTATGAAATGAAAGGTGGCTATGAATTAATAAACTTGATTAAGTGTTTGTTTTCAAACGTAGATTTTTTTGTTATATGAGCACAGAACTGGGATTATGTGTAAAATATTTGCAAAAGTAAACACTCACAAGTCAATTAAAATATGGGCCTCGAAAAATAAGAATATAAACGTTACCTATCCAAGTACATGTACTTTGTATCTCTTTAGATAACAGATGTCTGTGTATTCAACACGACGGGACATGTGAATGCATACAACATTTAGTGTTCTTGTAAACCGTTGATACTAAAGTTTATACCTGAATATCCGATATCTGCCATTTATAGTGGGTTGTGCTCAAAAGTAATAATATTCAGCAACGTTCATTATTTTGAATAATGGCTGTCCTAACGACATTGCCGTCCTTACAACATTGGGTGATGATAAGCTCTGGCCAAAGGCCAAAAGTGCTCAGTGATGGCTCGTTGTCTTATCTTCTCTTAAGTGTGTTAGCAGCACTTTCTCTGAAACCACTAGGCCAATTAAACTGAATCTTCACATGGATGTTTCTATTGCATAGGAGACTATACAGAAGACTCTTTTTTTTTTTTATTTGGTCGGTTCATAAGAAAATGATTTTTGTAATTCCCAATTTTTACCCTTTTGGGGCCCCTCCTGACCCCTTAAGACAGTGGAACTCAGTCATTTTTACAAATCTGAACCTCCTTCACCAACAATGCTTCTGTGAAGATATAGGCAAAATCATTTCCATTTTAAAAAAAATCAACATTTTTTTTATTTATAATGACATGTGTCCCCTAATTGAACCCTCAGGTTGGGGTCATTTTTAACCCTAGGGACAACATTTGAACAAATCTAAAATTTATTGGGGCCCTGTAAGGGGACTTAGAATTTTACATAGGGATACTATGGGAAAACAGAAAATTCTCTTTTTTTTTTAGCTTTTTAACAGGTGAGCTTTTGTGATCACATGGTGTCAGTTGTCCGTCATCTGTTGTCCGTCGTTAACTTTTAGCTTCTAACAACTTCTCCTCTGAAACCACTGGGCCATAAATTTGATATAAATTTAAAGAAATGTTCCTTGGGTGACCCTCTACCAAGTTTGTTCAAGCCATCTTGATTCGTCAAAAAACATGGCCCCCAGGGGGCGGGGCAAGTTTAAATAGTAAAAACTTAAAAAATCTTCTTGTCAGAAACTACTGGTTGATTGACCGCGGTGTGGTCTAGTGGTAGAGTGTCCGCCTCGCATGCAGAAGGTCGTGGGTTCAGTCCCCAGCCGGGTCATACCAAAGACTTTAAAAATGGTACTAGAAGCATCCTCGCTTGACGCTCAGCATTTAGAAGAGAGTTCTAGGTCTGGTCGGCCCGGTGTCAGTATAATGTGACTAAGTGGGGTATCATACCATGTGTCTGCCGCATGATACTCCAGTGTGACAGCGCTCAGAATACTGTCTCGAGCTGACACCGTCGCGATATGACTGAAAAATTGTTGAAAGCGACGCTAAACACCATACAACAACAACAGCAACGATTTTAAAATAATTTCACAGAAATGTTCCTTGGAGGACCCTCTACCAAGTTTGTTCAAGCCATCTTGATTCGTCAAAAAACATGGCATCCAGGGGGCGGGGTTAGTTTACTATATAAGTTATAGTAAAAACTTAAAGTATCTTCTTGTCAGAAACCACTGGGCCAATTTTGATATAACTTCACAGCAATGGTCCTTGGGTGACCCTCTACAAAGTTTGTTCAAGCCATCTTGATTCGTCAAAAAACATGGCCGCCAGGGGGTGGGGCAAGTTTAATTAGTAAAAACTTAAAAAATCTTCTTGTCAGAAACAACTGGCTCATTTTTAAAATAATTTAACAGAAAAGTTCCTTGGAGGACCCTCTACCAAGTTTGTTCAAGCCATTTTGATTTTTCAAAAAACATGGCAACCAGGGGCCGGGGTTAGTTTACTATATAAGCTATAGT